>CAJNDS010001324.1:580000-812293 GCA_905221605.1 Symbiodinium natans | reverse complement strand
CCCCAGAACCAGAAATGAGACCAAATAACCAAATTCTCGTACTCTCCAAGACACCGCGACATATGCACAAATCCACCACCACCCCCAATTAAAAAAACATCCCAGCAAGATAGAAAAAGATCCAAAAATCCTTGGTATCCTAATCAATGATCCATTTCAAAATTCAAGATATAGATAAAATATAAATCATAATCCCATCTCGAAGATAAAATCAGATAAATGAGAATGAAATATCGTATATAAAGAATATAACATCTCGATATAGAAAATTATCATCTTTGCTCCATACATTCGCAAAAAAGCAACAAGACACGATCATGATCTTGATATAAATTATCTCCCTATCGTACCCCTCATGACCTCAAAAATGATCCTTACGTTTTATTGAACCGATATATTCTTCCGAGATTCCTTTCCTTGTTTATTAGAGTAAATGGGAAATAAAACAAAATTAAAAATGATATTCCCAATTGCTTCCATGGACAGATACATGAGGATGGAGAATATATCATTCTCTAGAGTAAATGAGGAATCACTCTGAAGTTGAGCTTGCTCAGAATTTGTGTCTGACCAGTGACAGGCGCTGTGCCCAAAAGCCAACGGTCCAGCAATCCTCCTCTCTAACTTGCTAGCATCGTTACTAGCAGTTAGCGGCACGTTGTCTCGCCAGTCTGAAAATTGTAGCGACAACAAGTGAGCATGAGTGACACGCCTTCCGTGCGCGAGCACTTGAGGGGCCCCATATGCTTGCCGAAGGGGCACTCTGCACCCATTCCGTCGACGGAGACTTGGGCCACAGCCCCCACAGAGATACCGATGCTGCATCCACCAGTCCCACAGCAGAAGCTGCCTCCGACGCCAACCCCAGCTCGTGCCCCTCCTGTGCCGGGTCCGACGGTGACCCCGAAGCCGATGCACACGCTGGCAGATGGCTTCCGCTCGTCCTAGTCAGTTCAGAAGGAGAAGCGCGACATTTGCTCTGAAGCCTTTGCTACCTGTAGCCGAACCAAGTGCTGGCAACCCTGCATCTGCAGACACTTTCTAATGGAACTGTGGCTAGTGTGTAAGAAGCTATAAAGCGAAAAAGAACTCTAAAAGATATCTATTATGCAGACACATCGGTATATACTGGCTCGCTCTCTCTCCCGATCGGCCCGTGTCCTTGATAAGGGCCTTGAGGTCCTCCCCGCTGCCAGCAGACAAGCCAAAGCCACCGCCCGCGTTGGTCCCGAAGGATTTTCCGTACCCGATAGATGAGTAGCGGCTTGTGGCGCCGAAGCACTCGAAGACCGATGCGATGAAGTCTGCCACCGCCTGGGCATGCCATGGCAATATCAGCCGATACCCCAACAACCTTAAACTTCATGAAGTCACAGGCAGCATGCCTTGCACCTTTTCTTCTCAGCCGTTTTGGCATCCCGCTTTACTTAGGCGAACTTCCTGCTGAAAGAGACCCTCTAAATCCCAAGTCTGGCCTTCACCACGGCCTCGACCACACTGACCACTGCTTTGACCACTGAGTTCCACCAACTGCGGCGGCGTCGCCTTCTCCTTCGGCTGCGTCGGCGTCGCCTTCGATGCCTCCTCCGACCCCAACCGCTCCTCTCACCTTTGGTGGCCTCGTCGGTTTCGAGCAATGCCAGCTGAGGATCATGCTCCTCGCCGGGTTCTCGAGCTTCCTTCGCCACCAGGGCCCCCTCAGCCTCCTCATCCTCGGAGTCCTCGGAATCTGCGTCCTCGGCCTCCCAGTCCTCCACCTCTCCATCGTGGCCGCCGTGCTCGTCATCTTCATCTTCTTCCTGCTCTGACTCCTCCAGCAGTGAGAGCCCTGGATCCTCAGAGTGCCCAGGGTTTCGCCCCCTCAACTCGCCCACGTGTGCATGCGACTTCTGTGGAAGGGAGGCCCAAGCATAAGCAGGGTCCAGCGACACTTTGGGGCTCAGGAGGAATGCAGACGAGCAACATCTCAACATCTCTACATTCAAAACGCTTCCAACACACTTCGAAAGGCCTTATAACTGTTAAAAGCTCGAAACCTCTCGATCGCATAACTGTTTGAAGCTCCGAAAATCCGCTCAGCCAAGGCGCCACTTCTTTGCCGGTCTCGTTGCCGTGACTCTCTTTCCAGGCCGCATAGAACTTGGCGAACTCGACCTGGTCCACAAGTCGGAGAGCCTTCGTCTTGTTGTTCATCGCAACGGTCATTGGGAGGAGATGGTCCCGCACGGCTTCGCGAGTGACATGGCCGTACCGGCGGAAGGCTTCCTCTGATTTGGCCTGAGTACCGCTCCTGTACACCCTGTCTGCGAAGGCTGCGCCGTGCTCCTGTGTGAACCGGGCCATAGCGAGGTGCAGTTTCTGCCGGCCTCGGATATGAGAATGCAGGTGGGACACGGAAGCCTTTGACATCAACGCCATGGTGTGGCTATGCGATGCCAAGTAGATGTCCAGGAAGTTGGAATGGTCGCAACCAAGCAAATGGCAGACAGGGTGCCAGGCTTCCTCAAAACGCTGGATTGTGCGATTCAGTGAAGCGTTTGCACCATGCTCGGCAAGGATTTTGTGTGTGGAGCGTGCTGCATTGTGCATGGCCGTGGACAAAGCGAACGTCTGCGACACACTGCCTTGGAGAAGAGCAGGATGGTCATGAGAATGGTCGTTCTCGTCACAGACCATATCTGCTGGCATATCGAAGTCTGGGCCGGAGATCTCTGTCGAATCCTCCGATGCCAGACCATACCTGATCGCTTCCCAGATGATCGGGAACCGTGTCACCTGCTCCAGAATCGAGGCATATGCTTCTTGCGACATGTATGCGGGCACATCACGCTGGACGAGGCATACAGCAATGTCGATGCACTCAGCAATGTACCGCTCCGCATTCCACGGGCAGTACAGCGACGCGTTCTCGCCGATGACCTCGTGCAGCACGCTGTAGAAGCCCTTCACCTTGTCATAAAGCATCAACTTATCAGCGTGTGGATCTACGCCAAAGCGGTGGGTACTGTTCGGGGACTGCGGCCTGTCCCTGGAATTGATCTGCCCGGAAAACGTGGACAGATTCATGATGGTCATCGACAAAGCCAGGGACAGATCTGCATGAGGTCCATACTGGCGCTCGAGGTTGTCATCTGGTACATCATCCACCCATTCCTGGTCATCCGTGATAGTCGCGACATTCGGAGGTTCTGTGCTCAACTTGTAGGTCGAAACCATGAGACAGGCCAGGCTGCAAAACAGCCAAGCCATGATTTGCTTCATTTCTCGATCGGCCGGCGCGTCCGGGCGTCCGGGCGTCGAGGATTTTAAAACGCAAAGCTGCCAAAGTCGATAGCTCAAGCTGTCGAAAGGGACAGCGGGCGAAAGCTGCGGAAGACGGCGCAGCTCCTCAGAACATTCACAGCTGAAGCAAGGGCCAGCTAAGCTGCTGAGCCTGGCTGCAGCAGGGATCCGGATTTTCTACTAGGGTTCAAGGTCGCTCTTCAATGTCGTGCTGGAGATTCTCTGCAGATGCATGTGACTCGCTCGCTGAAGGCTTTACTTTCCACAACAGCCCATATAACTTCAACAGCGGTTGTCTCATCGAATTCGAGCCCTTGCCCGTGGCCAAACGCGAAGATGCGTAATCGAATTACGCAAACGGAATCCAGAGGAGATGATTTGATGCTGTCTGGCGTACCGGCCGCGCAGTTCTGAAAAAACGTCAAACCTAAACCAAAAAACACAAAACAACAGACTTCAACCCTAAAGCCGACACCCTCCTCGAACCCAAGCCCCCTATGCCCTCCGACCGACACCTTGACCCTACAACCAAAACCCTTAACCCTAAACCTTAAAACCCTGGACCCACGACCCACGAGTCGAGCCTACAGTCATCAAATCTTCCGGAAGGGCAGGGCGTGAAAAGAGATTCGAATGACTTGTGCAATCCGTCTTTCCCGATGCGTGACAGGAACTGCCAGTTTAAATGCACCATCCCCCGCCCCCTAGTACTTCCCCATCCTCTAAACCCTAAACCCTAAACCCTAAACCCCCAAACCTAACCCTAAACCCGAAACCCTAAACCCTAACATGCTGATGCATCTGTGTCTTGGGCTGCGCACCATCTGTACAACGCCAGACATGAAGAATTGAATCCTTGCTCGGGCAAGCTGCAACAGTACAGGGTTTAGGGTTTAGGGTTTAGGGTTGAGGGTTGAGGGTTGAGGGTTGAGGGTTGAGGGTTGAGGGTTGAGGGTTGAGGGTTGAGGGTTTAGGGTTTAGGTTTTGGGGTTTAGGGTTTAGGGTTTAGGGTACTACGAGGCTTTTAGGGTTTCGTCATTCGAACGTTTAGGGCTGAGGGATTTAGGGCTTAGGATCTCGAGGTATGTCAATGGTACTTCGGGCCGTGCCGAGGAGAGCAAACAGCATTAGGGTTTAGGGTTTAGGGTTTAGGGTTTAATAAGGTTTAGGGTTTAGGGTTCAGGATGTAGGGTTTAGCTGCTACAGTGATACCTACCAAACAGATCATTGAAGTTCTGCATGAACCAAGGCCAGCGGTTCAGCCGATTTATGGGAATTTGGGGTAGCCTTTGAAAAAAACATTGGGAATTTAGGGTAGGTAATTTTGGGAATTTGGGGAACTAAATAGTGCACAGACGGGTGGTCTACTTTCTAGATTTCCCCAGGATTCTAGGGTGCCGCCTCTGCAAGACTTCGGCTCGAGGCTTTAGGGTTTCGGGTTTTCTGGGTGTGAGCTTAGGATTCAGGAGTTTCGGAAGGAGGGGGGGGGGGTTGGGGTTTTGATGTTGGGTGCTACGGTTTGGAGGGAATGGCCTGGGGTTTCAAGTTTTCGGGCATTTCTCTCCCAGGCCCCCGCCCCTCCACCCACCCCCCCCCCCCCCCCCCCCCTCCCCCCCCCCCCCCACCCCCCTTGCAAGGTCGCGATTGAAAAAGGGCCTGTATGCAACCAGCCCTGCTAGTTACGAAGCGCTGCTTCATAATGTGGCATCATGCGGGAGAAGCGTGGGACCTTACATACCGAAACAATTGAGCAAAGAAGCCCTGAAACCCCTAAACCCCTAAACCCTAAAACCCTAAACCCTCAAGCGCCCCGCCAGGCCTGTGCCTTGCTTGAGGCCTTACTGCTGCGAGCGCTCATCTCATCGATGTCCGACTTTTGTTCGGTCTTGATCTGGCAGGTTTGGGGGGGTGAGGGCTGAGGGTTATTGAGTCCTAGCTGCAGGTGCCAGAGGACCTTCCGCCGCCTTATCCTGAAGGATCGCAAAACACCTTGGACAAACGCGTAACTCGCCGGAGTTGCTTCTTCTTTCTTCTCCTGTCAAGCGGCAGGTCACAGGGACGAGAGACCCACGTTGAATCCTTGCCACAAAAACGGCGTGGAGACTCTGAGACGGCAGCAGAGAAGAGAAAGGCTTCGCCCACAGACCTGGGCAACAACAGTTATTCAAGCCCTGGTAAGGTCTGCCAAGATCACCAGTCCATCTATGTGATGTCAGCTTGATCCTTTGGATGCGAACGTGACTACCTGAGCAGCCGACTTCATGAAGACAAAATGGAAATCAATCGGATTCGAAATCCCAATTCCCAGAACCGTGGAGCCACGACTGCGGGCGAAGAGCACTTTACGACGGTTCCTATTCACGAAGTGAAAATCAGAGATGGCCTGTACTTCTTCCAATTCATTCATTTAGCAAAATACACATGACATGGGAACTCAACTTCATGTTGCGAGTCTAGCACTGAGTCTGCACATGTAAGCCCTTTTGTTTTGAAGTCGGGGTTGTTAACCCTAGACTTTCCCAGGCCCTGTAGGAGGCCGGCAATTTCGCGCTCATGTTTGCGAGCATCCTCTTGCGAGGGCTCCTACTACAAACCAGGCCGGAAGCCGCCAGTTCTAGGGCCTCCTGGGGCCTGTAGTGTACTGCGCCCCTAAGTAGCCTAGCCATTCTCCCAGCAGTCTTGGACAAACCTGCCTAGCACTGCAAGACTCCAGTTTGGAATCGAAGTGCCTTCTCTGCAACAAAGACAATCTGGTGCACGTATCCCAGTTCGTCGCAGGTCATGAAAAACAACCCTAAACCCTAAACCTTAAACCCTAAACCCTAATTCAACTAGAGGGCCCTCTCTACTCTGAGTTGACTCCCTCACATCTTACTTTGACGCGTGTGGATGCTTGACGGCTATCGCGAAGCCATGGTCTTTCTGCCATGACGGCATCCCATGGCATCCCCACTCGAAAGCTTGCTAAGAGTTAGGCTGGACGGTTTGGTGTTGCACCATGTTTCGCATGCCTTTAACCTTTTCCGCAACAGTGAAGAGAGAAAACAAGTGATAAGATAGCGTTCAGGTTTTACAGGGGGTTTACGGCATTATGTTGGAAACCCAGATGCTCCGTGCCCTTCTTTGAGAGAATACACAAGCTCAAGCCTAGGAAAAGCTCTGGCGCTTTTTTTCCTTTGTTTTCGCCGAGGTTGATGTCGTGGCGAGCAGTCCAACGAAGGTGAAGGAATCGGCGCCTGAATGCACAAGGCCACATAGACACGCCGTGTAGACCTAGCGTGAGTGCCCTAAACCCTAAACCCCAAACCCTAAACCCTGAAACCCTTAATCGTGGCTCAACATTTCACACAGTGGGCTGGCAGCATGGACATGGCTCAAAAGTCAAACAGCCAACGCTCGACTGGGCAGCAACGAGGGTTTAGGGTTTAGGGTTTGAGGGTTTGAGGCCGCTGCTGACACGTGCAATCTGTCTCTGGGTGCTGTGTCCTTGCGACTGTCTGCGATGGGGGTACCCTAAGCTACGAATCCCCAAGCCTGCCCAAACCCCAAGCCCGAAACCCTGAACCCCAACCCGAAGAAAACCCCAACCCCAAACCCGAAATGCCCGAAACATCCCCAAGCATCCCGAAGCCCGTATACATCCCAACACCCAAGCCCGCAACCGTAGAAGCTCGTCCGTCCACAGCTCGGGGGGTCGCGCTGTCCCTTGAGCATGCGAAGGCAAATTTACTAGACCCAAGAGTAAGCCAGCAATAAACAGGGCCCTTTTTTGTTTAAAGGGGGTTATAAGGGACCCCAAACCCTAACGAAAAGGAAATCATGACCCTCTCTGGCTCCTAGTTTAGGGTTGAGGGTTTAGGGTGTTTGGGGGTACTTTAAGGGATCTTCTGTAAGGCAAACACCCCAGATTGAAATCCCCGCAAAGGCCCATGATTTTTATCAACGCCCCAACTGACCAAGTGTGGGGCTTGGAGCTTCCCGCCTTTGGGGTGTGGATTGTTGCTTAGGGTTTAGGGTTTAGGGTTTAGGGTTTAGGGTTTAGGGTTTAGGGGGGGCTTAAGGTTTGGGTTTGGGGTTTCAAGCTTACGGCTTGGGGGATATAGGGCCGAGAGTGGAGGCCGAAGCGCGCGTGTGTGTGTAGTTGAAGGGATGATTGCCACCCGCGCCTGAAACCCTAAACACTAAACCCTAAACCCTGAACCCTAAACCCCACGCTAAGCCCTAAACCCTAAACCCTAAACCCTAAACCCTGAGCCCTGAGCCCTGAGCCCTGAGCCCTGCACTCTTGCAGGGATGGTCACCTGCAAGCGGCACGCACAGCAAATCAGTGCTTCGACTGTTTTTGACAAGTCGTAGTGCGTCGGAAATCCTAAACCTAAACCCTAAAGTCTAGGGTTTAGGGTTTAGGGTTTAGGGTTTAGGGCCTAAGCACTAAACCCTAAACTTGTTATTGCTGTTGTTCTAGAAGCAAGCAGGAACCACGTCGCCATTGAACCACATGCTTTCAAAACATCCTAAACCCTGAGCCCTGAACCTAATGTGCAGCATGCTACAATACCCAAAAACCCTAAACCCTAAACCCTAAACCCTAAACCCTAAACCCTAAACCCTAAACCCTAACCCCTGATATCCTTCAAAGACCACAATACAATTGTACGATTTGCGATTATGCTCAGAGCCAAGGGTTCAAGCTTCGAGTTGAGGGTCTATCGCTGTCCCCCTAACTAAGACTACCGCTTGAAATAAGCACTGATGCCGGTTTATCTCTAAACCGTAAACCCTAAACCCTAAATTTGAGATATTTGCAACCCTACAACGTTTGCCAGCTCCTGGCCCAGTACCGTTTGTGTCGCGGGTGCAGTCATGTGAAGTCGTGCGCAGTCCAGTCAGCTTCGGCTTTTTGGGGTTTGGGGTTTAGGGTTTAGGGTTTTCGGGTTTGGGGTTTAGGGTTTAGGGTTTGGGGGGGCAAGATTTGCCCAGCACACCATATCCAGAAGCTCGCCCTATCCGGCGTCACATACACACTCAAGCCTCCTCGTCCTGGTGGCGCTTCCTGTCTTGTCGCCTTTGGGATGGTTCAGGGAGAGGTTGAACTTTGGGATTTCGGAAAACAACCTTGGGCAAAGACCAACACCCTAAACTCGAACCTAATTCCTCAACCCGCAGCGCGAAAGCAACGAACAGAGAAGCAAGCATGTGGTGGCCTGTCATAGCTATCATTCTTCTGATTTGAAACAAAAACCGAGCCTGATCTCAAACCGCACGTAATTCTCCAACACCCCTCCCGAACCTCCCCCCCCCCCCCCCCCCAGATGCTGGCTTTTGCAGGCCGGACGGCCTGCTAGAGAAAGGTGAAGGACAGCTGGCAACCTGCAACATAGAACGGTTGACTTTGCCGCGTGTGCGTCAGACTACCAGGGTGCGTTTGGCACAAACATAACAGTAAAGTCGTGTAGACTCGCATATATTGGTGACAGCCAGCTGCCACTCCTTAAGAACGTCTGAATTGCGTCAGAGGGACACTCTCGGCAGAGAATACGTTGCTCTCCTTGCGCGGTCATGCACAGACCCCCCCCACACTTTGACCCGAAATTCATTTCCGCAAGTTTAGGGCGTGTTCCTTGCTGGTAGACGGTTTCGTGCATTATGGCACATTATTTTCTTTCTTTATACCTGTCATTTGTCAGCGTTTGAGAAGCCGTGAAAAGATGATTGCATTGGTTGCCTAGGCCCTGATTGTCAAGACATTTCTGCGGCGCACCCAGTAGCGTATTGCAGCATGGCAGTGGTTGTCGTGCAGACGAATTCAGCGGCAGAAATCAGGGCTTTGGGAACTCAAGGGCTTAAACTGCTCCAGCATTGGGCTACTCAGCCGAGTGCAGCTTGAAAATACAAAACATGTGAAGAGGGTCCTTCTTAGTAAACAGGAGCTACGCGTAGGAGTGCGAATCGGCTCTCCGTGTTCGGCCCGTACTGGCTGTTTTTCCAAAAGCAGGGGGGTGTGGCGGTTCTTCGGCTACGGTGTTGGGGTCCCGGGATCAGAATCCTACTTTGCTCAATCCTGGATGGGCCTTCTACTATCCACAAGGGGGTTTAGAGTTTAGGGTTTGGGGTTTAGGGGTTTAGGGGTTTAGGGGTTTAGGGGTTTTAGGGGTTAGGGGTTTAGGGGTTTAGGGGTTTAGGGTTTAGGGGTTTAGGGGTTTAGGGGTTTAGGGGTTTAGGGGTTTAGGGGTTTAGGGGTTTAGGGGTTTAGGGGTTTAGGGGTTTAGGGGTTTAGGGGTTTAGGGGTTTAGGGGTTTAGGGGTTTAGGGGTTTAGGGGTTTAGGGGTTTAGGGGTTTAGGGTTTAGGGTTTCGGGGTTCACAGTCGGGGGGACGGGATTACAAACGCTACCGAAGGGGCCCTGCATCTCCGCACATTTCCAATGTTGTCACTGACTCGACTCTCCGCACACTCCAATGGCCCTAAACATCACCCAGAGGGTCCATTTGTAGCACTATTATGGCATTAAGTACCAAAAACCATACGAAATAGGGTTTTGGGGTACCTAAATCCATAATGGTACTACAAATGGACCCTGTGGGTCATCTATGCCAAGAAACGACCTAGGAATAAAAAGGGTAGCCTTTTTGGTGTTAAGGGGAGTATAAGGGAACCCCAACCTTAAAAAAAGGAAACAAGGGCCTACTCCCCAGTCCTAGACGATCTTCGTCGCAATGCTCCGAGCTGACCTCCTGTAGAATCTTGGGTTTAAGGTCCAGTGGATTTAGGGTTTAGGGTTTAGGGTTGGGGGGTTCTGCGCAGGTACCCCGAAACCCTAAACCCTAAACCCGAAATCCTAAACCCTAAACCCTAACCCCCCAGAACGCAAACAAGAATCCGCCGAGGCCTCCCACCAAAAGCATCAACACCCATAGGACAGAATCTCAACCCGCGCCAAATCCTGCAAACACTCCAGCAACAGTTAGTGAATAGTGTCTGCGAAACTGTGCTCGAAGAGTCTGCTGACTTCATATTTATGCTCATGCTCGTTTTTCACAAACGTGTTTATTTTAACATTTTGGTGGGCTGCTCTTATGTGCGCCTGTTTTGCCCTTGCTGGTGCTCGATTATGGATTCGGTGAATTTGGGGGTGATATTCGGGTTTTTTGGGGCGTGTGTTGAACTTCTGCCCGCTCAGACAAAGGCCCCCGCGCACTACCAGGTTCTTGAAGATGTGTGTTGAGCACTTATCGGGGAGGGGTACAGCGGTTCATCGGGACCCATTCCAGGCAACAAAGTCCCAAATAAAAGGGCGCAAGTTAGAGGGGTGTTGGGAGGGGATTAGAGGTGGAGTGCCTGCTTTGTGCTACTCATACACCTACCGCCCTCAGCACTCTTGACACCCGACGACCAGCCCAGCCTGGTGTTCGTCCTCCAGACTCTCGCGGCCACGGGGATCGTCTTCCTGCGCATGAAACGGTGGGATGCGGGGGCCTATGGCAGACACAGTTTATCACTAACCAACGAAGCCATTCTCTTCCAGTATCTTCCAGTCACCCAGTCGTATCACAAAGCTCTTTTTGTAAAAGCACTGCGCCAGCCTGTCGCCACAGCTGCGCCAAGGCTGACACCTCTTCATTGCGATTGCGTGAGATGGCGTTTTGATACGTTTTGTATCGCATGTTTCTCCACTAGCCCTAGCATACTCAACTCCGAAAGTCAACCCAGCATTCGACCCTATGAACGGAAGCAAGAGTCCTAGGCGAGGCGTTGTCAACACAGAACCATCCAAGCCTTCGCCCGGGTGCCGCTGCAGCTCGCGCGGCGTCCGCGGGCTCGGAAGGCATCTGCCTGTCGGCCAACAACTGAGCAATATAGCATCTCGCATACAAGCTTTTCACTTTTCATGATACCTCTTGGTTTATATAACCCCACGATTGCAACAAGTATCAGCCATGAATGGTGTTTTTTCATTTACTATTTTCAGGAAAGAGGAACAAACTGTCTGCCGCGGTCTTCCGGGCTCTGGTCTCTCAAGGGAAACCAACCCGGGAGACCACGATTCAGCAGTTTCAGCTCCCAAAACATCCCGAAACGTCGAAACGGCGGTTTTCGCGCTCTTTGGCGAGAGACCACGACTCAGCAGCTTCAACTCCCGAAACCTCTGAACTGCGGTCTTCGGGCTCTTTGGCTTCTGCGTTTTAAAAAAAGGGGAAAGCCAGTCAGCACCTTCAGCTCCCGAAACCTCTAGCGGTCTCCCGGGCCCCGGGCTCTCCCTTATGTGTTTAGATAAGATAGAGAAGATGGACAAGAAGGAGAAGTATTGTGATGAGAGTTGTCGTGATCTGTTACAAACCTTGTCGCTGTTACAATGGTGTTTGTCACTGTTTGGGACATGTTGTTGTGGTTTCAAACGTGTCTCTTAGTCCAAGTGATGAGTAAGCCATGTCAAGGCTGACGTTTGCTGACATTACACAGAATGGCTAAGGCGATGCTATCTCTGATCCCCTGTAGGGTCGTAGTCAGAATGAGTGATTCATGGCTGCTACTCCGCTCATCCATTGAGGATGTCGTGGCGGTGTTTGGCGCCAAAAGAAGATTTGTGGTCGGTGCCGAGAAACCATAACTTCCAGCAACCGGGATTGTCTTGTTCTGTCATCCAGCACATCTTGGCGGGGTTCCTTTATGGCTGGCGCCGATAAACCGTAACCCCAGATCATTGTGCCCCGGTAATGAAGGACCATGCGACTCTTGCTGATCCCGATATCTCATATCTTACTGTGACCCCGATTCGTAGGAAACTCCCCGTTGCATGGAAAATGGCTCCTCACTGCGAACTCACTGCACCCCTTCTTCCCAAAAACGAACTCCCCTTTCAGCAATCTGCGGGGGGGAAGGAAAAAAACAAGGGAAGAGGGGGCAGTGCAGGGGAGGGGGTGGACTGAGGTGACTGAGATGACGAGCATGCGACCCCCCCCGCCTTGGTCTGCCACGCGCCATCCCCGACCACTTGTCTGCGGCCGTCCCTGCCGGTCACCCGCACTTCATGTGAGGCTTGGATACCACACTGCAGCGACGCATCAACCGATTATTCTTATTATTATTATTACGACTTTTAAGACTACTATTACTATTACTAATGTTATTATTATTATCGTTATTAATATTCCGCCAGACACAGAACAAATGGAGGTGGTGACTTCATGATGCTTCACCATGATCCACTGGATGAGCTCTAGTACTTGCAATGTGGAAAAACGCATCTACTTACAGTAGTGTGACCCGAGGATGAGTCAAACGTCACAAGCATGGTCACAAACCCTAAACCATCCTAAACCCTAACATGTTCAATGCTTGCTGCTTGCGGACGAGGCGCGCGTCCAGCGGGGATGGCACGCAGCGCCACGCCGCGTTGGGCGAGGTTGATCGCCCGCGGCCCAAACACTGCTGCCGCGGTCTCTGGCCCTGGCCACAAGCTTCGAAAACACGCATCTCAAGTCTGAAGGCTTTCGAAGCCCTACATGTGCAAGTGCAAAAGGAACAGCCACAAACAAAAGCCTATCTGAGCATAGAAGAGGCACGAATGGCCCGCCTCCAGCAGCAAGAAGGCCGCGGCGCAGCGCTGCTCTGCCAGGCGCAGCTCAGCCTCATATAAGGAATTACTCAGGGTTGAGGGTTTAGGGTTTAGGGTTCAGGGTTTAGGCATCCGACACGGCATCGATTGCTGCCGTGCTCTTCGGGTCCTTGTTCAAGTTGGAATGTTTGGGGGGATCCCATGAGCTCCGCGTGCAGTTTTCAAGATCATATTACAGCATGCCAAGCTTTCGCGCTGCCCATATCCATGAAACTCCGCGTTTAGGGTTTAGGGTTTAGGGTTTAGGGATGTTTAGGGCTTAGGGTTTTTCTACATGAAGACTGGAGAAACGGGGTTCTTCAAAGTACTCCAACGAGGATGCTACTGCATGATGCGAGCCTGGCGTCGCGCTTGCAGAAGGACCTGCCACTTTGCAAGTCGAGAGACTTTGCCGAGAATAATGGCATACCTTCCTGGTCCATAATTGTCCACGAAACACGCGCACTACACAGGGTTTAGGGTTCAAACACATTAGCGGACAGGTTGCTTCAAAGTCCCACACATCGGTAGGCCAAATCTGGGGTGTCCCCTCGCGCTATTAAGACGTACCAGAGTTTGTGATATGACGTGACCATGCAGAACAGTGTTTTGAGGGTTATTATAGTGAAAGTATACAGGTAAGGGAACAATTTTAAGAATTCATGGTTGCCTCATTTTCCCTCATCTCTCTTGCAATCTCATGCCACGGCCGCACCGACACGGGACTATTTCTAGGGGCCTTAAGAATTAGAATGGGGTCTATAGGGAGAAGGGCTTAGGGTTCCGGAACAAAGGAAAGGGACCTTAACAACTAAAGTCAGAATAGCGTTTAGGGGGTTATTATGGTATATCTATACAGGGACCATAAGGGAATACCATTCGCAGTTATACCGACCCCTATATTAACCCACAGGAGCAAAGATCACTCATCTTCCGTAGCAGCTGCGGAGGCTACCTTCAAAGGAGCCCATTCGATGCGCTCAGGCGGCTCCTGTGGCCAGGGTTGCGTAGAGTGAACTGGGTATTTCCCAAAATAGGGGTACCCCGTTTATACCCCAAATAGAGTCGAATCACCTTAAAGGGACCCCCAAAAAAGGTACCCCGATTTTCGGGAAAGCCCCAAGTCTCTGCAGACTTGCTTTGAAGCTCAGCGCAAGAGGGAACCCTTCCCTGGGTGATTCGGTGGGTCACTTTTTTTGAGTGGCGTCTAGGGCCTGGAGTTTAAATGTTTCGACCCAAGGCTGAAAGATGCCGGTAGCCTGAGGTGTGCTCAGAAATGTAGGGCAGGGCCAAGGGACGTTACAGTCGTTTGCTGCACTGGTGCACTTCTTGGTACCCCAGAAACTATATTCTCATAAGGGCGCCCATTTTTGGTTGGTTCATTTATGCTAATTTATGAGGGAACCTTGAACCAAAGAAAGGGAAAAGGCTGCCACTGGGCTGCCAAGACTTTTTTCAATACAGCGCAAAACACAAAAGGACAGCATGCTGCAGCAGCACCAGTCTCAGGCTAGCAATCTTTGAGGCCCTGGATCTCAGACAACCTACCTTCGCCCTAAACCCTAAACCCTAAACCCTAAACCCTAAACCCTAAACCCTAAACCCTAAACCCTAAACCCTAAACCCTAAACCCTAAACCCTAAACCCTAAACCCTAAACCCTAAACCCTAAACCCTAACTCGAAATCCCTAAAGCCCCTGAACATGGGGTCTCCGTGAGCCCCTGGCGTCCTGGACCTGGACCTGAGCCAGGGCACCTTGGGAATGACCCCAGCTTCCCCCAGCGCACTCAAAACCCTATCGGATTTCAAAAGCCTCAGGGCCTGAGGGTTTTACGGTTTTAGGGTTTTAGGGTTTTACAGTGTTAGGGTTTTCCCTTTGTCCTCTAGAACAAGAGAGAGCAGCGAAACTGAAGCCACTAGCTCGAAGCCTTCAGCTCAAGCGGAGCTTGGGGATGTGTGAGCCCAAACCCCACATCCTAAGCGACGAAACTGAGCCGCCCCTCGGAGCACCACCCGAAAACCTTACCGGAGACACCCTAAACCCTAAACCCTAAACCCTAAACCCGAAACCCTAAATCCGAAACCCGTTCTTCCTGTGGCTCCGGCTGCTCTTCTTCTCCTCCTCCTCCTGCGATGCTGAAGGGAGCTTGGGCTGGTGATTAAGGTGGGTTTGGAGTTTAGGGTTTAAGGTTGGGATTTTGTTTTTAGGGGTTTAGGGTTGGGGGTTGCGGGGCACAAGTGGCATGAGCGTCAACACTACTCGAAACCCAAGAAAGCTCTTATCCAAACAGGATGCGTACCAAGAAGGCCCAGACGAGGTGTGACTAGGAGAAGGACATCCATGGTGCTGAGGATTCAGAGATCTTAGGCCCAACCCCCCGACCCCCCCCCCCCCCCACACCCCCTAAACCCTAAACCCTAAACTCTAAACCCTAAACCCTAAACCTGCTCTCAATGGTGACCCCGAACCTTAAGGAGATACAAACGAGATTCCCTCGCCACACTCCAGAACAAACCAACACAGGAACGATAACCCCAAACAACCACAAAACCCTAAACCCTAAACCCGAAACCCTAAACCCTACACCCTAAACCACTCCTTGTCCAAAGCAGACGTCCCCCGTGCCAGGGCCGAGTTGACCTCGGAGTTGCCGGGGGCTGGATTTGGTGGCTGGTTGCACTTGGAGTAAGCCCTAAACCCTAAACCTAAACCCTAAACCCTAAACCCTAAGGCTCAGGATCATCACGGTTTCGGCATAGGGATGACGGCTTAGGGTTTTTCTCGCCTCGGCTTCCGGCACGCGTCTGGTCTCCATCCCCCTCCAACCCTTCCCCTCAGTCAGAAACTTGCTGCACACCCACGGGGGTTCTGGGCTGTGGGCCCCTCCCACACAGACCACGTCAAAGCACAATCCTACCAAAACCCTTCTTGGGACCCCCCACCTGGGTGAAGAACGGGAATGGCAACCCCAACAAGGCCAGCGTCCACCCCCTACCCACCTGACCTCACTGTCTAGCCACCACCCATCCGGTCTTCAGACAGGGTCGTTGTTGTGGATTCCGCTCTTGGCGGAACACATCTGCATGTGCGCGGGTTGTGTGATCTCTAAACTTTCCAAAGGAAAACCTTAATTTCCGCGATATTTTCATGGGGAAACCACTCTATGTCTCTATATAGGAAAACCTCTAGTTTTTGTCTCCATATCTTGCCTTAATCGGAAAACATCGCTTGTCGATGTATGCATATGTATATATATATATATGCATATACATATAAATAAATATATATATATATATATATATACATATATACATATATACATATTTATTTATTAGTAGGAAGACCTCTATTCTGCTGGATATTTCATTAGGACAACAACCTCAAATTTCTCCATGTGTTTAAAGGAAAATCTCTATTGGGCGGGATGCAGCCAGCCATTCCTCTAACCTGGTGCCACATTGATCTGTCTCCGAGCTCAAGAATGCACTACTTGGACATTCATTAACCAATTATAACCCTATTGGGGGACTTAAGGGGCTGATTAAGTGGGGTATATGTACAGCTAGAATTGGTTCATAAGTGCCATGAACCTTCAAGTAGAGTTTAGTGAAGATGTGAGACTTTAAATGTGGAAGCGAAAAGTAGAACCAGCAGGCAAACACACACGTTAAACACCTCGAGTCTTGAACCCCAAGCCTTGAGCCCTAAATCTGAAAAACTTAGCTTCCAACCACGAATTTCTAAACCCTAACCCCAAGATCTTAAAGCGTCTAAGCTCAAACCCTGGGGAACAGAGAAAAAAACGATAGAGAAGATTAAAGCGCCTCAGCTCAAGCCCTGGAGAACAGAGAAAGAGAGAGAGAGAGAGAGAGAGAGAGAGAGAGAGGGAGGGAGGGTGGGTGGGAGGGAGGGTGGGAGGGAGGGGAGGGAGGGAGGGGAGGGAGGGAGGCGTGAGACACCAAGGCCCGTTTGAGGCTCCCAGCATCAAGCATCTCGTTCCCTGTCGTGTTGAAGTCCTGTCTTCGAAATTCGACATCCGTCGACCGTTAGGTTTATGGTTTTTCGGGGTTTAGGGGTTTAGGGTACAGTCTGCCGCTTTTCCTCCAGAGTGTAGTTGAAGGAAGAACCAGAAGAACGGTTCAAGCATCCCAAGCAGAGGGTTCAGGGCTGAGCATGCTGGGGCTTAGGATGTGGGCAAGAAGGGATCAGAATTGAGAGTTGAGGTTTGAAGGCTTAGTGCCTTCATAGGCCTTAAAACCCGTGCTTCTGGAAGAGACCTTGCGTTTTTCCTGATAAGGAGCCCTACAGAGTTTCACAGTTCAAGCCATTTATCTAAATCACGCTCTTTGGGTTAACGGTGCCCTCAAGTCTAGACCTCCTTTTTTCGGTATGAAAGCCTTCACCCCTACAACCTAGACCCTAAACCCTAAACCCTAAACCCTAAACCCTCAACCCTTCCCTGGCAACCTCCGGGGCCGATGCCATGTTGGTGCAGGGCGCGCTGGCACCTACACTGCAGATGAAGCCCTCATGAAGTCAAACAAGCTCAACCCAGACATCACTCTGAAACCGCGCGAAATCGGTGCCTGTGAGGGAGCTGGGCTGGCTGGCAGCTGTCTCCTGGACGGGTTAGGGTTTAGGGTTTAGGGTTTAGGGCGCCTTGGAACAGGGCATCTTTGAGGCGACTTTCGACTCGCATCAGCGATGGACAGCTCCGGGCTTGTAAAATTGACCTGTGAAACCGCAGCGGGCGTGTTTTGTGCTTCGACTCCGTAGACCTGGACATACCGCTCTTCTTCTCCTTCTCCTGAAGACTCCTTCTTCTTCTTGTGCTCTCTCTCTCTCTCTCAATAGATTCTTTCAGGAGGCGAGGTGTCCAGTACGTAAGCCATACAGTCCTACCCTCGAATCCCCGGTTCCCCGAACCCCATCAGACCTAACTACATTCCCCCGAGCAAACCGTGATGCCATCAAATCCTCCACAAGCACCAACTTAGTTGCTGAGTTCATAAGCCCCCAAAAAAGTGTACACTTTCGGGATTATAGTATCCCGAAAAGTGTAAAGTGTACTGCTACTAAGCAAATCTAGCAGCCTGCCTTGAGGTCTGCCTCATTGGCGCCCGGGCTCTCCTCCGGGTGTAGCTTTCTTGCGTAAAATTCAGAGCATTAATTATGGGCTTTGGGGTTCGTTTAAGGGTGTGTAGGGTTTTAGTTCAGGGCTTGGGGCTTGCATAGGGTCTAGGTTTAGAAATTAGTCGGGCGAGGGGGGTGGAATTTAGCCTAGTTCTTCACTCTCATTCTCTACTTCTCTACTTTTCGAATTACAAGAATAATAGAGACAAGAAACAAAAAAAGAAACGAGGGGGTGGAATTTAGACGAGTTCTCTATTCTCATTCTCTACTTCTTTACTTTTCGAATTACAAGAAATAAAACAAGAACCGAGGGGGCGTGGAAATAACAACAATTCTACACCCCTCTGATTCTGAGCCCAGATTCAAACCTGGGTTCGAACCCCGGTTGCTTGTTGCTACCAGGGCCAGGGTTCGGGATGGGCGTTGAGGCGTATAAGATTACAGTCGCTGGCAACCCCGAGCTCTTCTTATAGCTCGAAAAGCCTCCCAAACAGAAGCAGAACCAGACGCCCTAAGCCCCGAACCGCGAAGGAACCATTATGCTACATCCTGAGCTCGAAAACGCTGGTAAAGCCCCCAAAGCCTGAGCCCCTAAACCTTGAATATGAGCCCTAAACCTCAAGCCCTACATCTTTAACCTCAACCTGAAAAGCCTAAACCCTAAACCCTAAACCCTAAAAACTAAAAAACCCGAAATCCTAAACCCTAAACCCTACACCCTACACCCTAAACCCTAAACCTCAATCCCTGAACCTAAACCCCATGGGGCAGCTCCTGAGTCTCGGCGATGCTGGAGGATGCAGCCTCTGGTTTGGGGTTTAGGGTTTAGGGTTCAGGGTTTAGGGTTTAGGGTTCAGGGGTTAGGGTTTAGGGTTTAGGGTTTAGGGGGTTTAGGGGGTTTAGGGTTTAGGGTTTAGGGTTTAAGGGTTTAGGGTTTAGGGTGGGGGGAGGATGCAGGCGGGGGGGGGCCCTCCGGGCCCCCCCCACCGCGGTGTGATTCCAAGCTTTGTGACTGGGTATGTTGGGGCTTTGGGATTTCGAGTAGGGCTCAGGGATGCTTGGGGTTTTGGGTGCTTTGAGTGACATAGGGCCCCCCCAAACAAATTAAAAGGCACCATGTCGCCTCACCCAAACCCAGAGCTTCTGAACTTTGGGGTTTGGGTTTAGGGTACGTTTTATGTTGCCGGGGTCGTCGTTGTAGCTTTCAGGCTTGCGAGCTGCGTTCTTGAGGATATAGGGGTTCTAGACACTGTGGGATTCAGGGCATTGGGCTTAGAGCCCCACATGAAGAATTCGGGCGCGCTCGCGTCCTAGCTGCAAGTGCAAGACCCTGAAGTGAGCGCCCGCCTGGTACCCAAGGTCCGATTTCCTGGTCCAGGTGGTTTTGGGGTACTATCGGCCTGAATATTAGAATAGGGTAAACCCTAAACCTAAACCCTAAACCCTAAACCCTAAACCCTATAGTTATAAAGGGACCCTAAGGGAAGACTATTAGTAACTATTGCGACCCCTATATTACACGGGGGCCCCAGCTCCTGACTTTGAGCCGAGTCTACAGTTCTCAGTGTTTAGGGTTTAGGGTTTAGGGTTTAGGGTTTAGGGCCAGTTCCTCGTTCGACAAAAGGACTCGATGAGTCCTAGGGGAGCAAACCCAGCAAACCCTAAACCCGAAACTCTCAAAACCCCAGACTCCCAAGTCAGCCTTCGCTCGCACATCGCCTTGTGTTCGGCGCGCTTGTTGTCCTTTGCCGGAGGCTTTCAGGGTTTAGGGAAATGGGCTAACCCTGAATCCTGAAGCCGCAAAGACCCTGAACCCCAAAACCCCTAAACCCCTAAACCCTAAACCCTAAACCCTAAACCCTGAACCCTAAACCCTAAGCCCGCGAAGCCCAGGAGCTGAGGAGCAAGGTGGGGATCACGAAAGACTTCGGAAGATGCAATTTTGAGGCCACCATTCAATAGCACAATCTCAGGTTCTACCACAAGAAGTGTGGTTCTCCCAACCTTTGGGACTTCATTCTGTCCTGGGAGCCACCAAGCAGCACGGGCAGCGCGCCCTTGGCATCCTCCTGCGCAAGAATGGCGGTTTTAGGGTTTAGGGTTTGGGGTTTGGGGTTTAAGGTTCAAGGTTTACGGCTTAGGGTTGAGGATTTAGGGTTAGGGTTTAGGGTTTAGGTTCATTCATACATCGGAGGAGACCCTGAAAAGTTGCTCTGGTCATGCTGGAGTCGTGCAGCAACAGCTCAAGACCGCACATCTGCGGCACGTTTCTGTGAAGCTGTACTGCGGCATCGGCGGGTGCTTCCATATCCATCTGAGCATGGGGCGGTGAAGAGAAAGGCTGCGCCAAGCGACCTGAGCTAAATACAAGAAACCCTGCACCCTAAACCCTAAATCCTAAAACCTAACCCCAAAGCAAAAGGCAAACCTTGCACAACTGCTATGGAGACTCGGGCTGATTCCCAGCACCCAGCCCCAAATCCCTGAATCCGGAGCCTGCGTTTCGACCCAGGGAGCCCAAGACCCCTACTTAGTTGCTGAGTTCACAAGCCCCCAAACAGTCTACACTTTCAGTTCTATAGGGGGTTGTAGTATCCCAAAAAGTGCAAAGTGCACTCACTCCGCAACTAAGCCTCATATAGGGGTCCTAAGAGGTCGAGACCCAGAGGGATGGAAAAGGGTACCCTTTTGGTTTAACGGGGTTTATAAGGGCCCTAAACCCTAACAGAAGGAACAAGGGCCTACTCTGGTCCTAGTAGCCCTAAACCCTAAAACCCAAATAAACTCTACCTAGGGATCCTAAGAAGGAATTTCTCGTCATTAAGGGGTCATTGAGCTCTTTGGTGAGCTTCTCCGAAGCCTTCAGCCTCTAGACAACAAACCGAGGGTGGGTTTGGGGGCCCGACAAAAAGATGAGTTTCTAAGATAGGGGTTTATAAGATCGGGATTTAGGTGTTTAGGGTTTAGGGTTCAAGGTTTCGGGCTTTTAGGGTTTAGGGTTTTAGGGGTTTGGCCTTAACCACTGGAAGAGGATTCTGGGGGGCTATTCTTGTCCAAAAAAGATGATTCGTATTTCACCCCCAAAGGTATGAGGTTAAATCAGGCTATATTTTGGGGACTAGGGCCCATAGAGCTTAGAACAGTTCTTAAAACCTACCCCAGCAACACCGTCCGCAAGTACACGATCGACGAGCTGTCATGGAGACGAAAGCCCCTGCGTCTGGGGGCTCAACTTTGCGAATTCGGGATTGATGGGGGCTCAGGGTTCCTAAGGGCCCGGGGCCCGGCTTGGGTGCGCGAGATGCAGTAAAAAGTGTGCTCGAGATGCACAACTTCTCACCACCCCTGCATGTCGCCCACCCTGAGGGAGCTTTAGGGTTTAGGGTTTAGGGTTTAGGGTTTCGGGTTTAGGGTTTAGGGGACAAGTTTCTCGTGCCACCACTCCAGGATTGCCCATTAGGGCCCCGGTTCTGTGTCCCGAGTCGTGGAAACCAAAAGCGCCCAATACCTCTCAATTAAGGAAAATACCGTAAATCATACCAACTATCCCTATAGAGTTTAATTGACACCTTGTCCAAGCAAACTTGTCCCCTAAACCCTAAACCCTAAACCCTACACCCTAAACCCTAAACCCTAAACCCTAAATCGAACCCTAAACCCTAAACCCTACACCCTAAACCTGAAACCCTGATCGGAGCTCAGCTGCCGGCCAGCTTGTCATGATCAGCACAAGATTGTGAACCTGAAAGCCCAGCGGGAGGGTTGGGGAGCGAAAACGACAACTTGCACTCGCTGGGTTTAGGGTTTAGGGTTTAGGGTTTAGGGTTTAGGGTTCTAATTATTCAGCAGCATCTCGAACCTCCATGTGATATGCTCACTCTGGAAGGTCCACACTGGTAACGGTTAAGTGCGACGTGCCGCAGCTGCCGACGTACCCTGCTGAGCCCCTCCCCCAAGCATCAACCCCTCCTCCCCAAAGCAAAACAAAGGAAAGCAGAACACGCCAGCCTCCTCTCTTCTCCTCTGCCTGTGCGGTTCAAGCAGGTGGTACAGAGCACGCGCGTGCCACAGCTTGTGGCATCGTTTTCCCCTGCCGCCTCTTTGGCTCACTCCATACTGAGAGAGAAGGCACACCGGTTGACAAAAGACACTTGCTTTACATGGGGATACGGCCGGGGGCTAGCAGAATTGTAGCCACCATCACAGTACTCTTCATCAGGAGCAAGAATTTCAGGTGTGGGCTGCTGGGCGGGGACTCTGAACAGGTTGTCGAACCTAAACCGGCTCTAAGACAAAGGAAGATCGGTTCACAAATCCATTCCGCTGGATTCTTTCAAGCATGTATCATATTCAACAGTTAAAATTCTATTCCTTATGGTGTTTAAGTACCCTGAAAAATGTACATGTTACCCCACTATTTTCAAGGAAATGCATGCTTAGCAAATCCCTTTCTTTGGACCCTTTGGAACTCAAGACTTAGGGTTTCGGTTCAGGACCTACTGGGGCAACATCTCTCCAGGGGTATTGGGTTAGGGTTCAATGAGCTTGGAAGGACTACATGCTTCTTGCTCAAACATACCTAAACCCTAAACCCTAAACCCTAAACCCTAAACCCTAAACCCTAAACCCCACAGCCCTCCGCACCTGGAGTTGACGCGGAAGACCGGCGCTAGGAGGTCGAAGCCCCAGAGCAAAGAGCGCTGGAAGCAGCAAAGTCGTGAAAGGATGGCCCTGACATATGTGGGTTTAGGGTTTAGGGTTTAGGGTTTGGGGTTTCGGGTTTAGGGTTTAGGGATGATGGTCCTTTTGGGGTCCTTAATATCAGGCGGCCCCTCTTATTTAAAGGGTTCCCAAAAAGGGACCATAACTTAGAGAACTGCCCATGTGTTCACTCTAGCTGATTCTGGTGATGCCAAACCTCTGCAGTTTTCGCAGACAATGACCTGTGTGATAGCCCCAAGCCAGAGAACCCCGAAAATGCGAGCCCTACAAAATCCATCACTGGATGCTTCAACGGGAATCAAAAGTTACTTGCTCTGGTTCGGCACCAATGCTCGTCCCTACACTTCAGTGTGCAGAGCCTAAGCTGCGGAAGACGGCGCAAGTGCGTACGTACGCAGACCGTTATCATGGCCACAAGATGTGTCATCATACACGACATGGGGGGTTTGTGAAGACAAGGGGGCCCCTAAAGTACACCCCCAAATAGTAGGATTCCCTTATAAGAAGACCCCAATAAGGTACCCCTCATTTCGGAAACCTCCAGATAGCAGAAGAACCAGAACTTGCGAGGAGGCTGGAAGTTCCGACGGACCTTGCAAAGCTGTTGAACACCGAGGTGGCTAGCCTACAGCCGACACGAAGCAACAGAGCAACAAAAGCGGTATACAGCTTTCCGCACAGCTTTCCGCACGATCTGATGACCAGGTCTTCACGTGCTTTCTACCCACCTTCTTTGAAGGCTGAAGGGCTGAAA
Source organism: Symbiodinium natans (assembly GCA_905221605.1). Taxonomy (NCBI): domain Eukaryota; class Dinophyceae; order Suessiales; family Symbiodiniaceae; genus Symbiodinium; species Symbiodinium natans. Next base: position 788,806 of record CAJNDS010001324.1, on the reverse strand, counting down.
GCAAAGGCAAACGTGGTGCCAAGCTTTGGCCACACCCTGCGGCTCTGGCACGCAACTTCACACAGCTGCTCTCACTGAGCTCGCGTGCTTGCTGTCAATGCGCTTCTGCCAAGGACACTTCGCATGGTGCAACAAGTGTGCCAGGAAGTCCGCGTTTTGCGCAGTGCGGGCTGAACCTAAAGTTCTGAAGTCTCCAAACCCCACAAAGTGAGTTAGCTTTGGCTATGACCCCTGCCTACATTCGCCCCCCCCCCCAAAAAAAAAAAAAACAAATAAACAAGCTCCAGGAATAATTCCAGGAGCTGTAGGCGACCCCACAATCTGTTTTCCACCCCAAAACCTTAAATCCTACACCCCAAGGCCTGGGCATCTGCTTGAAGCTCCTTCAGCTTCTTCAGGTCCGCCAGCCTAGGGCTCTTGAAAAGGAACCTCAAAAATGCTACCTTGACAAGGGTACCATGCTATTTGCTATATAACTATATAACTATATAACCCTTATCGTATGGGGGGTATTTCATGTTTACATGCCTTAACTAGAGCCCAGCAAAGACACGGCAACCAACAGGCCAAGTAATGGTGTGCGTCTTGTCGCATGTAAAGAGCAATGTAGAACTCATATTTTACATGTTCTGGGATTCTCGGGGTGGGTGGGTATGTCCAGTTACACGAATACAATTGCTGGCCTCGTGAATGCTTGGACTTGAGGCTCTGGCTCCTACAACCCTAAACTGAGTGAGCCCGGGGCCGTCGAGCAGGCGAACGCACTGAAGCCGGCAGGCAAGGGAGCTGCGGAGCCAGAAGCCCCCGGCTCGCGCTGTAGGCAGCTATGGGCTGCGCTTGGGACCAAGCAGGGCAGGTCGCCGGCCAATAACCGGCTCCCAAGCAGTCCAAGGGGCGAAGGCGCCAGCCAAACCCCAACACCAAATCTCAGAACACCGACGCCTCCCGGATACCTGCCAGAGCCTCCAATTTATTCACTTCCAGGGATCTCCCGCTTCTTAGTAGCCCAGTAACCATATTATCACCCTTTCTTTGGGGTTGGCTATTGTATAAGGGAACCCATGACCCCAAAAAAAAAACGGGTAAAGGGTTACCACTGGGCTACCAAGTCTTAGGTCTGCCACGAAATGCCGAGGATGCTACTTGGAGGTTCATGGTACTTTTCAAACCAATTACAACTGTACTTATTTCTGTTCTTATAAGCCCCTTAAGTGCCCTGATATGGTCGTAAGTACAGTTATAAGTGCAGTTATCATTGGTTAAGAAGTACCATGAACCTCCAAGTAGGGCGCCATTCTCAACAAAAGTGATAGCCATGCGCGCCTGGGGTGCTTTCAGCACCAGCGGCCCCCCCCCCCTCAATTGAGACACCCTAATCCCTAAACCAGTTCATCGTTGGGATAGCATTTAAATCATAAATCTGAATTCCTGATTGGGTTTAGGTACCCTTGAAAATGTAACATGTTACCCCGCTATGACACAGTTGAAACCCTAAAACCCTCTGTGCCTGATTCCCATGGGGAGCTCCTCGCCGAGTCTGGCATATTGCTCTTCGAGCCTCGTTCGAGGGTTTAGGGTTTCGTGGGTTTGGGGTTAGGGTTTAGGGCTTCGCACTCGATACCCGACCATCTGAAGCCTTGAGAAGCCCACAAACCTTACCACCCTTGCCTCTTGAACCCAACAACTGCAACAGACCCGGGTACACAGCAGAACCTGTGGCGCCTTCCCAGCACCTCCGCCCTCTGGTTCTTCTCCTGGGGGGCAGGTTTTCTTGCTATGTTTAGGGTTTAGGGTTTAGGGTTTAGGGTTTAGGGTTTAGGGTTTAGGGTTTAGGATTTAGGGTTTAGGGTTTAGGGTTTCGGGGTCTCTTGTGCATGCTTATTTGTGTGTTTGGCTTGTGGGGAGGGAAGGTTCGGTGCAAGGATGGTTTATATAGGGGTCAAGGGTTGGGGTTTAGGGTGAGGGTTTTAGGGTTTAGGTTTAGGGTTTAGGGGGATTAGGGTGGTCTAGGGGTTTGGGGTGTGGGGCGGTGCAGAAAAACGCAATGCAGTTCACTTGCGCGTAGCAGAGATGCAAGCGATGTGTCAGCAAGAAGTCTGAACCCTAAACTCTAAACCCAAAATCTTCCCTAAACCCTAAGAATAGCTGGCATCAGCTATCTCTGGCTCATCACAGTAGCGTGCAGGTGCCCCGGGACAGATTCCCGGAGCCTCTCCCTACTTCAGCCCTAAAGCCTAAACCCAAAAACAGGGTTTGGAGGACCCTAACCCTAAACCCTAAACCCTAAACCCTAAACCCTAAACCCTAAACCCTAAACCCTAAACCCTAAACCCTAAACCCTAAACCCTAAACCCTAAACCCTGTCGCCTGGAGCTGCTTCACCTGCAGCGAGCTTCTGGAGCTGGGTGAAGGCTTCCGGTTTATGACTCCCAAATTTCCCGAGGATTTAGGGTTTACGCTTCAGAGTTCAGGGTTTAGGGCGTAGGGTTGGAGTAGGGTTTAGGGCTAAACTCTGGGGTTCCGTTTACACTCGGGGGTTTCCCCCCCCAAAAAAAAAACCAAAACGGCCCCAGAAGTGGGAAACCTGCCCCACAAGTTGAGCTTGGCAGGTGATTTATACAAAACACGTCGAGGCCATAAGAACAGTAAGGGATCAGCACATGGCTCAATGTGTAGGTTAAACCCCAAAAAGCCCAAAGCTACTTCACTTCTTCTAGGGTCTTGCAATAAACTGGTGTTTCTATCATTCTTGGGCAGCCTATTCTGGGGTTTCGGGCAACGCTTTCAGGGCGCCTTGCAGGCCCCGGCCGCTGGAGCTCTCTTCAGGCTTAAGGCGCTTAGGGAGCTTCGACCGACCCAAGATGGATTGTCTCGGGTAGAGGCCTTGAGGGTCAGGACTTCTAGGTTTGCGGCTGAGGGCTTGGGGCTTAGGGTTTAGGGCGTAGGGTTCGGTGCCCAGAACGTTGAAGCATCAATGATCACCCGGCTATGCGTCGCAACCCCCAACGGACGACCAAAGATGAAGAGAAGGCCTTGGCGACGCCCTCTATCAGCAACAGCTAGTGACATGATCTGATCTAGCTATCTCGCCGCTATAGTGAGTTCGTTCACTATAGGACATACACCCCTAAACCCCAAACAAACCAAAACCCTAAACCATAAACCCGAATTCCTAAGCCAAGGCCTTCTCGACGTCGCCCACTCCTCGAGCCATGTTCTCATCTAGGCCTTGGCAACCAATGCACAATGTAGAGCTCAGGGTGTTAGAGTTTTAGGGTCTAGGGTTGAGGGTTTAAGGTTAGGGCTTCCCTAAACCCTAAACTCTAAACACCATTTTCGAAACTAGCCGTCCGCTGGTAGGTACTGCTCAAGAAACCTCTAATTTCAATTCCCCAAATGGCTCCCTAATGGCAACGCAAGAGCGACCAACCTCGCGTTGTTGAAACTGAAGACCAGAAGTTGGGATGTTCCCCCTTATACTAACAATCCTGAATAGAGACTACAGTACATCCAATTATAATTCCTGTTAAGGACAGGTAGTATAAGGGGAACATCCCGAACCATAAGCTTTCAGACCTCGCGTTTCATTGCATGTCATGAGGGCCTACTGCCTATTTGCTGCATATTACAATACAACCTCATGCAATGAGAGAGACGTATTTATATGTATATATGCAATTCCAAACTCTAAACCCTAAACACCCTGAAGCCGTAACACCAAGAACCCTGAACACCACGTCTTCTGACTGAATGAACCGGAGCGAAAACCCTGCGCCGACTTCTTGCGATGGCCATCGGAGCCATCCGGATTTTAGGGTTTAAGGGGCAGTTTCGGTCTGTTGATCTGACTTTTTGGGGCTAGGGTTTGGGTCAGACCAACAGGGACCCAAGCGCCCGGCAGATTTTGGGGTTGTTTCATGGTCCCTTTCGTACGTCCTTAAAAGGGGACCCTTACATACACCTTCTATACTCAACATGCCCAAGCCTTGAAACTAGGGGCCCGTGAAACTTCTCTTAGACCCTATAGACCGAAAAACCCTAAGTATAAACAAACCCTATAAGCCCTATGAAACCCTTTGAAACCCTATGAAACTCTATGAAACCCTATGAACCCTGTCAACCCTATAAACCCTATAAACCCTAGGGCCCATGAAACTACCCTTAGAGCAGACCGGAAGTCGATAAACCATAGGCTCTGCCGTCGTAGCCCGTGCCCCCGGCGCTGCTCAGCTTTGGCAGCCGCCATCTTTCGCCGTTCCTCGCGCTCTGCCTGCGGGGGTTTCGGGTTTAGGGTTTAGGGTTTTGGGTTGGGCTTTAGGGTTTAGGGTTTCGGGTTTAGGGCTTTAGGGTTTTAGGGCTTTAGGGTTTAGGGATTAGGGTGGCGTGCAACAACCTGGCTTGAAGGGTTCTGGCTTTGTGGTTAGGCCAGACATTGCCGTGCCTTTGTAGTGGTGCTGCCGAAAGCTTTGGGGTTTGAAGATCATGCACCCTGGGAACCTTAACCTTAAACCATAAACCCTACAGGGACGCCCTCTCGAAGGTAGAGCTTCATGATTGGAGCAAAGTGGCGCACTCCTACTTGTGAGGACGGCACGAATAACCCAACGAGCCTACACGTTTTAAACCACCTTCCCTCAGGCGGCGCGAGGACAAACCAACACAACGGGAAGTGCAGCGCTGTGCTCATTGGCAGCCCCATGAGCACAAACCAGTGTGTGCCCCTTGCGAATACTCGTCGAGACCGGCACAGCTGGCACTTCATGACAAAGACATCTTCCACTCCTTCACCCTACACCCTATAACCATAAACCCCAAGCCCTAGCTAGACCCTAACGCTGAACTCCCTGAACCCAAGACGTTTTACCCTAAACCCCGGACCCGAAACCAGTCAATGCCTCGCTGATGTCGGCGGCTTCGGCAGCTGAACCTCGGCCAAGGTGGCGGGTTTAGGAATTACAGGGTTTACCTGGGACTCTATTTACCTACAGTTTTGTAGTGAGCAGCCTCTAAGTAGTAGGTGTACCCATAAAACGGTAGGTAAAGTGAGTCCCAGGTAGGCTTTACTCGACCCAAGAGCAACCCCGAAATACAAAGGGTGTCTGTCCTCTTTCTGCTTACACGGGCTTGGGCTGGCAGAGAAGACAGGCCGTTGCAGCCATCTCCTCCAAAAGAGCAACGAGCGTGCCGCTGGCCTCGCGGCTCTTCTCGCAAGCTTCAGCAGCCGGGCTCAGCGAGACGACATCGCGGACGCCGGACCTGAGAGAAAGCCAACAGCAGAGCTGCCACTGAGAGGAGCCCGCGCAAGCCACGGAGAGGGCGTTCCACGTGATCTCCGTCGGTCGGATGCCAGAGTCGATGGCCTGTGCTAGCAAGTCCATTGCCAGGCGCCAATTGGAGACCTGCGCCAAGGCCGCCAGCCCAGTATTGGTGGAGATCACGTCCCCGCGCAGCCGGCGCAAAGGGATGCACTGGAGGAGTTGCAAAGTCTGCTGCCAGCAGCGCTTCCTTGGTGCACTGGCAGCGGCATTGGCGCAGACAAGGTCGACCGTGGCCCGAAGCCGAGGCAGCGTGGAAAAGATCTTGAGGGCGCCGGGCCACTCCTCCGCCCGCGCGCACGTAGACACCATGGCCCCCAGGGTGACTGAGTCCGGCCGTCCATGCTGGAGAAGCCCAACCAGCAGCTCCGTCGATGCAGCCCAGGCGTGACCCTCGCCAACAGCCGCGATGGCGGCGTTGCGAGCCACCAAGCCGGTGTCCACCCACGGACATGAGCCCAAGGCCTGCTCCCATCGGCCGGTCGCCCCGCACATGCTGAACACCGCGGATGATGCCGATGCTGTCTCGATGCCCAGGGCACGCAGCCCTGAAAGGAACGCCAGGGCCTTCGACCACTGAGGCGACAGCTCGAAGGCAGACAGCACACAGCTGATCGACACCGCATCTGGCCGGCACGTGCGCTGGAGGTGTCGGAATAGATGGACAGCGGTCAGCCACTTCCGTGCATGTGTGCATGCGATGATGGCCGAGTTGAATGTGATCAGATTTGGAGCCGGTCCACCCCGGCACATTGCCTCTAGCAATGCGAGTGACTGCGTCCACTCCTCGGCCTCATCGCAGGCAGAGATGGCGCAGGAGCAAACCACTGCATTGGGAGGGACTGTCTGCTCCTTCATCACATGGAGGAGCTGGAGGGCCAGCTGCCACGCAGCTCCTCGTGCCAAAGCATTCATGGTGGCCCCGTAGGTCATCACGTTGGGCCTTAGTCCCAAGGCCATGTTGAAGAGAAGAAATACAGCATGCTCCCAGAGACTGCAAGAAGCCAACGTGTCGATCGCCGCAGTCACAGCTTCAATCTGCGGCCTCTGCACGGACAGCAGCCCCACGGCCACCTGCCAGCGACTGGAGGCTTTGCAGCTGCCAACAAGTATGTTGTGGGTCACAGCGTCCGCCTGGAGGCCTTCGAGTTGCAGGAGCGTGCAAAGCCACACCGCACACTGCCAGCGCTGGGCCTCATTGGCCACCGCGGCCGCCGTGTTGAACGTCACGGTATCTGCGGGCGGCAGCCCAGATCCCGGCTGCCTCATCTGCTGGAGCAACTCGGACGCCAAGTCCCATCGCTGGCCTTTGCCCAGAGCCGCCATGGCGGCGTTGCAGGTGACGGCACTGGGCGCTGGCCCTTCGCGCCTCATCTCCGCGAACATCTGCAGCGCCGACTCCCAGCCGGACGCCTTTCCGAGGGCGCTGATGCAACAGGTGCAGGCGTAAGCGTCCGCAGAGTAGCCGTCGTCCATGCCGGAATGGAACAGCTGCAACACCTGCACCCATTTCGAAGCCTTCTCGGCCGCCGAGATCACCGCGTTGTGCAGGATCGTGTCGGGCTGGAGCTCTGCCAGCTTCAGGTCCTCGAAGGTGCTGAGGGCAGCTTGCCACCGCTGGACCCGGCCGAGCTTGCTTATGGCGACCGTCGCCGACTTCAAGCTCCCAACGTCTGGCTTTGCCCTGGGGCTGCTGCGGATCATCCCGGCCATGAGGCGCCATGATGGGAAGACAAGGGGCTTCTTGCGGGGGCTTGGGGATAGAAGGGAAGCTAAGCCCAGCGAGAAGGGAATGAGGGTCTGGGTCCTAGGTTGAGGCTTAGGATAGGGTTTAGGGTCAACGAGGCTTTAGGGTGTCAGGGCTGCTTAAATTGGGGGTTAGGGCATAGGGCCTAGGGCTTAAGGCTTAGAATTATGATTTAAAACTTAAGATATCAGACACCACTCCCTCGAGCTTTGTACGACGAACATCCGCAACCAAACTGAGCAAAAACGACGGCATCAAGTACTGCAACAAAAACACGCAACAACAACCCATTTAAAACACTTGCATCAAGATACACTCACATGAAAGGCAAGGGCGTGTAAGCCACTTCACCCTAACCCTTAAACCCCTAAACCAACGGACCCCCAATCTTCTTCGTAGCCCAGAAACGATATTACAATAGGGTACCCTTTTTGGGTTGGTTAATTACTTTATAAGGGAGCCTAGAACCAAAAATAAGTGCAAAAGGGCACCGCTGGGCTACCCAAACCCTGAACCCTGAACCCTAAACCCTAAACGCTGGGCTACCCTAAACCCTAAACCAAGGCTTTTCTCCTCACGGGTGTAGCGTCCTCATCAAAGCGGTAACGCGGCACTGGGTTCCACCAAGGCAAAGGTAGTCGCTGCCGACACCGAACTTCTCGCCTGCCCGACAAAGAACAGGGTTAAGGGTTTACAGTTTATAGGGTAGAGGGTATAGGGTTTAGGGTTCCATGTTTAGTTCGTCCTCCTGGCATCACGTGTGTTGGTGGCCCCTGTCGATAAGCACAGGTGACTTTATTACCTACTTCTCCAATACCCAGCTAACTAAGGAAACCCAAACACCTTAAAGTTCAACTGCTGGCCTGGCTAAGTAAGAACAGGGTCCAGTGCTTGGGGTGGGGGGGCCCCCATCACAATACCTCCTCCACGTCATTGGTAACTGGCTGTTGAAGCTTGTTCCCTGACGCTGTGTTCATCTGGAATTCAGACAACTGGCACAATCCATATGTCTACTCCCTGAACCATGCCAAAATGACGACCTTGAGCAAGCATGCGCTGATACCGCTTCAACGCCCTTGGATAGGGGGTTGTTGCCGAGAGATCGGCTCAAGCAAGCATGATGTCATACTCGATGTTCTTCGGCCCCCCTCCAAAACAATAAGCAAACCAACTACCAGGAGAATAAGAAAAAACAGAACAAGAACAAAGATGCCCATATAAGTATATACACATATTTGGATTTATATTTGTAGATAGATAGATAGTTAGATATATCTATATCTACATCTATATATATATATTAGGGCCTAAGTTCTCCCAGCAATCGAAAGTTTGAAAGCCCAAGCCCTCAAATCTAAGCCCTCCCGAAACCCCAAACTTTCAACCCCAAACCCCCAAACCCTAAGCCCTACACCCCAAACCTCTTAAACCCAAAGCCCGAAACCCTGAACCCTAAACCCGAAACCCTTAACCCAAACCCCAAAGCCACGCGCGTGCTCTCTGGGCTCCCAGCAAAAAGCCGTCTCGCAACGCAGCCTAGCCGAAGCTGATGCTGGGGTTTGGAGTGATTAGGGTTTAGGGTTCAGGGTTTTTTTTGGGTTCAGAGTTTAGGGCTTGCAAGAAGGGCTTAGGGCATCGGGGCTTCGCGGCTTCGGGTGTGAGGGCTTGTGAGTACAGGATGGTAATGCGCCACCTACACACTACGATCGAGGTGTCCAGAGAAGTGCATCCAACACACTGCGCGTAACGCCACGGGTAACGCTACTGGTAGGAGCCACGGAGTGAACACTCGCAGCCTTCAGACCGATCCACTCTCAAACCGAGAATTGGCTCTTCGGTTGATTTTGCTTTCATTTTGGAATTTGTGTTTTTGTTGTTTTTTTTGGAGGGGGGGGGGAAGGTGGGTTCAGTGGGGCGCCTTGGTGCTGACGCTACGGAATGCAACATTGCAACATGGCTGCCGGGGCACACACCCTAAACCCTACAGCAAAAGGGGTTGATCTAGATGATGGGCTCTTCTTGGCAGACCCCCAATCTTAAACCCCCTAAACCCCCCAAACCCCAACTGTCAGGAAACACACTGTAAGCCACACCATCCCAGGGCCCCAATGAGCTCGGACCCACCCGGATATTTACCCTAAACCCTAAACCCTAAACCCTAAACCCTAAACCCTGAACCCTGAACCCTAAACCCTAAACCCTAACCTTTTGTCGAAAATGCGAAAGAAACGCGTGTAGTTTTTATCGAAGGAGCCCCGCAGCCCAGAAGCTCTTAGGCGTCCTAAGCGTGTCTGATCTGCTATGGTTCATAATCCACTATAGTATACTCTACTATACGAAAAATGGCAAAGTGGACTACAGTATACTAGAAGACTGTAGTAGAGAATGCACATGCTGTATATAGATATGAAGGGAGAGACAATGTCATCTACGAATACCTTCTGCTGCGATATACTCAACCACGCAAATGTGCGACAACATGGCACCTGACACGCTAAGACACGATACTCGGCTGCATCACTTCGGGGGTTTCCAAGGTGGGGGGGGTTTCCGAAATTAGGGGGTACCTTCTTGGGGTCTTTTTTCTGAGGGATCCTACTATTTGGAGATCTATATTGGGGGTCTACTATTTGGGTCGTTCCCAAACTAGGGGTACCCCAATTATACTTCCTAAATAGATAGAAGCCCCTTCTAAAGGGCACCCCTACTTTCGGAAACCCCCATATGCAGATGGGCCCTTATAAGGGGTCCAAACCCTAAACCCTAAACCCTAAACCCTAAACCCTAAACCCTAAACCCTAAACCCTAAACCCTAAACCCTCAACCCTAAACCCTAAAACAAAAAAAAGTACCCCTATGTTTGGAAGCCCCCATTTCGTAAACCCCCAGGTCGCCTGCTTGTTGCGTAGAGCTCGGTGCTGGTCGCGTGCTTGGCGTGCTGAGGGCGCTCCTGTGAGAATTCGGGTTTAGGGTTTAGGGTTTAGGGTTTCGGGTTTAGGGTTTGGGGCACTTCAGGGCTTCTCAAGGGGCTCCGCGGAGGTTTACCCCCAAAGCATGTATAAAATTGTCATCCCTGTATTGCCCTAAGGAAGAATGTGTTCTTCTTTTTTTTTGGGAAGGGGGGGGGGGTCTTAAACACTTAGTTGTTGAGGGTTGATAGAGCTTAGGTTTTAGGGCTTAGGGCTTTTAGGGCTTAGGACGTTAAGAGCTCCAGGGTTTAGGATTCGGGGGGTTTGCTGCAGTCGCTGGTGCCTCCAGCCGCCAGAGCGGTACCTGGCGGCAAGCAAGCGGGCGAAGAAACTCTCACCAGGAGCCCGCGCAGCATGACTTAACCCTAAACCCTAAACCCTAAACCCTAAACCCTAAACCCTAAACCCTAAACCCTAAACCCTAAACCCTAAACCCTATACCCTAAGTCTAAACTCTAAACCCTAAACACGAAACCCCTCAACCCGAAACCCTAAACCCCAAAGCCTTGCCTCCTGCTGCACCAAGGGAACCCAGTAGTGGTTGCTGGACAGCGGGAGCTTACACCTGATGCAGGTCTCTTCATCCACTCTCTGTGGCAAACCTCCCCCTAAACCCTAAACCCTAAAACCTAGACCCAAAACCCTAAACCCTAAACCCCAAACCCTAAACCCCAATTTTGCCCGGGCGCATCTCCATGAAGGCCAGGTACAACATGTAGCAGCACTTCAGGTGGTCGTAGCTGTGCCGGTCGGTGTGCTCCCAAGCAAGCACCATCCTCAAACGTCTGGCTGGCTCTTAATTACTAGGGAATGGGGGAATTAGGTACCCGATATATATGTATACATGTACATACATACATACATATATGTATATATATATATTATATTATATAATCCCTTAGAAGGGTATATATAGGGGGATATAGAGTACCCTGTAGAACCAGCCAGTGGGGGCTGAGGGGTGTATGGAGGCTTGCAACCTTTGCCCTTTACCCCAAACCCTAAACCCCTCAATGTTCCAGATTTGGTGGTTTCCAAAATTAGGGGTACCTTATTGGGGTCCTTTTCGTAAGGGAATCCTATTTACATTAGGGGTCCCTTACTTTCGGAAACCCCCATTTAGGTTTAGGGTTGGGGCTTAGCGTACCCTAACCCCAAAACTCAAAACCCAAAACCCTAAACCCTACCTAAATTTACAGGGGGCCAGGGTGACTCCGGCCCAGGCACTGGAGCAGCAGCTCGCAGCGCGCCGCCACGAGTGTCACGGCGCACTTGGACAAGCTCGGATCTCCCTCCTCAAGGGCTGCCGGGGCTTTAGGGTGGTAGGGTTTAGGGTTTAGGGTTTAGGGTTTAGGGTTTAGGGTTTAGGGTTTAGGGTTTAGGGTTTAGGGTTTAGGGTTTAGGGGGACTATCTGCTGTGTATGTAGGGGGTTGAGGGTTCAGGGTTCAAAATGCAGGGGGACTATGTAGTACTGGGAGACTATCTTTCTAGTTCTTAGTCAACGCAGGGAAGTACCTGATATCAAACAAAAAGACGCTGCTCAACCCTAAACCCTAAACCCTAAACCCTAAACCCTAAACCCTAAACCCTAAACCCTAAACCCTAAACCCTAAGCTATTCAGGAGATCAAGTCCGGGTTGCTGAAGCCCTCCGGAATAAGGGTTCAGGGCTTTGCTACTCATGGGAGAGTCCTCGCCCCCAAACCAGGCTTTCCTATCACAAGGATGCTTTCAGGAACCAGGATTCTTGAATCCCTAGACCCTAAACCCTAAACCCTAAGTTAAAGTGCCCTGAGCTCAAATCCCTGCCGTCCTGCAGAAGAGCTGAAACGCTCATCTCTCCTGCCTTCAGCAGAAGCTCGTACTGCCACACCTGCGCCGCGGCGTGGGGAGTTCGTAAAAGGCGAGCGGGCCCAGCGCCAGCAGGGTGTAGAGTCAGGGCTGGGTTTGGGGTTTAGGGCAGTTTAGGGTATAGGGTGTAGTGTTTGGGGTTCAGCTTCGTGGCCACACTCCCTCAGAGGTTTGACGGCCCTGGGGGCAAAAGTGAGCTGAGCCTACTGTCGGGGGCGTTAATCATTAGAATAGGTTTTTGGGAGTTACTATCGTATAACTATATAGGAACCCCAAGTATGCTGAATAGGAATGGGGATATTATCATATAACTACACAGGAACAACCCCAAACCCTAAACCCTAAACCCTACACCCTAGTAATACTTTTCGACCCCCCGTATATTACGTGACAAAAGCTTGCTTTTTTCCATTGCGCCAGAGCGCTGCCAAGATGCCCGCGGTTCGGGGTTTAGGGCTTAGGGTTTAGGGTTTAGGACTTAGGGTTTAGGGACTTCGGGGGTTTCGGAGTTAGGGGTTCAGGGGTTCAGGGTGTAGGGGTTTAGGGTGTTGGGGGGGTTCAGGGTGTAAGGCTTCGGGCTTCGGGGTTTTGGGGTCCCGGGGTGTCGAGGGTTTACGGCTTAGGGGTGTTTAGGGCTCGCACGTACCCTGAACCCGAAACTGCCTTCTTGGTTTGGGTTCTTCTAATTGGGAACTCATGCCTAAACCATATAAACCCTGAACCCTGAACCCTGAACCCTAAACCCTGAACCCTGAACCCTGAACCCTGAACCCTAAACCCTAAACCCTAAACCCTAAACCCTGAACCCTGAACCCTAAAACCCTCAACCGCAGTCTCTTGGCACCGGCACCTGAGTGCAGCACCAAACGCCGCACCAGTACAAAGGCAGTGCCAGGTGCAAATACCTGGGATTCGGGGGGGGGGGGGGGGGGGGTTATGAAAAGAGGGTTTAGGGTTTAGGGCTTAGGGTTTAGGGTTTAGGGGACCCCCATATAAACCCCCAAATAGTTGGATTACCTTATAATCAGGACCCCCAATAAGGTACCCCTAATGTCGGAACCCCCCCCCCATTTGAGGTTTGAGGGATTTGAAGGGGGGAGGGGGGGAGGGAGGCGTTCAGGGTTTGGGGTTGAGGGACTTTGGGTTTAGGGCGTCGGGGGGCTTGAAGCGATGTATGTCAGGGGGCTTTTAAATGGGGCGGTTGAGGGTTGCAGGTTTCGACTCGAGTAACCCTTAATCCCCTTGCACCCCAAGGTATTGATTTGCAAGAGAGAGAGAAAGAGAGAGAGAGAGAGAGAGGGTAGTTCTCTAAGTTAGGCTCCCTTGCGGGTCCTTATTTAGGAAGACGCGCGAAGTTCCATCCTCGGCGTCGGCGCCCGGAATTCTACATGATGACTTTGTCGGGCTTTAGCGCTCCAAGGTTCAGGGCTTCAGGGTGGTTTTGGGGTGCTGAGGCTTTTGGTTTCTGGGTTCAGGGTCGAAGGCCTAGGGGTTTGGGGGGTAGTGTTGGGTTCAGGGTGTTACGAGGACGTTAACCTCAAAGCTTGCATGCTTTGGCAGGGCACCAAGCAACTTCACGTTCTCGCCAAGAGTGGTCCATGGCCAGCGCCATCTTAGATGCGAAGGGTTTAGGGTTTAGGGTTTAGGGTTTAGGGTTTAGGGTTTAGGGTTTAGGGTTTAGGGTTTAGGGTTTAGGGTTTAGGGTTTAGGGCTACCCTACATCGTACAAACCCTAAGCCCGAAGCCTCCTAAAGCCCCAAGGGGGCCGCCTGAACCCTGCAAGCCCTGCAAAAGACCCCCACGCCGAGCACCCCTAAACCACAAAACCTGAAAACCCTAAGCCCTAAGCCCTAAACCCTAAGCCCTAAGCCCTAAGCCCAAATCCCTAAACCCTAAACCTAAACCTTAAGCCACCCTGAGACTCACAGCTCGAAATTCAAGAAATACCCAGTGCACGGCCACAGCACGAAAGCTAGTGGATGTGTGACAGATGGTGGTTTCCCAAAAAAAATGTGGTGAAAACTCAAGTGTCAAATTAATGTGTAAAGTAAGGAAAGGCGTGGCGTCAAACATCGAACACGCACGTTCTTCTACTTCTACTTTTACTTCTGCTTCTACTCCTGTTCCTACTCTCCTGTTCCTACTCTCCTGCTCCTACTCCTACTCCTACTCCTACGACCACGACGGGTCTACAGAGGGAGGGCCACATAGTTGGAGCAACAAGCAGCACGGCGCGTGTGGCTCAGGATCTCCTGGAGGAGCGGCATGCAATGGGAACCGGCCTGCAACACACTTCGGGTTTGAGGTCCCAGGTGTGTTCTTGCTGCCAACTCGAGGGCGTTTAAGGGCCTCTATTGCAAAAAGAATGGTGCCTGAATTTAGGGCTTCATCAAGGAACCTCAGCTATTTTGGGGGGCGTAGTGTGGGCGATTTCGTGCGGGATGTGTTTGGGGGTGTTTGAAGATCTGGCCCCCATCCAACTGCTTCGAAACGCCCTGGATCGCCAAACCGAGTGCTCCGTTTTCACGCCTTCCCTCGCATCTTCCACGGCGAACCACATTTTGAAGTCTTGCAGCCGATGGTTTCTTCTGCAAGCATTGGCACTTCCCAGGTAGGGGCAACCCGAATATACCCTTAAAATACAATTATCGTCAGTACAGGAACAGGAACACCCCAAGAAGCGTCCCCTCCCCCCGCCCCCCCGATGCTCTAAGACACCAAACGAACGAACGAACGAACGAACGAACGAACGAACGAACGAACGAACGAACGAACACACACACACACATCTATCTTGTGCAAGGTTTACGATACAGGGCTTTGCAAGCATGATCTCCAAAAACAATCTGCCCCGAAACCCTGAACCCTAAACCCTATACACCCTAAACCCCAAATCCTAAACTCTAAACCCCAAATCCTAAACCCTAAACCCCAAACCCCAAACCCTAAACCCCAAACCCTAAACCCCAAACCCCAAACCCCAAACCCCAAACCCTAAACCCTAAACCCTAAACCTTAAACCCTAAACCCTAAACCCTAAACCCTAAAGCCTAAGCCCACGCCTCTTCGGGCCGGTCACGGAGATCCGCCATCTGATCCCGTAGCTGGCTTTCGAAGGCGTCCTGGCGGAGCATCAAGGGATGACAGGATAGTTTAGGGTTTAGGGTTTAGGGTTTAGGGTTTAGGGTTTAGGGTTTAGGGTTGAGGGGTTGAGGGGTTGAGGGTTGAGGGTTGAGGGGTTTAGGGTTTGGGGTTGAGGGGTTTGGGGTTTGGGGTCTGGGGTTCGAGGTAAACCTTAAACAAAAAAGGGAATAAATGCACCGCTGAACGTCCGAGTATAGGGCTCCGGTATTACAGGGTTCCCAATCATGGGTCCGTATTTGAACTTAGAGAACCTAAACCCCAAACCCTAAACCCTAACCCTGACCCTGAACCCATCTGTGGGGCCCCGGATCGAAGTTGTGGGCACTCCTGGTGGAGTGCACGAAGGTCAAAGGAATGCAGGATAAAGGGGACCTCAAAATGAGCCATGGTTAGAACAACCACCCCTTAAAGTCTAAACACGCTGAAACTCCATACCCCTCGCCCCCCCCCCCCCGCAAAAAACAGCAAAAACAACAAAATAAATGAATAAACAAACGAATAACTGAATCAATAAATAAGTACATAAATAAACATGTTTAATACTAATAATGATAATACAAATCATCATAATCGAAATAAATAATGCTACAAATACTAATAAGCACCAGCACCGGGCCCAAACCTTAAGCCTTCACCCCCGAGCGTCTCTGCCCTTGGGGACCAAATTAACTCTGAAATCGGGATCCTAAACCCCAAGCCCTAAACCCTAAAATCCTACAGCCTAAAGCCTATAGACCCTAGACCCTATATATATATATATATATATACATATAGACCCTGGACCCTGGACCCTAGACCCTAGACCCTAGACCCTAGACCCTAGACCCTAGACCCTAAACCCTAAACCCTAAACCCTAAACCCTAAACCCTAAACCCTGAGGCCCGGGCCATCGCAGCTTTGGAGGCCGCCGCAGCATTGGTTCCTCTCGTGTGGCTGCAGGTTTAGGGTTTAGGGTCTAGGGTCTAGGGTCTAGGGTTTAGGGTTAAGGGTTACCCTGCTCATGACCTTACTTACAAGTAGCCATGAGCCGCCAAGCAGGGGTTTAGGGTGATGAGATTTAAAGGATTTAGGGTCAACCCCCACAGTTCTGTGGTTCCCGGTCCTGGCAGAGTGTCCGCTTCCTCAGGCAAAGCCGCCGCGGAATTCGGGTTGGGGTTTGTAAGTAAAGTATCCGAATCCGAAGAGTCCCAAAATGCCTCCAAAAGCTATCTGCTTCAGGCAAGGTACAAAGGCACATCGTTCACAGCGGCAGGAAAAGCCCATCGCCTGAAGCATATGAGTTCAGAGCCACTGCTACAGCACGAGGCCCATCTTGTCTGCAGGTAGCTCTCTTTTCGTAGTCGCCCCTGAAACTGGGCCCCCTACACCCTAAGACCCAAACCCTAAACCCTAAGTCCTAAACCCTAAACCCTAAACCCCCAAGAAGCTCCTACGCCCTAGAAGCCCCGAAGCCCACGAAGTCAGCTTCAGGTGTTTCCCCCCCCATCCTGCGAGCGCTCGCGCCGGCGATGGAGTGAGCCACTCACCTGTAAAGGGCTCAGGTTTAGGATTTGGGGTTTTAGGGTTCAGGGTGTAAGGTTTAGGGTTGAGGTTTTTAGGGTTTAGGGCAGGGTTTAGGGTCATATCAGAAATGCCAGAGAGGGTGCAGAACAACGAGAATGGACATGAACCTAATGGGTATTTTTGGGGCAGTTTGTCTTTTGCTTACATGGGGGACAGGGAATGATATTGGCAGTCCTGTTTTGGGCTCCCAATGTCTGTGGACATTCACAATGTCAGACTTGCAAAGACACATCGTGCCCACTGCCACGCCGAAAGAGGCGCTGGGGTGGGTTAGACCCTAAACCCTAAACCCTAAACCCTAAACCTTAAACCCTAAACCCTAAACCCTAGAGCCTGGACCGCGTCATCGCAAGCTGCTAACCGCCCTCCTAAACCATCAACCCATGCGCCGGCGCCTTAAAATAAGGGAAGAAGATCTCGGAGCCTGCCGCGATCTCCTCTCTGTATCTAAAGGGGGTCAGGGTTCAGGGTTTAGGGTTTAGGGTTTAGGGTTTAGAGACTGCTGCCGATATATGCATGGCGATGGCTCCCATCATCCAGCAGAGTTCAGCAGCCCAAGCCGTCCGATAAAGCAAAGCATCGCACGTGAATCTCAAGCTGGTTTGGGGTTTAGGGTTTAGGGTTTAGGGTTTGGGGTTTGGGGTTTGGGGTTTAGGGCTTAGTCGGAGGTTTAGAGGCAGGTGGGCTGTCCGTCTCCGCCCGGAAGAGGATGGCATCACCCAGGGGGTCCAGGATGTTTGCACTGGCATTCACGCTGCCGCAACCTCGGATGCGGGTTTAAGGTTTAGGGTTTAGGGTTTAGGGTTTAGGGTTTAGGGTTCAGGGCGCCCCGTGTCCGGTATCCTCGGCCTATCGAAGCTGTTGTGGGTTTGCGAAACTAAGGGGCCCTTAATGTAGACCCCCAAATAGTAAGACTCCCCTAAGGTACCCCCCAATTTCGGAAACCGCCGTTTGAGGACCAAAAGGAAAATACAAACCTTCCCAAGGATGTACCCTCGGCCATACTTCCCGAAGGTCGTCAGAACATCCCCCAGAGAGGGTCCATTTGTAGTACTATTAATTATGGAATGAGGTACCCGAAAAACTCTATCTAGGATGGTTTGTGGGTACCCAATTCCATACCAGTACTACAAATGGACCCTCTGGGTCTTGTGGGCATGCGTCAGGTACAAACCCTAAACCCTAAACCCAAAACCCTAACCCTAAACCCTAAAGTCGTGGCTTCATGCCGCCCGAGAGGCTGTGGTTGATCATGGACGGAAGCCCGTAGATGGCGGTCTTTGAATTCACGTGGAAGGAATTCCTGGCAGGGGATGGTGGGTTATCTCAGAGAGGGTTTAGGGTTTAGGGGCCTTAACCCTAAACCCTAAACCCTAAACCCTAAACTCTAAACCCTAAACACGAACCCCTGAGCCCTTCTGAGGATCCTGTTGCAAGGTTTTGGCCCCAAAGTGTGCTTCTGGCACTTCGGATGCCCTCTGCATCCTAAACCCCGAAAATAACCCGAAGAACCCTAAATACCCTGCGCCCAATAGGCCTACACCCTACACCCCAAACCACGCAGAGAGCGAGAGAGAGAGGATGCGGAGAGGGGAAAGAGAGAGAGAGAGAGAGATGCTCTTGCATCCCAGGGTCCGGTCCACCACGTTGACAAGCGCCTGCAAACATGGCCCTCCTAGACCAGGAACCACGTGGGGGTTCCCGAAAAGAGGGGCACCTTTTTTTGGGGGTCCCCAGAAGGGGATTCTATACTACTAGAATTCATTTTTTAAAGGGGCGCGTACCCCTATTTTGGGAAACCCCCATAATGTAATACAGGGCTTTGGGTTCAGGTCTCAGTGGCCTAGCCGGTTCGACTCACAACACACGGATCCATCGACAGAGTTTTGGGGAGTTTAGGGTTTCAGGGTTCAGGGTTTAGGGTTTAGGGTTTCAGGGTTTCAGGGTTTCAGGGTTTCAGGGTTTCAGGGTTTCAGGGTTTCAGGGTTTCAGGGTTTCAGGGTTTCAGGGTTTCAGGGTTTCAGGGTTTCAGGGTTTCAGGGTTTCAGGGTTTCAGGGTTTCAGGGCTTAGTGCTTCAGGAGCATTTTAGGGCTTTAGGGAGTTGAAGTTGAGGGTTCCGGCTTGGTTGTTTCGCAAGGGCCCTAAACCCTAAACCCTAAACCCTAAACCCTAAACCCGAAACCCTGAACCCCCCCTGGCAGGCCTCCCTTGTGAGGAAGCTTCCCAGCGACTCCATTGGCTGGGAATCCGGCTGCGGCCACAGCGCGTGCGAAGCAACCGCCAAGGTGGGAGGAGCCCGTGACGCCCAACCATCCTCAGACGTTAGGGTTTAGGGTTTAGGGTTTAAAGTTTAGGGCAGAGGATGGCCCAGGATGTCTGACTACCTGTAGTATAAGGGAACCCTGAACCCTAAACCCTAACCCCTAAACCCTACACCCTAAACCCTAAACCCTAAACCCTAAACCCTTAACCCTACACCCTAAACCCTAAACCCTAAACCCTGAACCCTAATCCGGACTACCAAGGCAGGCTCTTCATCCAGGCGTCCGTCAGGCATTGCAGCTGGCACCGGGTGCGCGCAGAGTTTCTGCACGCATCCTCGGGTCTGTCTGCATGCTCCGGAGGGTTATTGGGGTTGAGGGCTTATAGGGTTTAGGGTTTACGGGGTGTATGGGGCTGATGGGGTTTAAGGTTTGGGTTTAGGGTTTTGGTTTAGGGTTTACAGGGTTTATAGGGTTTTATAGGACTGTTAAACCGTTTAGGGTTTCCCCAAACCCCAAACCCCAGCTCCTAAACCCCAAGCCCTAAACCCCAAACCCCAAACCCCAACTCCTAAACCCTAAACCCTAAACCCCAAACCCTAAACCCCAAACCCTAAACCCCAAACCCTAAACCCTAAACCCCAAACCCTAAACCCTAAACCCCAAACCCTAAGCACCAAATCCCAAACAGGTGTGGACAAGGGTCCAGCAGTTGCTCGACCAGCTCGGCTGTGGAGTAGGCCTGAACTCTGCTTGGAGGTTTAGGGTTTAGGGTTTAGCGTTTGGGGTTTAGGGTTTAGGGTTTAGGGCTTTAGGGTCTAGGGCTCAGGGTTTAGGGAGAAACCCCAAGCTGCAAGCCTCTAACCCGCCCCAAAACATGAACAAATCCTTCCGTATAAGGGCAATGCTGGGTCTTGAGCATATGGTAGACTGCGATCAGCCATCGCCTAAACCCTAAACCTTGAACCCTTAACCAGAA
This sequence comes from Symbiodinium natans, assembly GCA_905221605.1. NCBI lineage: Eukaryota > Dinophyceae > Suessiales > Symbiodiniaceae > Symbiodinium > Symbiodinium natans. Next base: position 768,975 of record CAJNDS010001324.1, on the reverse strand, counting down.
ACCCTAAACCCGAAACCTCCCTGCAGCGATTTGGGGCAATAAGGCTTATGGACTGTTGGGGTTCAAAGGTGTAGGGCTTGGGTGTGTCAGGGTTGTGGGCTGTCACAGTAACCATCAGCTCTAGGTTGTCGCTACTAAGGCATGTGCCCTTTGGCCCCTGTTCAAGGTAGGTACGGCCTAAGGTTTAGGGCTTTGGGCTTGGGTTTGGGGGGGCATGGGGCTGCCGGCGGGTCTCGGATACTCTGGTCCACGAGACATGACCAAGAATCACCCTGAATTCCTAAAGTTCAGAAGCCCAACCTGGCCCTAAAGTCCTGAACCTTGGATCTAAGCCCAAACCCTAAACCCCAAACCCGAAACCCTAAACCCCAAACCCGAAACCCAAAACCCCAAAACCCCAAAAGCCCAAAACCCCAAAAGCCCAAAAGCCCAAAAGCCCAAAAGCCCAAAAGCCCAAAAGCCCAAAAGCCCAAAAGCCCGAAAGCCCGAAAGCCCGAAAGCCCGAAAGCCCGAAAGCCCAAAAGCCCAAAAGCCCAAAAGCCCAAAAGCCCAAAAGCCCAAAAGCCCAAAAGCCCAAAAGCCCAAAAGCCCAAAAGCCCAAAAGCCCAAAAGCCCAAAAGCCCAAAAGCCCAAAACCCCAGAACCCCAAAACCCCAAACCCCCAAGCCAAGCTGCCCAGACGCCAGAGTGCACGGCCAAAGGCCGTGCAAGCAAGAGCACCTCCCCTGGGAGCCGGCTACAGGACTCTCGTTGAGTGAGGGGGGGGGTGGGTTTAGGGTTTAGGGTTTAAGGCTTAGGGCTTAGGGTTTAGGGTTTAGGGTACAGGGTTTAGGGTTCAGGGTTAGGGTTTAGGGTCTAGGGTCTAGGGTCTAGGGTTTAGGGGTTAGGGTTTAGGGTTTAGGGATAAGGGTTTAGGGTTTAGGGGGGTTTAGGGGGGTTTAGGGGTGCGCTGAAATCAGAAGTAACTTTGGAAGAGCTGCTCGGGAAGATGTGGCGGGTGGCGAAAAGCCCGCGTTCGCAACCTTCGTTCCACCTGAACACACCGCTTTGCATGGGCGCTTCGGTTCTTGCCTGGTTCCCTAAACCCTAAACCCTAAACGCTAAACCCTAAGTCCGTGAGACAAAGAGAGAAAGAGAAACAGAACGAGGGAGGGGGCACTGCGTTTTGGGAGCTGGCATACCCTGCAGCTTGCTCAATGAGATCAGACTGTAAGCCCTAAACCCAAAACCCTAAACCCTAAGGCCCAAACCCTAAACCCTGAACCCTAAACCCTAAACCCTAAACCCTACTAAACCCTGAACCCTGAACCCCGAAACCTTAACCTAAAAAGGACAGGCGCCCTGAACCAATCGGCTGCCCCTCTCTGCCTGATCTCCAGAGGACCCACAAACTCTGCCACAGGTGGAAGTTGTGCAACCCAACACCAAGTCTCCGGAACCTGCAATCGAGGAGGGTTTAGGGCTCTTTTTGTAGGGCCTTTTGAGGGTTCTGGGGTGTTAGGGCCCTGTAGGCTTCTAGGGTTTAAGGGCCGTTTAGGGCCTAGGGTTTAAGGGTTTAGCGTGTTAGGGCCTTTTAGAGGTTTAGACGGGTTAGGGTTAGAGTTGTGAGGATGGTACGTCTGCGGGGCCCCCGACAAGAAGGTGCTTGAAGCGCAAGCCCGTCAGAGTCACCCCCAAACCTCCAAACCCCCAAACCCCTAAACCCCAAACCCCCAAACCCCAAACCCCCAAACCCCTAAACCCCAAACCCCCAAACCTCCAAACCCCAAACCCCCAAACCCCTAAACCCCCAACCCCAAGCTCTTAACCCTCATGGAGGACAGCCTCGACATAACACTCGCACCCACGGCCTGCAATTTCGGGGCAGGGTCCACGCCCAAATTCTCGCCTGGCAGAAGCTGTGGGTTTCGGGTTTAGGGCTAGGGTGTAGGGTTTAGGATTTAGGGTTGAGAGTTTGGGGTTTGGGGTTTGGGGTTTAGGGTTTAGGGGGCCTAAGCCCTAAACCCCAGAAGCCAAAACCCAAAACCCCAATCCTCAAACCCTGAAACACCGAAACCCCAAAACCCCAAATCGGGGGAACTCCCCATGTCCATGGCCCCGGCTAAGGTTGACATTGCCCTGACAATGCCTCAACCTAAGAACACTTTAAGTTAGCCTCAAAAACCTAAACTCCCAACCCTGACCCTAAACCCTAAACCCTAAACCCTAAACCCTAAACCCTAAACCCTAAACCCTAAACCCTAAACCATCCCAGGCGCCTCCGAAGAGCGCTCCCTCCCCGCGACTTTGCGCGAGAAGCTCCAGGATCCGGTCACGCACGGAGTGGACCTGAGGATGGGCTAGGGTTTACGGTTTAGGGTTTGGGGTTTGGGGTTTAGGGTTTAGGGTTTAGGGTTTAAGGGTTAAGGGTTAAGGGTTTCGGGTTTCGGGTTTCGGATGTAAGGTGTAGGGTTTAGGAAACCCTGAATCCTACATGTCCTGAAAACATACTCGGGGGTCCCTGGACCTGGACCCCTTAACTGGGTTCAGAAGCAACCAGAGTCCCAGTGAACGCTCGTCGGTGCCCGAGGGGCGCCGGCGGGTTTAGGGTTTAGGGTTTAGGGTTTAGGGTTTAGGGTTTAGGGTTTAGGGTTTAGGGTTTAGGGTTTAGGGTTTAGGGTTTAGGGGTTGAGGGATTGAGGGCTAGGATGCAGGGCTTAGGGGTTAAAGTTAGGATTTCGGGTCTTGAAGCCAGTTCAGTGGTCCCTATAGGCCCTAGTACAGATTGTGCTTATGATTCTCGCATGGTCATTGAAGAACCCCTATATCCTCAAACCCCTCTGACACTTAAATAAGAAGAATACCCAAGACCTGCACACCCGAAAAGGATCCACAGGGTCAGCTACTACTCAAAACCCATAAGGGAAGCTGCCGAAGCGACCCAAAACAAGCCCTCAACCCTCTATGAGCCCTGAACTACCTAAACCCTAAACCCTAAACCCTAAACCCTAAACCCTAAACCCTGAACCGGGCCCCCAGCCCCAGCGAGCTCCTGGGCTGAACCTTGGAGCAAATCCGGCGTGTCCAAAACCTGCGATCTGCAGAGAACAGCAAGAAGCCCTGCGTCGAACTCCTACCTAAGATAGTCAGATCGTAAGACTATGGTCATATTTGAGTAGTAATATGTATATATATATATGTATAAATGTATATACATATATGTATATGTATGTGTATGTGTGTATGTACAGATAGAGTGATCATCTAAACGGCCTGTGTCAAACCCCTACACTAAAATGGCACGATGGTGCTTTTTTTATGGTCGCAATATGTGGCAACCGTAGAGCGAGAAAGAGCAAGATAGTACTACCACTGTAATCCTGTAAGATCCAAGCCCTAAGATCCAAGGGGTTTAGGGTTTAGGGTTTCGGGTTTAGGGCTTAGGGAAGACTGTAGGTAACTATTCCCTAAACCCCCAACACCCAACCCCCCCCCTAAACCCCCTAAAGACCCTAATCGCACTAAACCCAACAGACCCTAGACATCCTAGACCCTACTAAACCCTATGAACCCTTAACACTCGAAATGCCCTACAACACCTCAACAACACGTTAATACCCTCCTTTGAAGTAGACCCTTAAAAACGCGTATATGCTTTTAGGTAAAAGTAGCTATAACAAGAACCCAGAACTAAAAAACACACACATTAAAGTATGTAGCACTCCAACACCCTCAACCCTAAACCCTAAACTCTAAACCCTAAGCCCAAAACCCAAAACCCTAAGCCCTAAACCCTAAACCCTAAACCCGAAACCCTAAACCCTAAAGCTAAAGCCCTAAGCCTTAGAAACAGTGGGAGGGGGGACCTCCAGGAGCTGCGCTGCCCTCTCCAGGCGCCCGGTGGCGGCCGCGGCCACGGCCAAGGAGGCCACCGCCTGGTTTAAAGGTTCGAGGGTTTAGGGTTTAGGGTTTAAGGTTTTGGGGTTTAGGGTTTAGGAATTGGGGTTTAGGGTTTGGGGCTTGGGGTTTGGGGCTTGGGGTTGAGGATCTGAGAGATTATGGTGTTTAGGGTTAAGTTTACCCAAACCCCAAACCCTAAACTTCAAACCCTAAACCGCAAACCCCAAACCCCAAACCCTAAACCCCAAACCCTAAACCCGAAACCCTAAACTCCCCAAAAGGAAAGGGGGCTCGGGTTGGCCTCCGCGGATTTTAGGCTCGTGCTCTGGGACCGAAGGAGCTCCTGGAGTCGAAAGCCAGTCGCAGGGTTTAGGGTTTAGGGTTTGGGGTTTAGGGTTTAGGGTTTAGGGTTTAGGGTTTGGGGTTTAGGGTTTAGGGTTTGGGGTTTGGGGTTTAGGGTTTGGGGTTTAGGGTTTAGGGTTTGGGGTTTAGGGTTTGGGGTTTAGGGTTTGGGTTTTGAGGGTTTGGCGTTTAGGGTTGCCTACATCTGTATAAATAGAACAGTTTAGGGTGTAAGGCTGTTAGGGTCCTTCTTTGGGTTGTGAGGGCTTTTAAGGGTTTAGGTTTTAGGGCTCAGGAGGTCGAGTGAGACTGGGTGTTGTAAAGAAGTGTCATGAGATTGAGGGGAAAGTACTGGAAAGTGTTTCAGGCTCCTGTCTGTTGAGGTTGCAGGGCTTCAGGGTTCTTCGGCCTTTGGGTGTTTGGGGGTTCACGGGTTTAGGGTTTAGAGTTTAGTAACTAGGGATGTTGGCCCCTGTTTGAGGGCATGCAGAACAAACTGCCGTCAACCGTCCTCGGCCACAGCCCAAGCGCTCACCACCTGAGAACTTCACTTAAGCAAGGCTTTGCAGCGGTTTAGGGTTTAGGGTTTAGGGTTCAGGGTTTAGGGTTCAGGGGCATGGCTCCCAAAACCCTTAAGCCCGAAAGCCGCCAAGTTGCCCTGAGCCCGAAGCCCGTGACCGGATTCTTGTTGAGGGGCTCAGTCTATAAGTTGCCGCAATCATAGTAAGGACACTATGTATTGCAACCCTATGGCGGAATTCAGTTCAAGCTCCGTGCACAAACCAAATTGCTACAGCAGCGCCTGTGGACATAGCTTCCAGCGGTGGGGAACAGCTCATGGATTCTGGAGCCGCCACTCAACAGGCCTTAACCATTCAATACACCCCCTAAAGCCCAAAAGCCCTAAAGCCGAAAACTCCTATTGAAATCCCTAAACAGTTGATGCCCTAAACCCGAAACGCGAAACCCCTAAACCCTAGCCCTAAACCCTAGCCCTAAACCCTAAACCCTAAACCCTAAACCGTAAACCCTAAACCCCTGAACCCTAAACCCTAAACCCGCCTCCCCGTCATTCAGGAAGTGCTGCAAGGACTGGAGAGTCGGCGCCTCGTACGATTTGCTCGTTGGGAGCTCTATCCCCGTTAGGGTTTAGGGTTTAGGGTTTAGGGTTTAGGGTTTAGGGTTTGTTTAGGAGGGTTTAGGGTTCAGGGTGTAAAGTTCAGGGCGGCTGAGGCTTCAGGACTTAGTGCTCAGGGTTTAGGACAACTGAAAGGATTCATTTAACATGACATCTACTTCGTTGCTCTTTAACCCCCCAATAAAAGTTTAACTTTTCGCTCCCTTGATATGAAATTAGAGGAACCCCAAAACTTATGGAGCGATGAAAGTCCCACCTAGTCTAACAGGGGAATTCGACTGTTTTTCGGGCGGGGGGATTTGCGATATTGACCGAAGCGCACACAGTCTCGCGTTAGGGTTTAGGGTTTGGGGTTTTGGGTTTAGGGACCCTGAACCTGAAACAGCTGCGGTCATCAGCAGCAAGAGTCGGATCATGCTTTCCTAGCCCTAGCCCTAACCCCTACATAAACCCTTCCTAGCTATGATCCTCTTCCGCACCCCCCCCCCCCCCCCTACTTTAAACACAATGATCATGTGACCGGCTTGGACGGATTTCCTTCATAAACCAAGTATTTCCTTCATAGGGCAATTATTTGCAGCCAGTCCATGATGCTGTTAAGAACCTAAACCCTAAACAAGAGGGGGGGGGGGGGGAGGGGGTGGGGGAGGGGGGGGAGGGGGGAGGGGGGGGTGGGGAGGGGGGAGTGGAGGGAAAGGGCGGGGGGAGGGGGGGGGGGAGGGGGGGGTGGGGTCCAACGACGGGTTTGGAGGGATTCGCCGCAAGTCCAAGCCCTCGGTTCCTTGCCTCCTTGCCCATGTCCCTTTCTTCCTTCCTGCCTCCCCTCTTCATCAACCCCCGTGTACGCGCCCTCAACCTTGGCTAAACCCGCAAACCCTGAACTCTGAACCCTGAACCCTGAACCCTGAACCCTGAACCCTGAACCCTGAACCCTAAACCCTAAACCCTAAACCCTACAAAACCCAAGAGCCTAAACCCTGAAAGCCACGAAATTGCAGCCGAGCTTCTCCACAGATTCGGCACAGCCACTGACCCAGTCCACGGAGCATGGCTCACATGGAAAGCTAGGGTTTAGGGCTCAGGGCTAGGGTTTAGGGTTTAGGGCTTTGGAGATTAGGGCTTAGTAGGGCTGCCAGTGCTTACTGGCGTCCCAAACCCCTACCTCGATCCTGGATAACAGCTTCACAACCAAAACAATTTCGTGGTACGTACTGGTAGGTTTAGGGTTTGGGGTCTAGGGTTCACATCTTGGGGTTTTGTAGGGGTCTAGGGCTTCGGAAAATTGGGAGTCCCCAAGGAAGACTTCGCCCAAGCCCTAGCAACTTGGTTCACATGCGGCTGAGGGTTGAGAGTTAAAATCCCCTAAGCCCTAAATCCTAAAACCCTAAACCCTTTGTTGAACTAACTGTATTTGGGAGGGACCGCAGCTGGTGTTTAAAGAAAGGCACGGGAGTCGCCAACTTCGTGTATTCACGTAGGAAACCGGGGGGGAGGGTGATCAGGCCAAGAAACCCCAACTAAACCCTAAACCCTAAACCCTAAACCCTAAACCCTAAACCCTAAACCCTAAACCCTAAACCCCAATCTGTGCGCAAAAGGGACACCAGGGTGGTTTAGGGGTTTTAGGGTAAACCCTAAACCCTAAACCCCAAACCCCAAACCCTAAACCCTAAACCCTTAGGGTGGGGTGTAGGGGCTCAGTGTTTGGAGCTCGGGGTCGAGATTTCTAGTTTAGTTCGGGGATTCAACCCTGAACTCTATAAACTCTAAACCCTACTTGGAGGTTCATGGTACTCATGAACCAAGTATACCTGTACTTATAACCCACTTATAAGCCTGTTAAGTGCCCTAAGATGGTTGTAAGTACAGTTATAAGTACAGGTATAATTGGTTGAAATAAGTACCATGAACCTCCAAGTAACCTCCCTAAACCCTCAACTCTCAACCCTAAACCCTAAACCCTCAACGCTCGGTACCAGACGGCCGATGGTCGTTGCCATCTGCGGCCGGGGTGGCGGCGAGGTGACGGCAAACTTGGAATCCTGCTTCCAGGGTCTGACAGCTGCCCTAAGGGGGCCCTAAGCCCGAAGCCCGAAGCCCGAAGCCCTAAGCCCTAAGCCGTAAGGCCTAAGCCCTAAGCCCTAAGCCCTAAGCCCTAAGCCCTAAGCCCTAAGCCCTAAGCCCTAAGCCCTAAGCCCTAAGCCCTAAGCCCGAAGCCCGAAGCCCTAAGCCCTAAGCCCTAAGCCCTAAGCCCTAAGCCCTAAGCCCTAGCCCAAGCCCTAAGCCCTAAGCCCTAAGCCCTAAGCCCTAAGCCCTAAGCCCTAAGCCCTAAGCCCTAAGCCCTAAGCCCTAAGCCCTAAGCCCTGCCCTCACCACCCTAAACCCTAAACCCTTAGGCACCCTAAACCCTAAACCCTGAACCCTAAACCCTAAACCCTAAACCCTGGATACTAAACCCCTCAACCCTAACAGCAGGAGCACTGGAGATGGGCCTCCTCCATGTCCCGGTATTTGCGTCGGAAGAGCCATTGGCAGCACCTTTGAGGCAAGGAAGGGGGTTTAGGGTTTAGGGTTATAGGGACAAGGGTTGAGGGTTTTAGGGTTGAAGGTTAGGGTTTCAGGGTTTTAGGGTAGGGTTTAGGGGTTTGGGTTTTATGGGTGTATAGGGTGATCCACAAGCTACGAAGTGGACCCGCGCCCTGCGCCCACGGACAACCCCAACCCCTCAACCCTCCATCCACTGCACCGAGCAGCCATGACTAGGATGGCCCTTAAAGCCGTGTGAAAAAATCCTGAATATGATCCTCTTGAAAACCCAAGGGAAAGAAGTACTGATAAATGTTCTTAGTATTATAACCCCTCTGAACAAAATCCTGAATATATATGATCCTCTAGAAAACCCAAAAAGGAAAAGGGTACTTCTAATTGTACTTATAAGTGTATTAGGGCACTTGAGGGGCTTACAAGTGGGTTCTAAGTACAGATATAATTGGTCAATGAGTGGCATGAAACTCCAAAGCAATAAATATAACCCCTATATATACCTCTTATAGTCCCTCTGTACCTAAGTAGCCCCCAAATAACCCCTAAATGGCAATACAACTCCCTCATTAAGGGTCCCTCCTTTGGTCCCTTGAATGAAAGCCCCAAACCCTAAACCCTAAACCCTCAACCCTAAACCCCAAACCCTAAACCCTAATAAATACCATGAACCTCCAAAGCCATGAAAGCCCGAGCTCATGGCTTCATTCGCAAAAGCGGCGGCTGCAGGCGTCTTTAGGGGGCTAGGCCATGGCACCGGCACACTGAGTTCTGGAATGAAGGCTGGGATGCTACCCTAAACCCTAAACCCTAGACCCTAAACCCTAAACCCTGAACCCTGAACCCCTAAACCCTAAACCCGAAACACTAAACCCTAAGTAGTTTGGGCTACGCATTTTGGGTGAGCATCTGCTGCATGCAATGGTATTCCTTGCCTTCCATGCAGAGTGGTCTCTCAATTTGCGATATGCGAGCATGGAAGTCTCAAGCCGAGATTCGGTTTAGGGTTTAGGGTTTAGGGTTTAGGGTTTAGGGTTTAGGGTTTGGGTTTAGGTTTTAGGGTTTAGGGTTTAGCACCATCTCCTAGGCACTCCAACGAAGGCGCGGGCTGAGGACTATGCAATTCGGCTACTCTCGGGGCCTTAATTCGAAGAGGGTTTTGGGGGTTATGATAGTATAACTATAAGGGGGTGATTATAGTATAACTATAAAGGGACCATAAATAAGGAATACCATTAGTAATTCATCCGACCCCTGCAGTACACGGTCACTCCGGAAGTTTTTTTCTGCCGAATTTCCTCAGCAGGTCCCTCCACACACTGCCGTCCAAGGCAGTTCCAACCGCCTTTTTGTCATGTCTGCGGTGCACATCTCTGCACTTGCGGCTGCAGGGGAGTTTAACCTAGTTGCTGAGCACCCTGGGCCGAATCAGGCTAACCTTTCAGAAATGGTAGGATTGAAAATACCCCAACAGGCAAAGGGTTACCAACTCAGCTGCTGAGTTAGCTGCTGTAAGTACCGGAGACTGCATGTCATGTACTTCTGGTACATGTCAACGTAAACCCTAAACCCTAAACCCTAAACCCTAAACCCTAAACCCTAAACCCTAAACCCTATGTGCTTCAGGTCGCAAGACATGACAACCTGGCTCAAGTCCCATGGACATGAGGCGCTAAGACTCACGCCACGCGCCTCTTAGTGAGAGAGTGACGTGACTCTAGAACGAAGCGAAGCTGCCTCAGTTGACCTCACACGGTGAGGGAAAGAGCGGCTTAATCCCCCCACATCGGGACGCTCCCTCTTCTACCAACAGTCCTGAATAGGGATTGTTATAGGGGCACTGCAATGCCTATTAAGGGCTGTTGGTAAAAGGGGGAACTTCCCAACACATACCAAAAAAACCGAGGTCTTATGTAGATCATGGGGCCACCGAAAAGCACAGACTCAGAGCTGCCAAAAGTTGGTTCGGCAACATCTCGGGTCTTTAAGGTTTGGGGTTTAGGGTTTCCGAACAAGATCAGGCCTTCGAGCCTGGCTATATGTCACAACGAACAACCTGGAAGATGACTGTCAGGGTCCGACCTGAACATGCACCTCTACTTGGAGGTTCATGGGTGCTTCTAACCCCACTTAAAAGTCTATACTTATGACCTACTTAGATGACTTAGGGGGCTTGTAAGTACAGTTAGAATTGGGATTACAAGTACCCATGAACCTCCAAGTATCCACGCTTCAGGCCCTGTGTGGACATTCGGTGGCTCCAGGATGTAGGGTTCTGACGTTTACTACTATTTGCCTAAGAACCCCAACAAGCAAATAAAAGACCATAATCCCTATTTCCTTGATAAGGAAGACATTCTTTGTTTGGGGGGGGGGGGGGGGGGGGCGGGTTCTTAAGCTAGTGGTAGTTTAGGGTGTATGTATCTAGGGTCCGGGTCTACTTGGAGGTTCATGGGCCCTTATAACCCCAACTAGAAGTCTACCTATAACCTACTTAGATGACTTAGGGGGCTTATACGCGCAGTTAAAAATTCGGGGGCTAGAAGTGCCCATGAACCTCCAAGTAGGATTACAGGGTTCTTAAGGCAGGGGGGGTTCCAAGGGGGGTATGTAACCCAAGGTTCCCCAGTACTCCCCACGACTCCCTAAGGCTCCCTAAGCTTCCCTAGGGGTTTAGGGTTTAGGGTTTAGGGTTTAGGGTTGAGATGCCAACCCCCATGAACCCAAATCCTAAACCCTAAACCCTCCCCTCTGCCGTAGGAGGGGTTCCAGACCTCCAGGAACACAGTTCCGGCATTGCCAACCACCGTGGCCCAACCTCATTGCGGAAACGAAGATGGCCCTTCAAACCCTGGCTTTCGGGTTTACAAGCAAATGATATGACGAAAAGTAGATACAATCGGAACGATAGTAACCGCAACCAGGTCGGCCTTTACAGCCATCTGAAGTATTCCAACAAAGGTTGTCTGCTTAGACCCAATAGGTAGAGCATATGTGAAATGTCACCGTGTTGTACCTATGTAACACCCTAAACCCTAAACCCTAAATCCCCTAAACCCCTAAACCCTAAACATAGCTGAGCAAGACTCAAGGGTACCTGCTGCATTCACCGATGTGACCAACTGATGCCAACTGCATTTTCCGTTCCGGTACGGGCATCTCTGCGCAGCGGCACCTCAATGCATGGGCTGACCTCCGACCCCCAGGGTTTAGGGTTTAGGGCTTTTAGGGTTTATAGGGTTTAGGGTTTATAGGGTTTAGGGTTTATAGGGTTTAGGGTTTATGGGGTTAATAGGGTTTATAGGGTTTAGGGGCCCCCCTCTATACCACCCACCGGAATTAAGGCTATTTAGGGACAACTGATTAAGGTTATTTAAGGGGGGAACCTGGTGGGGTAGGATAGAGGGGGAGTAGGGAAGCCCATGGGCACCTTATGCATGCAAGCTCCGCATCAGGTTCACCTGCGCAGGGAGCGGACATGCCAACCAGAAGCACCCAGAAGCAGCTTCCGTGCAATCGTGGAGTAGATACTCGTGCTTGATGCCTAAACATGCCTTAACCATAAACCCTGAACACCCTAAACCGTCCTCAAGCCCTAAAGCCTAAAATTGGGGGTCTCATGTCCTCGGCCCTCGAGCCTCCTCTAGGCATTGCCGTTGATGGTGCGAGTCGTAGATTCGCGAGTACATGACCACGCGGTTTGTCGGCCTATTCACGACCGCGTAGTCACCTCGTTTGCGGATTTGGGGTTAAGGTCTAGAATGGTCTAGACATACCCCTGCTTTTTGCGGGTTCCTGTGACCAGGATTATAGCGTGCAGTGGGGAGTGTTTAGGGGTAGTTGCCCCTCTGCTGGGAAGCCCACATCTTGCCTGTGGCCAGCATGCGCAGCATACATGCCTCCGACACAGCACACTTGTCGAAACGAAAGAGTCCACCTTCGGAATGGCCCTGGAAAAGATGCACCCACAAAGCATCGTTTTGTTTGTGGCACCTCCCCAATCAGATATTACCATCGTTGTAAATCAGACACTCCCACCGAACCCGCGCAAGGGGCCCCTAATCTTGGGACCCTAAACCCTAAACCCTAAACCCTAAACCCTAAACCCTAAACCCTAAACCCTAAACCCTAAGCCCTCCTGTATTGCTGTAGGATAAGAAGGCTCCGCGCAGGTCTCGACACAAAGGCCTCCCAACATCCAGAAGGTTTATAAGGGTTTAGGGTTTAAGGGCTTCGGGGCGTCATAGTGGCGTCGGGGTTTAGGGTACCCTAAACCCCTAAACCGCAAAACCCCTAAACCCCAAAACCCAAAACCCCTATACCCCTAAACCCCTAAACCCTAAACCCCAAAACCCCCAACCATGTTGGAGCCACTGTTCGTCTGAGGCACATAACATCCCGGAACGGCCAGGCAACAGACCAGGAAATTGCGGTCTGGCGAGCAGTTTGATCGGGGACTCCTCGAAGATTTGAGAGACGTGTCCTGTCAGCAGCTGCAGCGCATGCGCATGAGGCAGAAACCCCTAAGGGTTTAGAAATTTAGGGTTTGTGCATGTGCGCCCAAAGTTAGCCTAAGCCCTAACCCTAAACCCTAAATCCTAGACCTTAAACCCTGAACCCAAATTTAATGGGTCCAACGCCCAGTTCCTGTACCCCAGAGCCCGAACTGCGAAAGGGCACTTGGAGGTTCATGGGTACTTATAACCCTAGGATGGCCCTTAAACCCCTCTGAAAAATATTCCTAGACATGACCCTCTTAAACCCAATGAAGGAAAATGTAAAATGTCCCAAGTGCCTACTTATAACACCATGTAGGACTGTACGGTTAAGGCCCCCCCAAGTCCTCCAAGTAGGCTGTCAGTTAGGGTTTAGGGCTTAGTGTTAACTGCAAGTGCCCGCATAAGCCCCCTAAGTCCTCTACCCATGAACGCCAAGTAGGGGTTCATTTTCAGGTTAAACCCTAAAACCAAAACCCGAAACCATAAACATCATCCTGCAACCCTAAACCCTAAACCCTAAACCCTAAACCCTAAAACCCTGGGGTTATAAGCATTCATGAACCTCCAAAGCAGTGCAGACGCCATTCCCTTGGGACCTCTACGCGCGGCAGGCTTCGCGAAACTGCCTTCTTCCCTGACCTGACGTCAACCTGAAGCTCTAAGTTTAGGGTTTAGGGTTTAGGGTTTCGGTTTGAGGTTGGCTGAGCATGGTCTGGTAGCATCTGCCGACTCCAGAAAGAGCCAGTACTGTGATGCCACACACGCGCGCGCCACGTGACTTCTTTCAACAACATGAACTAATGTATAGGGGCCTGAATGAATGGATGAAGGGATCACACGAAACCCTAAACCCTAAACCCTTCAGATTGCTCTCTCCTCCTGGGTGGTTGACTTTGGGCATTGGCCCGTTGCGCACGCTCCACTGGTCGTAGGCCTGTCTGGCGGATTCAAGACAGTCGCAGTTGCTATTCTGTTGCTGCACTGGTATGTAGTACGTGCTAAACCCTAAACCCTAAATCCTAAACCCTAAACCCTAAACCCCAAAAAGGCCGAAGCCCGAAACCCTTGCAGTGGCCTTTCTGAGCAGCGCAGTCCCAATGTTTCCATTCCCAGTGGCAGCACGGAGCTGGCCCTGGAGGGTTGAGGGTTGAGGGTTTAGGGTTTAGGGTTAGGGTTTAGGGTTTAGGGTTTAGGGTTTAGGGTTTAGGGTTTAGGGTTTAGGGTTTAGGGTTTAGGGTTTAGGGTTTAGGGTTTAGGGTTTAGGGTTTAGGGTTTAGGGTTTAGGGTTTAGGGTCTAGTGTTTAGGGTTTAGGGTTTAGGGTTTAGGGTTTAGGGTTTAGGGTTTAGGGTTTAGGGTTTAGGGTTTAGGGTTTAGGGTTTATAGGGTTCAGGGTTTAGGGTCTGGGGTTGCCGGGGAGGAGCTAACATGAAGCAAGTTCCCATAAGATGGACATGTGGCACAAAACAAGATATCTGGCTTCCTTGTCATGGAAACTGAACTCACGTTCCTGCAACAGCAACCCAGTAGGTTGTACTTCTGTTGATGCTAAAAATCCTGCATCAGTTTTTCCACAACCCAATCCCCTTGCCACCCCTAATTTTAACATTGATGCAGAGTCCAGTCCCCAGAAACCCAGCGGCGCGAGTCATGCAAATCCTGCATGACCCCATGTGCCCAAGCAACATTGAAATTAAGGGGCGCGCAGGGGATTTCTATACGCAAGTTGGTGTGTGGGTGGCTGGGGTCATGCAGGATTTCTATCATCCACCGTCTCGCGAATAGGGTTTCAAGCTAATCCCGTACGTTGCCAGTTTCGAGGCGATGTCGCAGAACGTTATCAGGCTGGGTTCTGCCCATTTATGTTTGGGGGGGGGGGTGGGGGGGTGGGGGGGGGCATTTGGCACTGCAAGGCGAAAGTGCACCAGTGCCTAGTCATTGTCTGGAGGGTTGGGGGGTGGGGGGTTGGGGGGGGGGGTGGGGGGGGTGGGGGGGGGTGTTGGGGGGGGGGGGGTGGGGGGGGGTGGGTGGGGGGGGGGGGGGGAGGGGTTAAGCCATTTACCAACTCCCCATCCCATTTACAAACTATTTACAAACTATTTACAAACCTATTTACAAACCCATTTACAAACTCCTTTTAGGCGCGGGCTCTCGCGGGCACTGAAAAGAAATCCTCCAAGATAGACTCATTTCCTGTTTCCACATGGGAGCTTCCGCTCCTTAAAGAGGAGTTTGTAAATGGGTTTGTAAATGGTTTGTAAATAGTTTGTAAAATGGGATGGAGTTCGAAATGGCCCCCCCACCCCCCCACACCCCCCCAACCCCCTCCCACCCCCCCCCGGCCCCCCCCCCCACCCCCCCCCCACCCCCCCCCCCCACCCCCCCCCCCCCCCCCCCCCCCCCCCCCCCCACCCCCCCCCACCCCCCCCCCCCCCCCCCCCCCCGCCCACCCGCCCCTGCCGCCCCCCTCCGCCCCCCCTCCGCCCCCCCCGCCACACCCGAAGCCCCCCCACCGAACTCCCCCTCCGCCCAGTCTTCCACTCGTCCCCACACAACTGACTTGAGAACGCCGCGCCCCCTCCACGCAGGAATTGTCAAGTCTGCGTTGGCTGGAAACTGATCTTGCGCTTTGGTCTTGCGGTGCCACAAAAAAAGGCACTTGCGATCATGCAACTGACTTCCTGGTGCACCACTGTTGACGCTACAACCCGTCAAGTCTCCATTGGCTGGACACGATACACATTGCGCGTTGCCCTTGTGGTGCAAAAAAGGGGCACTGGCGATCATGCAACTGACTTACGCAAGCCTCCTTTGGCTGGACACGATGCACATTGCACTTTGCCCTTCTGGTGCACAAAAAGAGCACTTGCGATCGCGCTACTGACTTCCTGCTGCTTCTTGCCAGAGAAGGCACCCTGGTACGTACTGTTGATGCTAAAAATCCTGCATCAGTTTTTGCCACAACCCAATCCCCTTGCCACCCCTAATTTTAACATTGATGCAGAGTCCAGTCCCCAGAAACCCAGCGGCGCGAGTCATGCAAATCCTGCATGACCCCATGCAGAGTCCAGTCCCCAGAAACCCAGCGGCGCGAGTCATGCAAATCCTGCATGACCCCATGTGCCCAAGCAACATTGAAATTAAGGGGCGCGCAGGGGATTTCTATACGCAAGTTGGTGTGTGGGTGGCAGGGGTCATGCAGGATTTCTATCATCCACCGTTCCTTTTGGGTTGCCTTTGAGAGGGAATCGTATGCCTCTGGGGGAAGGGGGGGGGGGATGTCGCTACTGCCCAACATGGGTTTCTTTCTCAAGTCTAGGGTTCAGGGTTCAGGGTTCCACGTGTATCCTTCCACACCCAAGGAGGGAGACTAAAAGAAACCTGACCCACTTGTAGCAGGCACCTGGTTGACACCAGGACTATGGAGCTTGTCGTACCAGATCTTGAACTCCTCAAAGCACAGGGTTTAGGGTTTAGGGTTTCGGGTTTAGAGTGTAGGGTGCAGGGTTTAGGCTTCCGTGCTCTGAGAAGGCATGGTCCTTCAGGGCAACATCCATCAAAGGATGCTGCGCAGAAGCAGCCATGAACCTGCAGCTATTATGAGTCAAAGAGTGCCGGCCCATGTCGCTCAACGCATCACTGCAGAGAGAAGATGTGCCAGAGGGACGACTTGTCAGTCTCCATCGCCTCTTAGCCACTTACTTCACACCAACCCCAAGCCCAAACCCGTCTCAACCTCCAGAGCCTAACCCCCCCCCCCCCCCCCCCAAACCTTCAACCCCCCCCTGCGAAATCGCTTAAACCCTACACCCTAAACCCTAAACCCTAAACTCTGAAATCTAAACCCTAAAGCCTAAACCCTCCCAAGCTCCAAAGCTGCAGCTCAAGGGGCGCTTGGAAGAAGTCTGCGCCGGCGCGCACGGTCGCGAAGGTCGTTTCGGGAGCAAGCTGCGCCTCGCAATGTGGGGTTTCGGGCCTTAGGGGTCTTGGGAGCCCTAAACCCTAAACCCTAAACCCTAAACCCTAAACCCTCAAGCCTAACCCTACTTTGGCAGCACTCATTCTTGGGCTTAGGCTGGGTTCAGGGGGGTTCGGACGGCTTAGGGCTCAGGAAAGTATGTCTGTTTTTAGGGTAGTTAGATGGTCCCCTGGTATGGGCCCTTAAAAGGGGACCGCTGATATACCCGTATATACCCTATACAACCCAAGGGCCCATACTTCAGAACCCTATAGAGGGGTAAGGGACCATATTAAGGGCCCATCCCATGATACTACCCTAAACCCTAAACCCTAAACCCTACACCCTACACCCTAAACCCTAAACCCTAAACCCTAAACCTTAAACCTTAAACCTTAAACCCTAAACCCTACCCCCCCCCCCCCCCCCCCCCCCCCCCGCCGAATCTGTGAGTCTGCGAGCTGGAGGATGCCTCCGTATGAACGCGCCCCTCCTGAAACTGCATTTAGGGATTAGGGTTTTAGGGTTTAGGGTTTAGGGTTGTTCGGATTAGAACCCCCTATTCAAAAATCCTACAAAACCCAAAAAACCCAAGAACCCAACGAAAATAACCCTTAAAGCCCTAAACAAAAACCCTGAACCCCCCCCAATCCCAAACCCAAAATAACCTCAAAACCAAACCCTAAAGCCCCCCAAAAAAACCCAAAAAACCCAAAAACGCCAAAAAACCCAAAACCCCAAAAAACCCTGACGCACCCAAAATCCCAACACTGAGCCGCATCACGGGTGTTTTGGTGTTTTGGGTTTGGCCCCCGCCCCCCCCCCCCCCCCCCCCCCCCCACCCCCTCTCATGCCCTGGGCCCACCTTCAACTCCGGCGTGACCACG
Source organism: Symbiodinium natans (assembly GCA_905221605.1). Classification (NCBI taxonomy): domain Eukaryota; class Dinophyceae; order Suessiales; family Symbiodiniaceae; genus Symbiodinium; species Symbiodinium natans. The sequence continues at coordinate 751,733 of CAJNDS010001324.1, read as the reverse complement.
ATGTCGGTATCAAAATAGAAGCCGCCGAGGGTGTACATCATGGCAAGGCGGCAGATATCCGACTTGATCATTCCGACCTGATGAGTCTTTCTATAGGGTGTCGGGAGAATTACTCGTAAGATTCGCTTATGGCCCTTTGTACTTCTAGAACCCCCCAACACCCTATTCTAATTTTTCAGGCCTGTATTAGGGTTTCGGGGCTAGGGTTGCAGGGTTAAGGGTTAAGGGGGGCTTAGAACATGGGAGGGGGAGGGGAATGCCAGGTGTTGGGGGACTTCGGTCGGGCCTGCAAGGGGCAGCAGACTGGCTTCTTCGGGTTTGGAGGAACTAGAAGCCATGAGCCCTGATTGTTTAGGGTTTTAGGGTTTTAGGGTTTCAGGGTTTCAGGGTTTCAGGGTTTCAGGGTTTTGGGTTTAGGGTGTAGGACAAGTTTAGGGTTTAGGGTTTTAGGGTTTCAGGGTTTCAGGGTTTTCGGGCTTTAGGGTTTAGGGTTTCGGGTTTAGGGATACTGCTTTGGGCACCTGATGCAAGCCATGCCACCCGCGTGTACCCGAATGAATCCGCACCGGGGGCCTGCTACCCTAGACTCCACTCAGCCTTAAACTCCTGAACCCTGGAAACCCCTAAACGCTAAACCCTAAACGCTTAACCCTAAACCCTAATCCCTAATCCCTTTAGAGCCTAAACCTTACACCCAAGCACCCCGGGCGCCGTGAACTCCAAATCCCCGCAACCTTCAGGTATTCTTGAACTGAACCCGGGGGCGCCTACCCTAAGCCCCTAAACCCTAAACCCTCAACCCTCAACCCTAAACCCTGAACCCTCAACCCTAAACCCCTAAACCCCTAAACCCCTTCACCCCTAAACCCCTAAACCAAGCCCTAAACCCTAAACCCTCAACCCTAAACCCTATAATTACCCTAAACCTTTGCCTGCTCCTGAATGAAGTCGATACTCAAAGCTTCGCTTTCCTGGAGGTTGGAAGCCCCAGAGGATGCCACGCGCGGGGCGGCCCAGGGTTGAGAATCCATGGGGGCAAAGGGGGGTTTAAGGTTTAGGGTTTAGGGTTTAGGGTTTAGGGTTTAGGGTTTAGCGTTTATAGGGTTCTCAAGTCCAAGCACGCACTAGTCAGGCAGCTTCTCAAGCGACGGAAAAAGACCCACCCATCCAGAGAATCCGATACCATTAAGATATTAACCGTTTCACAGGAACACGCAACCCAAACTAAGCAGCAGCCCTCAACTCACACAAACACTACCCTAAACCCCAGGCCCTGAACCCCTAAAACCCTGGCCCTGAACCCTAAACCCTAGGCCCTGAAACTCTGAACCCTAGGCTCTGAATCCTCCAAGCCCCAGGCCCTAAGGCTACAGCCCTGCACCCCAAACCCGGAGTCCTGAACCCTAAACCCTGGCCCGAACCCTAACTCTAGACCCTGAACCTTGACCTTGCCCAGTGCTTCTTTTTTGTTGACCTGGCCCAATCTTTTATGTGATCCTTCCATCTTGCCCAATCTTCTTGAGATTAGAGGTTTAGGGCTTATGGTTCAGTTCAGGGTGTAGGGTTTAGAGTTTAAGGTTTAGGGTTCAGCAGGGTTTCAGAGCCTTGGGGCTTGCGGGGCTCGCGGTCCTTCATGCTGAGAGACCCCAAGCCGTTCTCACAGTCGTCATCATCCCAGAAGTGGACATCTTCGCGAGAAACCTGGCCGCGTCAGCCGGAGTTTAGAGGCTTGGGCCCTAAACCCTAAACCCTAAACCCTAAACCCTAAACCCTAAACGGTTTAGGGTTCTTGCGGGTTGTAGGAGATCCAGAGCTGGGTGCCGGGAGGGTCCTGGGGTTGACACCCAAGCGAAGAGCTCTCCCGGGAGTCCAACATGTCTTTGCAGGGTTTAGGGTTTAGGGTTTAGGGGTTTAGGGGTTTAGGGTTTAGGACTCGGGGTACCTTGTTGGGCTCCTTACTATACTATACGGATCCTGCTATTGGGGTCTATACTTAGGGTCCCTTATTACATTCTAAGCCCCCAGATGTCAAGGGACAATCGATTCACACACTCTTCAGCCCAGACAGCCTGGACATCCCTAAACCCTAAACCCTAAACCCCAAACCCTAAACCCTAAACCCTAAACTCTAAACCCCACATATGTGTGGCCTCGGGAAAGATGCTGATGATGTGGAGTACGTTCTCGCGGAGCAGCATATCATGCCTGGCTCAGGGGGTTTAGGGTTTAGGGTTCAGGGTTTTGGGCCTTGACCCCCCAAGCAGCAAGTAGGGGAATCTGGGACATGTGCCTGATGCGTCTCATCTGCTTTCGTCCACTACAGTACATTTTCGCCAACCTTGCTTGCCTTCTTTGCAGGGCTTTCTGAGATGTTTGCTGACGGTCTAGTTCCACCTGTGTGAAGTACTTCTGGCATGCTCACACATCAGCTTTCCAAGCTAAGACTACATTCCAGGAGCACCTGCCACTTCGATTCAAGGACATGTTTCCGGAGAAGGGCGAGCGAGGTGGGGATCACATCCAAACATCAGACTGCGCGCAAAGGATGAAAGAATGAACAAGAAGAACCCTAAACCCTAAACCCTAAACCATAGACCCTAAATCAACGAAGCAGTCGCCCTGAAAATTGAGCTGCGAGGGGCAGACTCAACTTCTGTTCTTCTGGGCAGGGTTGCTTGTCTAAGGGTAGTTACGTGGTCCCTTAACACTCTTAAGGTTTAGGGTTTAGGGTTTAGATAAGAGTTTAGGGTTCAGGCTTAGGGTTTAGGGGTAGTTACATGGTCCGTTAGAAAAGGGCCTCAAAAGGGGACCCCGTATATACCCCTCATATACCCTATACAACCCAAGGGCCCATACTTCAGAACCCTATAAAGGGGGTAAGGAACCAGATTAAGCGCCCGTGAAACTACCTTTGAAACTTGACTTTAGGGTTTAGGGTTTAGGGTTTAGGGTTTAGGGTTTAGGGTTTAGGGTTTAGGGTTTAGGGTTTAGGGTTTAGGGTTTAGGGTTAGGGTTTAGGGTTTAGGGTTTAATTATTGCCCTCGTCTGACACGCGGCTGTTCCAACAGAGCTATGCCCAACATTAACAACAACCAAAGCTCCTCCCTCAAGCCTCCAGCAGCCCAGCCTTTTCTGCCAGAACCACTGCAACCCTTAAACCCTAAACCCTAAACCCTGAAAGCCTCAACCCCTTAAACCGCAGATCGAGCTGAGGGTCGGATTCAACTCAGCGTCCTGCTTTTTCAGAAGATTGACCTGCTTGGACTGTACTTCTGAGTTTTGGAGATAGGGTTTAGGGTTTAGGTTTTACGGTTTAGGGTTTAAGGTTCAGGATTTGTGGACTTTACAAGCCTTCGGAGAATAAAGGGTTTCGGGGCTTTGGGATTCTCGAAATTCAAGGAGGACTCCGTATCAGCCTTGTAGCAATTTTGGGATGCAGGGTCCTTGTTGCACACGCAAGGCCGTAGGAAAACTAAGGGTTTAGGGTTTAGGGTTTACAAAGAGTGCATCGCCCGACTCCCCACACCCTGCAAACCCTGAGTCCGCAACCCCAAACTCTCAGCGCTTGGGCACTACAGTTTAGGGGCCTGAATTAGAATAGGTTTGGTTTTTTTGTTCTTTGGTGGGGGGGGGGGGGGGTGATTATTGTAGAATTACAAAGGGCCCATAAGGCAACATTTTTGGCATTTATTCCGACCCCTATGTTATCGCATACCCCCCCCCCCAGCCTTGTGATTGAAAAGCAGCCTCCGGGGAATTTTGGTGGCGAAAGACCCTGCCGCATGAAACGCCGCAGTGGGTGCCGCAGTGGGTGCCGCAGCAGGCGCCACCTGTTGGACAATCTTCTTTGCCAGGTCCTGCCGACTGCTGGGGTCCGATTGCCTATTGGCCCTCCCCCCAACCCTATAAACCCCGTGAAGCGCCCTAAACCCTAAACCCTGTTGACTCTATAAACCCTTAGAAGCCCAGCCCCAAACACTATAGGGTTTAGGGTTTAGGGTTTATAGGGTATAGGGTATAGGGTATAGGGTTTAGGGGAGGTGGTCCAAGGTTGATTGTAGGGAGGTCTGAGGGCCCCCCTTCTTCTGGGGGGAGACTCCCATTTTTGTGTACTTTATGCATATTGGCTTATGGGGTCGCTCAGAATAGGCCCCTGTGAGCCCCCAACCCTAAACCCTAAACCCTTATAAAACCCTAAATTATAAACCCTAAACCTCCAAAGCCCCAAGCTTGCCTGAGCCGGAGCGGAGATGGCAGCGACTTCCGTGGTCAGCCGCTTCAGCAGGCTCTGGAACGCGGAGGGGTCCGATGGGTCGTCTCCTCCTAGCGTGGACTTGTTTTAGGGCGTGGGAGGTGTGTGGGTGTGTGTGTGTGGAGGTTATTGAACGTAAGGCTTAAGCGGCTTCACTGAAGTTTCAGACTTCCGTGCCATTTCCGCACCCCGCCCTTGCTAGGAACAGCATAGCCTGGGCTTACGAAGGCGAATTTCAACATCGAGCCCACCCACCCGCCTTGGCGTGCGAGGATATGGGCTGCCAGCTGCACAAACTGCGCCTAGCCGATCTGTGTCCCTGTAAACCCCAAACCCCTCCCTAAACCCCGAAATTCTCACAAGCGCGCATTACGTCATAGAATGATGAGGTGCATGATACTTGATGCATAAACCCGTGAGTGCGGGAATCTTATGGCTCCTTATCCGATGTCTAGTTGGGCTTTGCTTTGATAGCTTCTTCTTGAGTTTTCTAGCTTTTCCCAGATTCTGCTAACTTTGTCTAGGCTTTCATCGCAAAATGGAAGTTGAGATCGGGAGGCCCCTAAAAAGCTAATGGCGACAGTGCAGGAAGTGCCAGGAAGTGCTTCGATTTGTGGAAACTGAAAGTGTCTCTGTGTGTGTGTGTTTGTGCTAGAAGGTATTTAGGCAAACATGATGGATGGAATTCTTTAGCCTTTTTATGATCTTTTATGGCTTGTCATGGCTATTCTTAGCTTTGCGTGTCATAGCTTTCGCTGGTTTTCCAGGCTTTCCCGAACTTTCCTGGACATCCCGGATGCTTGCTGGATCTTTCCTCAGCTTGCAAAGAATAACTTGATGAGTCTCATACGCAGCGTGCTACAATGATAAATCTCTAAACCCTAAACCCTAAACCCTAAACCCTAAACCCTAAACCCTAAACCCTAAACCCTAAACTCTGAAAACCCCAATTTCGTTCAATTTCGGTTCCCCCCTGGAGTAGCGAACCAGGAATTGAAAGTGTCCAGCGCAGCTCTTCGTAGATGCTCCTCGAGTCCAAGTGTGTATCGGTATCCCTAAACCCTAAACCCTAAACCCTAAACCCTAAACCCTAAACCCTAAACCCTAAACCCTAAACCCTAAACCCTAAACCCTAAACCCTAAACCAATGAAAGAACTTCGACGAAGGATCTCCCGGATCGAGGCAGCCTCGAGCACCCCTCTCTTCTGCATCCAGGTTCGGAGTTTAGGGTTTAGGGTTTAGGGTTTAGGGTTTAGGGTTTAGGGTTTAGGGTTTAGGGTTTAGGGTTTAGGGTTTAGGGTTTAGGGATTTGCTCTGCACGAGCCGAAGAACACTTGTTGCAAGATAGAGCAAGAGAGTAAGAGCTAGATCTTCAAGACGAGCTAGAAGCAAGCCTGTCTCATGGGCAGCAACAGACGCCCGACTCCAACACTCCCCAGCAAAGGGTTTAGGGTTTAGGGTTTAGGGTTTAGGGTTTTGGGTTTTGGGTTTTGGGTTTAGGGTTTAGGGTTTAGGGTTTAGGGTTTAGGATGTTGAAGATACGTTGTCGCAAGTGCTGCCACAGTCCCCAGCAAGGTCCAGGCATCTCCCAGCGACAGAGGCTGGCATCATGACACAGATGCCACGCTCACTACCGGGCATAGGTTTTTTTTTGTTAGGGTTTCTAAGGCTATCCCCCAGTAGCCTTGCCGAACTCCACGGAAGATCCAGTGGGCCTGAGAATGCAGATTGCAGTTCTGCAAAGGGTTTCGAATCAGCCCTGAACGCCAAACCAAAAACCCTAAATATTGGATGAATCACTAGGATACCCCTCTGAAAAATATTCCTAAATATGACCCTCTTGAACCCAATGAAGGAAAATGTAAAATGTCCCAAGTGCCTACTTAGAATCAGGAGGGGGAGGACTCTATTTGAATCCTGGATACGGCATTATGGGTGTGGCCCGCGCGCGGCAAAGGGTAAGGGGTTTGGGGCTGCAGGGGCTTGGGGCTTATTGGTATACGGCCTTGGTAGCCCAGCAGCCATCTTATAATGAGGGTACCAATGTGTTTGCTGGGTTACTTCACAAGGGATCCCAGGGCCAAGCAAAGGGTAAAGGGTACCACTGGGCCAGCAAGCGGCCTTATTTCAGGTTGAACCCTATAGAACTTAAATGCGGGCTGCAATCTGCATCCACGTCACCTCCTAGAAGCCCCTTCTTAAGGGACACTCAAAAAAGGGTACCCCCCTACTTTCGGAAACCCCCCCCCCCCCCCCATTTGGGGTTGCAAGGTGCATCCACGTCACCTCAGCTTGAATGGATCTGCTTCATTGTGAGCCCCAGCTGCCGCGAGCTTGTGGCCGTTGCCAAGAGCGGCACAGGCCAAGACAAGAGCTGCACGGAGCATGATCCGAGGTGCTACCGCTGGAAATGCTGGAAGTTATGCAAAGACAAGTGGCATGGTTTAAGCTTTAAGGTCTTGAAGAATGCACTCTGCTGATCTCTACCACCTGTGGAAGTGTAGCCAATGCCGCAGTGTGCGAAACTGCCCTAGACGATGCAAAGGAGGCTTCCAGCAGGACCACCCCATGGGGGCCCGAAACGTAGCTCGAGCCGACAATTGTTCAGATCGGTCTATGCTGTATGAAAACCACAACCCTTTGTGGTCAGGTCTCAAAATTCGGGTCCCTCCTAAATACTAGGGGCCCCGCCTGATATAAACAAAGACCCATACAAGGGACCTTATTCTAGAGGAATAAACAACCCTCAGCCCTATGCCCTAAACCCTAAACCCTAAACCCTAAACCCTAAACCCTAGACCCTAAACCCTAAACCCTAAACCCTAAACCCTAAACCCTAAACTGAAACCCTGAACCCTGCCTTCTCTTTTCCGAGATGACACATCGGTGTCTCAGAACCAACCCAACCAACCTATATGTGCGAAATCAAGGTTCAGGGGTCCCTTCGAGAACCCCCAAACAGCACAAAAAGTTCGCCCGTGTCTCCAAGATCCTCCAAGAGGGTTTCCGAAAACCAGGGTCTAGGGTTTAGTCGGCTTAGTGTTAGGGTTCAGGAATATATGCTTTCGGGGGTAAAATTTAGGGCACCTCTTTATGGCTCCCAAAACCCCGTATGCAGTTGGTTCTTGAGGGTGCTTCCCGACATAGAGGTACCCCATGTACCCAAGCATTAGGAGCTTGGCGGCTAAATGGCTTCAGGAGCTTGTCCTGCTAAGCAGAATGAAAGATTAAAAGTCCGAAAGTTTGCACACGAACGGCTTAGCCTTATGCATGCAAGCTCCGCATCAGGGTCACCTGCACAGGGGGCGGTCATGCCAACCAAGAGCCGCCAAAAGCAGCTCCCGTGCAATCGTGGAGTAGACACTCGCGATTGATGCCTAAACCATAAACCCTGAACACCCTCAACCGTTCTCAACCGTAACCCCTAAACCCTCAAGCCCCAAACCCTAGAATTTGGGGGTCTGATATCCTAGGCCCTCGAGCCTCCTCTGCGCATTGCTGCTGACTGTGTGAGTCGTAGAGGCGCGAGTACATGACCACGCGGTTTGTCGGCCTATTCACGACCGCGTAGTCACCTCATTTGCGGATTTGGGGTTTAAGGTCTAGAGATACCCCTGCTTTTTGCGGGTTCCTGTGAAAAGGATTATAGAGTGCAGGGGGGAGTGTTTAGGGGTAGTTGTCCCTCTGCTGGGAAACCCACATCTTGCCTATGGCCAGCATGCGCAGCATACATGCCTCCGACACAGCACACTTGTCGAAACGAAAGAGTCCACCTTCGGAATGGCCCTGAAAAGATGCACCCACAAAGCATCGTTTTGCTTGTGGCATTTCCCCACTCAGTTCCCACCGTTCTAGGAACCCCAGAAAGGGGCCCCCAATCTTGGGACAACAAAAACCCTAAACCCTAAACCCTAAAGCCTCCTGTATTGCCACAAAGGCCTCCCAATATCCAGAAGGTTTATGAGGATTTAGGGTTTTAGGCTTTAGGGTTTTAGCGTTTTAGGGTTTAGGGTTTAAGGGCTTCGGGGCTACGTAGTGGCGTAGGGCTTAGTTGGGGGTGTGGCCGAAGGGTTTTAGCTTAGGGGGCCACTGTTCGTCTGAGGCACAGAACCAACTGGAATGGCCAGGCAAGAGATCAGGAAACTGAGATCTGTCGAGCAGTTTGATTTGGAACTCCTCGAAGATTTGAGAGACGTGTCCTGTCAGCAGCTGCAGCGCATGCGTATGAAGCAGAAACCCTAAGGGTTTAGGATTTAGGGTTTGTGCATCTGCGCCCCAGGCTCGCCGAAGCCCTAGCCCTAAGCCCTAAGCCCTAAGCCCTAAGCCCTAAGCCCTAAGCCCTAAGCCCTAAGCCCTAAGCCCTAAGCCCTAAGCCCTAAACCCTAAACCCTAAACCCCAGATTGTGAGTAGATTTTGCAAACCATAGGGTTTAGGGTCGATAGGGTTTAGGGTTTTAGGGTTTTAGGGTTTAGGGTTTAGGGTCCGCCGACCCTGGCGGCGTGTTGGATGGGAAAAGGAGGTGAAAACCTCCCTTTCCCTCCTTACCCCCCCAAAACGCGGGGGGGGGGGGGGGGTAGGGGGGGTACCCCGCCAGCTTTTCTGTGGAGGAACAGGCCACCCACACCGCGTAAACCACGCACCCACCCCACCACCGCCCCCCCCCCCCCACCCCCCCAACCCCCCCCCACCCCCCCACCCCCCCGCCCCCAACAGGAACCGCAAACAAAATCACCAAACCCCAAACCTTTCTCCTGCGGGGTCGGCGGCTTGAGCCGGAGGCTCTTAAATTTAGGGTTGACTTTTGGTTGCGGTTTTCTCTGATACGTGCCCTGTCCACTCAGGATCTCTAGTGTTGCTTCTAAATGCTCCTTGGCCCTAAACCCTAAACCCTAACCCTAAACCAAATTCATGGGTCCAACGCCCAGTTCTTGTACCCGAGAACCCGAACTCCGAAGGGCCCTGGGAGGTTCATGGGTACTTAGAACCCCATTTGTAGTGCTTAGGGTTTAGGGTTTAGGGTTTAGGGTTTAGGGTTTAGGGTTTAGGGTTTAGGGTTTAGGGTTTAGGGTTTAGGGTTTAGGGTTAGGGTTTATCTGAAAACTGTACGTTTAAGGCACCCCAATTCCTCTAAGTAGGCTGTCAGGGTTTCGGGTTTAGGGTTAACTGCAAGTGGCCGCATAAGCCCCCGAAGTCCTCTAAGTAGGTTATAAGGAGACTGAATTATGGGGTTGTAAGTACCCATGAACGCAAAGGCTGCAAAGGAGGGGTTCACTTTCAGGTTTAACCCTAAAGCCCAAAGCCGAAACCAGAAAGTACTACATACTACTGGATGCTTGCTGAGAATTTTGTGCTCCACTACGCGAGGTCATGATGCCGCAAACGCGTGCCACGTGACTTCTGCCAAAAATTTGAACTACTGCATGGGGGCCTTATGAATTAAAACAGGGTTTTCGGGGTTATTATCGTATATAAAGGGAGCAGAAGAAACCCTAAACCCGAAACCCTAAGCCCTAAACCCAAACCCTTCAGATTGCTCTCTCCTCCTGGGTGGTAAACTTTGGGCATTGGCCCGATGCTCACGCTCCACTGGTCGTAGGCCTGTCTGGCGGATTCAAGACAGTCGCAGTTGCTGCTTCTGTTGCTGCACTGGTATGTAATATGTGCTAAACCCTAAGCCCTAAACCCTAAACCCTAAACCCTAAGCCCTAAACCCTAAACCCCAAAGGGGCCGAAGCCCGAAACCCTTGCAGTGGCCTTCCTGAGCAGCGCAGCCCCAATGTTCCCACCCCCAGTGGCAACACGGAGCTGGCCCTGGGCGCAAGACTTGGGTTTAGGGTTTAGGGTTTAGGGTTTAGGGTTTAGGGTTTAGGGTTTAGGGTTTAGGGTTTAGGGTTTAGGGTGTAGGGTTCAGAGGATTCAGGGTTTGGGGTCTGGGGTTGCCGGTGAGGAGATACAAGAAGCAAGTTGCCGTGAGGTGGACATGTGGTAAAAAAAAGAACTGGCTGCCTTGCCATGGAAACTTAACTCACGTTCCTTCAACAGCAACCCAGTATGTTGTCTCTAAACCCTAAACTCTTAAGCTTAAGCCTGAGTGCTCAGCTAAGCCTTCTCACGTACAGGAGCGTAACACACCTTGACGGGAATGTAAACAAATGACCTTCTAAGTCTTACCTAGAGGTAAATGGTAATTATAGAATATAATTACAGCCATTTACAGGTAAGTGCATGTCTGTATACAAATATTCTTTAATATTTCTATAGACAGTACTGTCAGTACTAATACAAGAGTTATTTAACGCCCTAAAACCCTGACATCAAACCCGGATCAGAAAATGGACCCTCGAGTGCTCGTGGCCAGCCAAAGGCCTTGGAGCCAAAAATTACTCGGGAACAGCGCGTTTTTCTTTGTCTGGCCTTGCTAAACCGTGGTGGAAGCCAAAAATTACTCCAAAACAGTGCGTTTCTCTTTGTGTGGCTTGTCTGAAGCTCTTTCGAAGGTCTGAAAAGCTCTTTCAGGAGGCTGAAAGCTTTTTCGAGATCCCAAGGAGGCTCCGTGAGGGGTACCCCAGGATTCGGGAAAAATGGCTCGATTCCTAGTTAATTTTAAATAGATTTTAAATAGCGGAAATTACCCCCTGATTTTCTAAAATTCTGGCCTTCTTGTCCGTAGCCCAGGAGAAGGTGAGCTCCCTTCTGCCTTGTCAAGCCCGGATCAGAAAATAGACCCTCGAGTGCTCGTGGCCAGCCAAAGGCCTTGGAGCCAAAAATTACTCGGGAACAGCGCGTTTTTCTTTGTCTGGCCTTGCTAAACCGTGGTGGAAGCCAAAAATTACTCCAAAACAGTGCGTTTCTCTTTGTGTGGCTTGTCTGAAGCTCTTTCGAAGGTCTGAAAAGCTCTTTCAGGAGGCTGAAAGCTTTTTCGAGATCCCAAGGAGGCTCCGTGAGGGGTACCCCAGGATTCGGGAAAAATGGCTCGATTCCTAGTTAATTTTAAATAGATTTTAAATAGCGGAAATTACCCCCTGATTTTCTAAAATTCTGGCCTTCTTGTCAGTAGCCCAGGAGAAGGTGAGCTCCCCTCTGCCTTGTCAAACCCGGATCAGAAAATAGACCCTCGAGTGCTCGTGGCCAGCCAAAGGCCTTGGAGCCAAAAATTACTCGGGGACAGCGCGTTTTTCTTTGTCTGGCCTTGCTAAATCGTGGTTGAAGCCAAAAATGAAGCCAAAAATTACTCCAAAACAGTGCGTTTCTCTTTGCGTGGCCTCTCTGAAGCTCTTTCGAAGGTCTGAAAGAGGCTGAAAGCTTTTTTGAAGGTTCAGGGAGGCTCCGTGGGGGGTACCCCAGGATTCGGGAAAAATGGCTCGATTCCCAATTAATTTTAAATAGATTTTATATAGCGGAAATTACCCCCTCATTTTCTAAAATTCTGGCCTTCTTGTGGGGGTAGCCCAGGAGAGGGTAAGCCACCCTAAGCCCCAGTCAAACCCGGATCAAAAAATGGACCCTCGAGTGCTCGTGGCCAGCCAAAAGCCTTGGAGCCAAAAATTACTCGGGAACAGCGCGTTTTTCTTTGTCTGGCCTTGCTAAATCGTGGTTGAAGCCAAAAATGAAGCCCAGTCAAACCCGGATCAAAAAACGGACCCTCGAGTGCTCGTGGCCAGCCAAATGCCTGGAGCCAAAAATTACTCGGGAACAGCGCGTTTTTCCTTGTCTGGCCTTGCTAAATGACTTCTCTGAAGCCACCCTAAGCCCCAGTCAAACCCGGATCAAAAAATGGACCCTCGAGTGCTCGTGGCCAGCCAAATGCCTGGAGCCAAAAATTACTCGGGAACAGCACGTTTTTCTTTGTCTGGCCTTGCTAAATCGTGCTTGGGGCCAAAAATTACTCCAAAACAGTGCGTTTCTTTGTGTGTGGTCTCTTTAAGTGCGTTTTTCTTTGTCTGGCCTTTCTAAATCGTGCTTGGAGCCAAAATTACTCCAAAACAAGGCGTTTTTCTGTGTGGAGTACCCCACAGGAGGGGGTAAGCCCCCCTAAGCCACCCAAAGGCCTTAGCAAGCCGACTTTCTAGTCTTACCTAGAAGTAAATGGTAATTATGGAACATAATTACAGCCTTTTACTGTGTAAGTGCATGGTCTTTTGTTTCTCACATTTTCTATAATCTCTTTACCAGACACTATTATCAATATTAGCGACGCTTAAGAACTTAAGCGTCCTACAGATGCTTTGGGTGGCATCCTGGGGTGGGAGAAAGTAGAGCTCCATGTACATGACGGAACTCTTTTGCGCTGAAGGTTTCGGACGTCCGTCTCTCTTTCCATACACTACGCATGTTAAATCGACAAGCCCTAAACCCTAAACCCTAAGCCCTAAACCCTAAACCCTAAACCCTAAACCCTAAACCCTAAACCCTAAACCCTAAACCCTAAACCCTACAGCGGGGAATCGTATGCCTCTGGGGCATGCCGCTGCTGCCGAACATGGGTTTCTTTCAAGTCTACATGAGTCTACATGACGGGGGGGGGGGGGGGGGGGTTTAGGGTTTAGGGTTTAGGGTTTAGGGTTTAGGGTTTAGGGTTTAGGGTTTAGGGTTTAGAGTTCAGGGTTCAGGGTTCAGGGTTCCAGGTGTATGCCCATGAATGTGAAGATCATTCTCAGCCCGGGTTGGCCCCTTAAATAAACATGGTCCTTCCACACCCAAGGAGGGTTTAGGGTTTAGGGTTTAGGGTTTAGGGTTGAGGGTTGAGGGTTAGGGTTTAGGGAAACAAGAAGTAGCCTGACCCATTTGTAGCAGGCACCTGGTTGACGCCAGGACTGTGGAGCTTGTCGTACCAGATCTTGAACTCCTCAAAGCAAAGAATTTGGGGTTTAGGCTTTAGGGTGTAGGGTGTAGGGTGTCAGGTGTTGGATTTAGGAGCTTGGTTGCTCTTTAACCCCCCCCAATAAAAGTTTAACTTTTAGCTCCCTTATGAAATTAGAGGAACCCCCAAAACTTATAAAGTGATAAAGTTGTAGCAAAGTCCTACCTAGAAGGCAAAGGGTTTAGGGTTTATATAGGGTTTAGGGTGCAGGGTTTAGGGTTCAGGCTTCCGTGCCCTGAGAAGGCATGGTCCTTCAGGGCAACATCAATCAAAGGATGCTGCGCAGAAGCAGCCATGAACCTGCAGCTACAGCATGTGCAACGATCTTTGTCTTAGCCATGGGTCAATGAAAGCTGGGCCATGACGCTCACGCACGCATCACTGCAGAGAGAAAATTTGTCAGAGAAAAGACTTCTCAATCTCCATCGCCTCTTGCCAAATTCAGACCAACCCCAAGCCCAAACCCGTCACAACCTCCAAACCCTCAGAGCCGAAAACTCCCGCAAACCTTCAATTCCCCTCTCTGCGAAACCCTATAAACCATATAAACACTATAAACCCTATGAACCCTATACACCCTTTAACCTCTAAAAACCTGAAAAGGCCCTACAAACCTTACTAAATCCCAAGACCCTACATTCTAAACCCGAAACCCTAAACCCTAAACCCTCCAAAGATCCAAAGCTGCAGCTCAAGGGGCGCTTGGAAGAAGACTGGGCCGGAGCTCACGGTCGCGAAAGTCGTTTCGGGAGCAAGCTGCGCCTCGCAATGTGGGCTTCCGGGCCTTAGGGGCCTTGCGAACCCTAGACTAAGTGAGGGGTCGCTTCCGTCGAGCGACAGACCCCGAACGCTCGGCCGAGGGCCTTACAGCCCGAGCGCCCAAGCGAAAAGAGAAACGGAAAGGTGAGGGTTAAGCCTCACCGTCTGTCCTGGACAGGCCAACGGACATCGGCCTTGTTTACGACAACGTCAGTACTCAGACCACCTTTAGCGTGGCTGGATTCCTGGACCAGGAGGCTGGCGATTTGGGGGCCTTGGCCCAGGGGCCCCTTGGCTCCGGGGCCCGGGGTCTTCGGGCCCTTGGTTGTGCTTGGCCCCTGGGTCGGGGGCCCCTGCCCGGGGGGCCCTTGGCCCGGGGGGCCCTTGGCCGGTGGCCCGGGCTTGACTGACCCAAGCGGATGCCAGCAAGACAATCCAGGAAAGCCCAGAAATTTTCCCGAATCAGCAAAGGCCTCTGCGGGCCCTGACGTGCCGAAGGCCCGAAAAGGGCCGAGGCTACCCCGAACCCCAGCTTTTACCCTAACACCGCAAAACCCTGCGAAGGCCTTCAAGCAAATAAGGGCCTCTACGGGTGCTAACGTGCCGAAGGCCCGAAAAGGGCCGAGGCTACCCCGAACCCCAGCTTAAACCCTAGCGATTGAAATACTCATTGGCGAAAAAAAATTAATAGGTTCCTTGACCTTCGAATGAATAAAGCCTCTACGGCCCCTGACACGCCGAAGGTCCGAACACCCCTTCATTTTACCCCGGACAGGAAGCCCCCAAAAGGCCCCAAGAGCCACCAAAAGGCTTCAGGCCCGTAAACGGGGAATCCAGGAGCAGGCACAAAGGGTTTCCCTGACCTTCAAATAAATAAGGGCCTCTACGGGCCCTGACACGCCGAAGGCCCGAAAAGGGCCGAGGCTACCCCCAACCCCAGCTTAAACCCTAACAGCGCAACTTTAAAAACATCAAAGCAAGCATCAGGGCACAAGAAAACACATTCCATAAACCCTAAACCCGAATAGAGTATAGTTTGGGTGGCCGGGGTGGGTTGACGGGCAACGCGAGCGCGCGGCCCGGGGTGTTTCACACCCGAGCGCGCACCCTCCCCTGACACACCCTAAACCCTAAACCCTAAACCCTACTTTGGCAGCTTGTTGAGCCCAGGGCTTCGGACGTAACTAATTCTTGGGCTTAGGCTGGGTTCAGGGGGGTTGGGGCGGCCAAGGGCTCAGGAAGAAATATCTGTTTTACGGTTTAGGGATTAGGGTTTAGGGTTAGATGGTCCACTAGTATGGGCCCTTAAGAGCGGACCACTGCAATAGAAACTTATATACCCTATACAACCCAAGGGCCCATACTTCAGAACCCTTAAAAGGGGTAAGGGACCATATTAAGGGCCCATGATACTACCCTGAACACTAACCCCTAAACCCTAAAGCCTAAACCCTAAACCCTAAACCCTACCCCCCCCCCCACCCCCCCTCCGCTGAATCTGTGAGTCTGCGAGCTGGAGAATGCCTCCGTATGAACGCGCGCCCTTGAAACTGCATTTAGGGTTAGGGATTACGGTTTTAGGGTTTAGGGTTTTAGGGTTTTAGGGTGCTAGGGTTTAGGGTTTTGGGTTTAGGGTTTTGGGTTTAGGGCTTAGGGTTCAGGGTTTAGGGTTTGGGAGTGGGATCGGACAGGAGCAGTGCCTACGAAGCACACTTTTTGGACTACTAAGGCGCTATGAGCTCAAGGCCTACGGAAACAAACACATTCAGGAAAGCTCCCTATTTTAGGGGTAGCGAAGTATGAACACTATACATAGGACTAGAAAGTACGGAGGTGTGACCTCGGTGCTACTGTACAGGGAGTAAAACAAGGAGAATTTCGCACCCGTCTTCTCTCCAAGTCACACCGACTCTACTAAGGAAAGGAATATGTAAAGGTAGGCACTCACTTCTCCACATTTCGTGGTTGTAGATTTCTCTCACTTTTCGTGAGTATGTACCGTAGTCACTGTAAACCATTGTCATCATTGTCCATAGCCATTGCACCATGTGAACGAATAGTATGCCATCCAACGACCTTTGTGAAATCTTGTAAGTAGATCGGATGGATTGAAACATGTGAAAGAAAGTGTGATCTTCCTCCCATTGCTCCATGCATCTGTGATATGTATGGGAACATCATTCGGAATGTAGTGTAACGGCATTGGGTTTGAAAGGAATAGAGAAGATGTACATCACCATCTCGGTGGGTCGTCCATGGGGTAAGGAACGGCTTGCGATCTCGTCGAAATTCGTCAGTGTTCGCAGACGTCCAAACAAATCTGTGATCGTCGCTCTGATCCGATCGCCACGTTCTATCGCATGCTGTAGGGAATATGACTCGCATTGTAGCGTCGCACGACATACTCGTTTCATAGTCGATGAGCTGAAACTGATTAGATGTAGTGGTATTCCCCTAAACCCTAAACCCTAAACCCTAAACCCTAAACCCTAAACCCTAAACCCTTTGAGGATTCCGCAATGATGAGGCCGTCAAAAAGTAAATTCTCCCTCGTTGAGAAACCCTAACACCCTCCGAAAACCCAACACCGAGCCGCATCACTGCATGAAGGGTTTGGGTTTAGGGTTTAGGGTTTAGGGTTTAGGGTTTAGGGTTTAGGGTTTAGGGTTTAGGGTTTAGGGTTTAGGGTTTAGGGTTTAGGGTTTAGGGTTTAGGGTTTAGGTTTCAGCGGACCCAGGGCCAAGAGAGAGTCTAGGGGGGTTCAGGGGTTTTGGTGTTTTGGGTTTTGGGGTTTTGGGTTTTGGGGTTTTGGGGTTTAGGGTTTAGGGCTAGACTTCCCCACTCTCCCCACCCCCCCCCCCTCTCACATGCCCTGCATGACTAGGCCTCAGCCTGGAGCACGAGCCCGCCTTCAACTCCGGCGTGACCACGATGTCGGTGTCGAAATAGAAGCCGCCGAGGGTGTACATCATGGCCTCAGTTGCTGAGTTCATCAGCCCCAAAAAAGCGTACACTTTCAGTTCTATATGAAATTACAGTATCCAAAAAAATGTAAAGTGTGCTCACTCAGCTGCTAGGTGGCAAGGCGGCAGACATCCGACTTGATCATTCCGACCTGATGAGTCGTTCTACAGGGTGTCGGGATAAGCTTCCCTTCTGGCCCCTTTCTAATTCTACGCATAAGAACCCCCAAAACCCTATTCTAAAGCCTAAACCCTAAACCCGAAACCCTAAACCCAGGCCCCTGTATTAGGGTTTCGGCGCTTCGAGGCTTAGGGGCTGAGAACATGGGAGGGGAAGGAGGGGAATGTCAGGTGCTTGGGGGGCTTCGGGCCTGCAAGGGGCAGCAGACCGGCTTTTGGGGTTTGGACTCCTCGAAGGCCATGAGACCTGATTGTTTAGGGTTTTAGGGTTTTAGGGGTTTAGGGTTTTTTGGGTTTTAGGGTTTTCGGGTTTTGGGGTTTTGGGTTTTGGGGTTTTGGGGTTTTAGGGTTTTAGGGGTTTAGGGGTTTAGGGTTTAGGGTCGGTTTGGGGTTTAGGGATACTGCTTTGGGCACCTGATGCAATCCATGCCACCTGCGCATACCCTCCCGAATCCTGCACCTGGGTCCTGCTACCCTAGACCCCACTCAGCCTTAAACCCCTCAACCCCAAAAAAAACGAACTCTAAACCCTTTCGGCCCTAAACCTTTTTACCCACGCACCCCGAAGCCCTTTTAAATCCAAACCCGCGCAGCTGTCAGGTCCTCTGGAATTGAACCCGTGGGCGCCTACCCTAAACCCCTAAACCCCTAAACCCCTAAACCCCCAAACCCCCAAACCCCCAAACCCCTAAACCCCTAAACCCCTAAACTCCTAAACCCCTAAACCCCTAAACCCCTAAACCCCTAATCCCTAAACCCCTAAACCCCTAAACCCCTAAACCCCTAAACCCCTAAACCCCTAAACCAAGCCCTAAACCCTAAACCCTCAACCCTAAACCCTGTACTTACCCTAAACCTTTGCCTGCTCCTCATTGAAGTCGATACGCAAAGCTTCGCTTTCCTGGAGCTTCGCAGCCCCGGAGGATGCCAGGAATCCATGGGTGGGGGTAAAGGGGGTTTAGGGTTTAGGGTTTAGGGTTTAGGGTTTAGGGTTTAGGGTTTAGGGTACGCGCGACACAGGATACGTTCTTACTACGCCCGCTGCTTGTGAGCAGCCCACGCCTGCTTCTGAGGGCGGAAACACCTATAAGAGACGAGCCCAGTGACAGGGTCATGAAGCTACCAAAGGGTGGCTGCCGCGGACCGCCGCAGGGGCTGCCGGTCAGCAGAAAACTGATCCCCGCGGCGCCGTATACTTGAGACATCTTGAGACCGACTTACAAGCAGCCTCGCGAGTAGGAACTCTTCATGCACGCCAAGCACAGCTCCTTTTGACTGCTGCTGCTGCGCCGGAACCGCGGGACGAAGACGCGGCGATGCCCGTCAACTTCCCCGCTCCCCTACGTTGGGTGCTCCCAAACGCAGCGTCAAGTAAGCTGGGTCCCTTCCGGAACCGCGGGAGGAAGACGCAGCGATGCCCGTCCACTTCCCCGCTCCCCTGCACTGGGTCCCCCCAAGTGCAGCTCACTCATGCGCAGCCTCAGCACGGCGCCGGAGCACCGCGCGGGCCCGCTGGCCCCGGGCGGTCACACTGAGCTCTTGCAGCAGCTGTGCGTGCAGCATGGAAGGGTCTTCACCACTGCGGACCGCGACAGCCTTAGAAACAGCCAGAAGAACTGCCGAGGCATCCCGAGCCCAGGCCCCGGTGGCCTCTGCCACCATCGGCTTGAATCGCACTCCTTGGGCCGAACAAAGTCTTGCCGTGTCAAGGTGCGTTTCCTTGGTCTGGGTATACGAGGATGCGGCAGCCAACGCCCCCTGCGCAGCCTGGGCCAAGGTCTCCTGACGCTGAGGGGCCACAATGGCCAAGTCAAGTGCGACGGGAGAGCCCTGGAAACTGGGCAGGTAGATGTCGGCTGGGCGCCTTGCAGTGACGCGGGCCTCCTCTGGCCGCTGTGGGAGGAGGAGTCCTGGCCGCTCTCGCTCAGGCTGCAGCCCCGCCCTCGCGGTCCAAGCGTATAGGGTGTCCCGGAGGGCGTGGTGCCGCTGCGTTCGCTCACCTCCTGCTGAACAGGTGCCAGCATGTAACGAGTGAGTGTCCAGCACGCCTTGGCATTGGGGACACCAGGTGTCCGAGGTCGCGTCCGGGACCGCAAGGCGCTGTCGGAGCTCCACAATAAAGGCGGCCGACTCCATACGGGTCTTGCCCCCTGGGACGGCGGCCAGAAAGGCGCGTGCTCCAGGTTCAGCTTCAGACCGCAGGACGGCCCGGGCCGTGACCGAAGCAATCGTCAAGTGCCGCTGCCAACTGGCCTCATCGCTTCCAGAGGTGAGAACTTTCTGCTTGGAAGCAAGAGCGGTGTCCACGGCAATGGGCTGGGGGAGGAAGGCATTGAACGAGGCGAGCGCTTGCCACGTAGGGGTTACCGCCAAGAGGGGTTGCGCCATAGGAGGCATCAAGTTCACAGCATGCCTGAAAGCTGCCTCCAACTGACGCCAGGTAGGCAGCCGGAGCATCCCGGACAGTGGACCGCAGTCCGAGACCACCGTGGGCAAAGTCCCGCGAAGCCTGTTCCAGCTGGGCGGCGTCCAAATGCAGGCCCGTGAACCCCGCAAAGCATTCCCGAACCAAGGAGTCGAACCGGTCGAGGGCGGATAACTGGCTGGGCGGCGTGCGTCGCATGGTGTGAACAAGGCGGGTGTGCCCAGCACAGGACCGAAGCAGCCGCAAGCTCACCTGGGCATCCTCCAGCCCACCAATAGCTTCCAAAAGCGGGGCCGCGGCCTCAATACGGGCAGAGCAGTGCGCAGCCACGAAGTCTGCGTCCCCCACAGCAGCACCAAGCAGATCAAAGCTCCGCCGGAAGCGGCTGCTACCGTCGCTGGCGTAGAGAAGCGCCGGAGGTAGCACACCTACCAGAGCAGACTCCGAGAGCCGACCAGCCCCAACCACTTCGCACTTACCGAGGTTGAGCTGCAACCCGAGTTCCGCGGCACGACGCTGGACATGTTCCAAGGCCCGAGCAACCTCCCAGACATCTCCAGCGAGGACGCCATCGTCGAGGTAGAAAAAGGCCAAGTCCAGCGGCATGGCACGTAGCTCAATTGCCAGGGACTGAAGGACTGCCGAAAAAGGAGGGGGCCCAAGGGGTCACCTTGTTGCACGCCCCCGGCAGACTGCACAGTGGTGGAGGCCCCGAACTGCAATGCCGTTGGCCGCCTGTAAGTCCAGCCAACCCACCGCGCCAAACCTGGGAAGTGAGCCGTGGCCTGGGTAACAACCTGTTGGCGAGAGACGGTGTTGAAAGCATTGGTGAAGTCCAGCTTAAGAAGCACCTTGTTGGAAGCAGCGGCATGTCGCCCGAACCAAGCGCGGGTAGCATGGACGGCGGCCTCAGCGCCAGCTGGCACCGCAACCCCGACTTGAGCTGGCCAGAAAAATGCCTTCGCCTCCTCCTGCGCCATGCTCATCAGGCATTTACCAGTAAGGCGTCGAAGCACCTCCCCCACGGCTATGGGGCGAACCCCACCACGTGGCTTGGGCACTGCGACAAGGCCGGGTTTAGGGCTTAGGGCTTAGGGCTTAGACTTAGGGTTCGCCATCTCAAGTCCAAGCATTCACTGGTCAGGCAGCTTCTCTTGCGACGGAAAAGCTCCCACCCACCCGGAGAATCCTATACCATTAAGGTATTAAATGTTTCACACGCACGCAACCCAAACTAAGCAGCAGCCCAAACCTCACCCTAAACCCCAGGCCCTGAACCCTAAAACCCTGGCCCTGAACCCTCAACCCTAGGCCCTGAAACTCTGAACCCTAGGTTCTGAATCCTCCAAACGCCAGGCCCTAAGGCTAAGGCCCTGAACCCCAAACCCTAAACCCTAAACCCTAAACCCTAAACCCTAAACCCTAAACCCTAAACCCTAAACCCTAAACCCTAAACCCTAAACCCTAAACCCTAACTCTCGACTTTGAACCTTGACCTTGCTCAATGTTTCGTTTTTGTTTACCCGGCCCAGTCTTTTTGTCATCTTGCCATCTTGCCCAATCTTCTTGAGACTAGAGGTTTAGGGCTTATGGTTCAGTTCAGGGTGTAGGGTTTAGGGTTTAAGGTTTAGGGTTCAGGAGGGTTTCAGAGCCTTGGGGCTTGCGGGGCTCGCGGTCCTTCATGCTGAGAGACCCCAAGCCGTTCTCACAGTCGTCATCATCCCAGAAGTGGACATCTTCGCGAGAAATCTGGCCGCGTCAGCCGGAGTTTAGAGGCTTGGGCCCTAAACCCTAAACCCTAAACCCTAAACCCTAAACCCTAAACCCTAAACCATGAACCCTAACTAAGCCCCGAACCCTAAGGGTTTAGGGTTCTTGCGGGTCATATGAGATGAAGAGCTGGGTGCCGGGAGGGTCCTGGGGTTCAGGACCTCGGGTACCTTGTTGGGGTCCTTACTATAAGGGGATCGATTCTTACACCCTTCAGCCCAGACAGCCTAGACATCCCTAAACCCTAACCCTAAACCCTAAACCCTATATAAACCCTATATAAACCCTATATAAACCCTAAACCCTAAACCCTAAACCCTAAACTAAACCCCATGTGTTATGTGTGGCCTCGGGAAAGATGCTGATGATGTGGAGTACGTTCTCGCGGAGCAGCATATCCTGCCTCAGGGGGTTTAGGGTTTAGGGTGTAGCGTTTAGGGCCTTGACCCCCCAAGCAGCAAGTAGGGGAATCTGGGACATGTGCCTGATCCGTCTCATCTGCTTTCGTCCACTACAGTACCTTTTCGCCGACCTTGCTTGCCTTCTTTGCAGGGCTTTCTGAGATTTTTGCTGATGGTCTAGTGACACCTGTGTGAGGTACTTCTGGCATGCTCCACACATCAGCTTTCCAAGCTAAGACTACATTCCAGGAGCACCTGCCACTTCGATTCAAGGACATGTTTCCGGAAAAGGGCAAGCGAGGTGGGGATCACATCCACATCAGACTGCACGCAAAGGATGAAAGAATGAACAAGAAGAACCTTAAACCCTAAACCCTCAACCAGAGACCCTAAATCAACGAAGCAGTCGCCCTGAAAATTCAGCTGCGAGGGGCAGACTCAACTTCTGTTCTTCTGGGCAGGGTTGCTTGTCTAAGGGTAGTTACGTGGTCCCTTAACTCTCTTAAGGTCTAGGGTTTAGGGTTTAGGGGTAGCTACATGGTGCCTTAGAAGAGGCCCTTAAACGGGGCCCCCTTGTATACGCCTCATATACCCTTTACAACCCAGGGGACCCCAGGGCCCATATTTCAGAACCCTATAAAGGGGTAAGGAACGGATTAAGCGCCCGTGAAGCTACAATTGAAACTTGACTTTAGGGTTTAGGGTTTAGGGTTTGGGGTTTAGGGTTTGGGGTTTACGGTTTGGGGTTTAGGGTTTAACTATTGCCCTAGTCTGACACGCGGCTGTTCCAACAGAGCTATGCCAACATTAACAACAACAACCAAAGCTCCTCCCTCAAGCCTCCAGCAGCCCAGCCTTTTCTGCCAGAACCACTGCAACCCTTAAACCCTAAACCCTGAAAGCCTCAACCCCTTAAACCGCAGATCGAGCTGAGGGTCGGATTCAACTCAGCGTCCTGCTTTTTCAGAAGATTGACCTGCTTGGACTGTGCTTCTGAGTTTTGGAGATAGTGTTTAGGGTTTAGGGTTAAGGGTTGAGTTTGTGGACTTTACAAGCGTTCGGAGAATAAAGGGCTTCAGGGCTTAGGGATTCTCGAAATTCAAGGAGGACTCCTTATCAGCCTTGTAGCAATTTTGGGATGGAGGGTCCTTTGTTGCACACGCAAGGCTGCAGGAAAACAAAAGGTTTAGGGTTTAGGGTCTAGGGTTTAGGGTTTAGGGAGGCAAAGAGTGCATCGCCCGACTCCCCACACCCTGTCAACCCTGCGCTCGCAACCCTACAATATCGGGGCCTGAATAATTGGAATAGGGTTTTGGGGAGTGATTATAGTAGAATTACAAAGGGACAATAAGGCGATATGATTAGCAATTATTCCGACCCCTACGGTATCGCACCCCCCACCCCCCCGCCTTGTGATTGAAAAGCAGCCTCCGGGGAATTTTGGTGGCGAAAGACCCTGCCGCCTGAAGCGCCGCAGTGGGTGCCGCAGCAGGCGCCACCTGTTGGACAATCTTCTTTGCCAGGTCTTGTCGACTGTTGGGGTCCGATTGCCTATTGCCCCTAAGCCCTAAACCCAAAACCCTATGAACCCTGTGAAGCGCCCCTAAACCCTGAACCCTGTTGACCCTGCAAACCCGCACTCGCACTCGCACTCGCATCAGAGGTCCGAATCGGTCCGCGCTTTCCGCGTGATGCCGCTGTGGCAACAAAAAACGCGAATTTAGCTGCTTGCATATCACACGAGAGAATTAGATGATGCAGGGTCGGGTCTCAAAGCACTTATGTGGCTGCGCATCCTTCTGCCTGCGATCTCCGACCAAATCTTCAGCTCGTGAGTCGGTCAGAGCTTAAAGTAGGGCATGAGAACATCAGAGTCAAGCCCCTGCTGGAGAATGTAGGCACTGTTCCCGTCCTCTGTCAGATCCACGGAGCTCCATGTGCGGTTGTTCTCGACGGCCCAAGTGGATGTCACCTTGAGGTGATCACCCATTCCCAAGACACAGCCAATGGCCAGAGGCCTGACTGTCTTCATTTGCTTCATCTGGACGCTGATGCGGCCCACAGAGTGGACTTCGGCCTTCTCCATGCTCTTGATTGCAGGATCACGAATAGTAGTAGGGAGCATGCGAGCACTTGGATAAATGACCACATCCCTGCCTGAGGTCTTTGCATAGAGGACTGTCACAGCCTTGCCCTCCTTGGCTTTGCACCCATGGACAGTCGTGAGGCCGACCAAGATCCGTCGCACCACACCCCCCGTGACTCCCACCACTGTAAGGATCTGGAAGGCAAGGGCCATGGCATCATCAGCGGCCAGGTTGGACCTGTTGAGGATTGTGATCACCTTGGACCCTTGGGTGATGGTGCCCACACCCTCGGGAGTGACTCGGACCGTGGCTGCCTGCACACCTCCTGGAAAATCCAGCTTGATCTCTCTGCCAGCCTGAGACTCTGCAATGTTGGCCAGAGCCCAGGCAGCCTGGCTTTGTTGCAGGGATGGGTCTGTTGATTCGCTGCCATGTAGGTCGATGTCCGTCAGATCTTCCAGACCGCCCATAGTCTCAGGGTCCAGACCTTCGAAGCGGACCCTTGCTGCGTCATGACCCATAGAATCGCCCGCAGATATGGTACCCAGAGTTCTGCCTGGGGGCTTGCCGGTCTCCAAGTTCTGCACGAGGGATAGGGAGCGAGAGTGGGCTGATCCCCGCGGGCATCGTAGTCGGAAGGGTCTCCGAAGCCTGACCACCGGGCTTGGGCTTGTGATGGCCTGAGGGGTCTGTGCCGTCACTGTGACTGTGCCCTTGACTCTTGTCTTCTTCCTCCCTCTCACTTGCCGTGCAGGGAATAGCCTGCTGGGCAGTCTCTTCAGCCCACGCAGGTACTCCATGCGGGTCAGCCAGCAGGACTGGATGGGTCGAGACAATGACTGCTTCTGTGACAGTTCCTGACGGAGCACCGCCACCATTGATCTCCTCGTTGGTCAGCGCCCTGCCCTTGTTGCCGCTGTATGAGATCCAGATTATATCACCCACAGAGTACTCGTAATGTGGGTGATCATCATCTGCGATCTCAATTCCTGAGCAGATGGCAACATCCGAGTCGACCTGCAGCCCTTGGTTGGCACCCTCAGTGCCATTGCTCTTCTCAACGACCTCCCCGCCGTCCTTCTCGGCTCCAAAGAACTCCCTCTTTGGGTCTCGGTCCTCTGGTGGATGATGCTCTACATCAGAGCTCTTCACGGCAGCACCCATCAGTTGGAACCCCGTCGCAAGAGGGTTGATGCGGTAGGTCCCTGCATCTATAATCTTCCCATCTGCTCCTGCAGCAGCCTTTTGGAGGGCCTTGCGGTGGTTTGCATCGACTTTCTGCCTTGTGGTCTCCTGGTGGTCACTCTTCTCAAGGCTGAACACATCTATCATGTAAGCCTGCAGAGCATCGGCACTGTCAGAGGGCACACCACCCAGCATCAACTGGTTGAGGAGGTCGATAGGTGCTAAGGCACCACCAGGCTTCCCTGAAGCCTCACTCTTGGCATAGTTGGCAGCCTGGGCTTCACAATGTTATCGCGCAAAGCAATGACAGGCACTGCGTTTGGCTCTAGTGGGTTGAACTTCAGGCTAAGGCCAACTGCTCCCAGAGCCTTGGTGATGGCACTGCAGCCTTTCACTGCCTTGTCCTTGCCAAGTGATTTCAAATTGCAAAGCTCATTGACCTTCCTATCGTAGACCTGCCGGGCGCTCTTGCAGTTGCTGTCCGTGTCTTTGATCTGGTTCCCCCACTGACTGAGCACTCCACTCTGTGTTCTGCTGGCATGTGCCTCACCCTCATCTGTGGCAGCTCGGCCCAAGCCGAAACGGGCCACAGCGGCAACCGACGTATGATTGAGGGCCCATGAGATGTTCTCAGCCTTCTTGTGCTTTTTTGCCGCAGAAGCCTCCAGTGCTTTCTCTTTCACCAGTGCTTCGGCACGTGCAGCCTCCTCCGCGTTTTTCCTGGCCAGGCCCTGCATGACCTCCAGGTTCCGCATACCCGCTTCATTGAGAGTGAACTTGAGGGTCACGGTGTTCTGGTTCTTCCGTCCCCTGACTAATCACAGCCGTGGTTGTCTTGTGGCCCATATCAGCTTCCTGGTTGTGCCCTGTCAACGCAGCCTCCATTGATGTGTCGATTGTCTGGGGGCTCACTCCCAGTACTTCAGCCACTGGCTTGAGGTAGCCTGCAGGGAAAGTGACAGAGGTCTCAACCTGAGCCTTCTGCACCCCAGGTTCGACAATGATGCAGGAAGGTGCTGTGTCCCCCTCCTTGATGCTGAACCCCAGGGTGGCACCGTTGGCTCCTGATTTGGTGATGCCGTCACGTCGAAGGACGAGGGCAATGTGAGGGTAGCTGCTCTCTGTCACCAGCCACACATCCATGGTGGCCCTGTGGGTGACATGCTTGCCTTCAGGCCCTTCATCCTTTGCCACCAGGTTCCCGTGCTTGGCCAGGATGCTCTTGCACCAGTCTTTTGGCACTTCGGAAGGAGTCTCGGTAGGAGGGAATAGCACCACCTGAGGGATAACATCGCTCTTCATGGAGTTCCTCATGTGATCCATGAAGGCCAAGACCATTGACTCAATGAAGGGCAGGTTCGATATCTGGAACTCACCCTTGGCCATTCCCTGGTTGGCACCACGTACCAGGTCAGGCAGCCGGGAGTTTCCCTTCAACTTTGCTTCCGGATTGAAGAGTTCCAGTGGCTTCCCATCCCGGTACATGTCCTTGTCGATGTCAAAATCGCCAACATTCACCCGGAATTTGACCATGGTGGAGCGCAGGCTGACGTGTAGAGTGCGGTAGAAGCGGCTCTGCATGATCTCAGTTGCAGCAGTGGGATTGCGAATCATTTCTGGCATGCCTTCGGAAGCCCTGGCTATGATGCGCTCAGAGATCTTGTGGAGCTCACCCTCGTCGATAAGGCCAGCCCTGATCAGCCCACTCAGCTCCGAGCGCTCATCGACCCGTAGCATGGTTGCCAGTTTCATAGGCTTCATGGCGCCAGCGACCTTCAGCTGTTCATTTGAGGCAGATGCAACATTGGGCACAGCCATGAGCGTGCGTGCCCCGATCAGTTCTGCGACCGTCTGGACCACTGTCAGGCCAGGATTGCCGTCTGTGGTCCAAATGCATCTGGCACCATGCCAAGCGCCGCCAGCCGGCTCTTGCCTGATTCTGTGCGCTGGTCTTCGTCGGCACCCAGATTTGGTGAAGAGAAGACAAAGTCAGTCCCCCCGAAAGCAGCAGTCGCAGCCTCTGCCATTGCAGGTCTGACTTGGCCCAACCCTGCAGTGATACTGCCTGAGAGCCTCTGCTGGCCTGCTTCAAAGCTTTCAAGCATGCCTAGACCTGCAGCCTCTCCATAGTTCACCCCTGAGTTCCCAGGCTGGTAGCTGAGAGTAGGAGCAGTGTAGCTTAGGCTCCCAGAATGGCTCAAAGGGGGGTTGCCGAAAGCTCCTGCCATGGGGCCAAAACCAGGTGGCGTACCGAATGCAGGGGCTGCTTGTCCAAAATTGGTAGCACCCAGACCTCCGGTTGGGATGCCATACCCCTGCATGCCATAGCCAGGCATCATCGCTTCACGGAGCGGTTCGGGCATGGACTGGGCATGCGCTGATCCTTGCGGGCCAGCCACTGCCAATCTGATCCCCAACAGTGCCTGCTACAAAGGACCAGCTGCTGTTGCTCTGGGCACTGTGCTCGCTTGCAGCAAGGCGGGCCTGGGGACCACGAGGTGGGTTCAACATTTGGAGGTCTGTCCCACCCGGATGACGAGAGACAGGCCAGTTGGCCAGGCTCAACGTGTGAGTGGCAAGGGTTGCTTGCCTTGAGCCAAAATGGCTACGGACCGACCCTGCAAACCCTTAGAAAACCCTAAGCCCCAAACCCTAAACCCTAAACCCTAAACCCTAAACCCTCAAAGCCCCAGGCTTGCCTGAGCCGGAGCGGAGATGGTCAGCCGCTTCAGCGGGCTTTGGAACGCAGAGGGGTCCGATGGGTCGTCTCCTCCAAGCGTGGAGTTGTTGCGTGGGAGGTGTGTCTGTGTGTCTTGTGTGTCTTGTGTGTGTGTGTGTGTGTGTGGAGGTGGAGGTTTTTGAACTGAAGGCTTAAGCGGCTTCACTGAAGTTTCAGACCCAGGCTAGGGACAGCATCGCCTGGGCTTACGAAGGCGAATTCTTAGCATCGAGCCCTCCCACCCGCCTTGGCGTGCGAGGATGTGGGCCGCCAGCTGCACAAACTGCGCCTAGCAGATCTGTGTCCTAAACCCTAAACCCTAAACCCTAAACACTACACCCTCAACCCTAAACCCCAAACCCTACACCCTAAACCTACACCCTAAACCCTAAACCCTAAGCCCTAAACCCCAAACCCCTCCCTAAACCCCGAAATTTTCAAGAGCGCATTACGTCATAGACTGATGAGGTGCATGATACTTGATGCATAAGCCCGTGAGTGCAGGAATCTTGTGGCCCCTTAACTTCAAACCTGAGTTGCTATTTCTTGAGAGTCCGATGTTTAGTTTGTTTTTGCTTTTATAGCTTCTTCACGATTTTCTAGCTGTTCCCAGATTCTGCTAACCTTGTCTAGGCTTTCATAGTAAACTGGAAGTTGAGATCGGGAGGCCCCTACAAAGAAAATGGCGACAGTGTAGAAGATATTTAGGCAAACATGATGGATGGAATTCTTTAGCCTTTTATGGCTTCTCATGGCTATTCTCAGCTTTGCTTAGCTTGTCAGAGCTTTCGCTAGTTTTCCTGGCTTCCCCTAACTTTCCTGGACGTCCCGGATGCTTGCGGGATCTTTCCTGAGCTTGCAAAGAATAACTTTGTGCATTATGAGTCGAATACGTAGTGTGCTACAATGATAGACTAGGATGGCCCATAATTAAACCCCTCTGAAAAATATTCCTAAGATATGGCCCTCCTAAACCCAATGAAGGAAAATGTAAAATGTCCCAAGTGCCTACTTAGTAAATCCCTAAACCCTAAGCTCTAAACCCTAAACCCTAAACCCTAAACCCTAAACCCTAAACCCTGAAAACCCCAATTTCGTTCAATTTCGGTTCCCGCGAACCAGGGGTTGAAAGTGTCCAGCGGGCCTCGTCGTCGATGAGGTACTCCTGGGGTCCAAGGGCTTATCGGTATAAACCCTAAACCCTAAACCCTAAACCCTAAACCCTAAACCCTAAACCCTAAACCCTAAACCCTAAACCCTAAACCCTAAACCCTAAACCCTAACAGAAAGGACTGTTGTGAGGCGGAGTTGTTGGGTAGTTCTGAGTCGTTTCATAAGGTTCGGGGGTTAGTCAAAGCAACTTTTATGGCCTCACAACAGTTCTTTCGTAAAGATCTTGACCATGATGTTTGGCAACAGTGAGATGATGTTTTGAAACAGTGTCATGTTCATGAGGGGGTAGGGGGGAGGGGGGGGGGGGGGAGGGGGGGGGGGGGGGGGGGGGGGGGGGGAGGGGAGGAGGGGGGGCAGCAACAGATGCTGGCAGCATGCCAGAGCCGCCAGACACACTGCTGAATAAAGGGTTTAGGGTTTAGGGTTTAGGGTTTAGGGTTTAGGTATCGGGTTTGGGTTTGGTATCCGCCCTGGCCTTGCCGATCTCCACGGAAGATCCAGTGGGCCTGAGATTGCAGATTGCAGTTCTGCAAAGGGTTTCGAATTAGCCCTGAACGCCAAACCCCGAAACCCTAAATATTGGATGACTGGGCTACCAAGCGGCCTTATTTCAGGTTGAACCCTAGAACTTAAATGAGGGCTGCAATTTGCATCCACGTCACCTCAGCTTGAATCGATCCTTGTAGCCGTTGCCAAGAGCGGCACAGGCCAAGACCAGAGCTGCACCACGGAGCATGATCCGAGGTGCTACCGCTGGAAATGCTGGAAGTTATATATAAAAACAAGTGGCATGGTTCAGCTTTGACCTTCACGTACTGAGGAACTTGAAGTCTCCAAAGAATTACAAATCCCTCGCAGTCTTGACACCTACATCTGAGGCCGGCCTGAGAAAGGCAATTAGAAAGAAACCAATCAGAGCAAGAAGACTCTCACGTGCAATACGAGGCACATGTGTGTTTAAGCTTAAAGCATCTCGAGCCGACAATTGTTCAGACCGGTCTATGCTATATCAAAACCTCAACCCTCTATGGTCAATTCTCTAAATTAGGGTCCCTCCTAAATAATAGGGGCCCGCCTGATATAAACAAAGGACACATAAAAAGGGCCCATATTCTAGAGGAATTTTAACAACCCTCAGCCCTATGCCCTAAACCCTAAACCCTAAACTGAAACCCTGAAGCCTATATGTGCGAAATCAAGGTTCAGGGTTCCCTTCGACGTCCCCCAAACAGTTCAAAAAGTTAGCCTCCAAGATCCTCCAAGAGGGTTTCCGAAAATTGGGGTATATATTCATTCGGGAGTAAATTAAGGGCACCTCTTTATGGCTCCAAAAACCCCGTACGCGGTTGGTTCTTAAGGGGTGCTTCACGACATAGAGGTACCCCGTGTACCCAAGTATAATCCCCTCTATAGGGGAACCCATTTGATCGATGTTGGGAAATGCCTCCACCCCCCCCCCCCCCCCCCCCAAAAAAAAAAAAAAAAAAACGAACCTCAAGCCCCAAAACCCAAAACCCCAAACCTAAACCCTAAAATGCCCTAAAAACCCAAACCCAAACCCTCAACCCTAAAAAACCCCAAACCCTAACCCTCCGCCCCCCCTGTAGGTTTGCGGTTCTTGCGGTCCCTGGTGGGGGTTTAGGGTTTAGGGTTTAGGGTTTAGGGTATAGGGTTTAGGGTTTAGGGTTTAGGGTTTAGGGTTTAGGGTTTAGGGTTTAGGGTATAGGGTATAGGGTATAGGGTATAGGGTTTAGGGTTTAGGGTTTAGGGTTTAGGGTTTAGGGTTTAGGGTTTAGGGGGGGGCGCTGGGATGCGAGCCGACCGCGCCGTCGCTGACGGCTTTACATTTCATCCTCGGGCTCCCGCACATGAGTTTAGGGTTTAGGGTTTAGGGTTTAGGGTTTAGGGTTTAGGGTTTAGGGTTTAGGGTTTAGGGTTTAGGGCTTTTAAATGCAGTGATTGGGGGGGGGGGTTAAGGTTTAGGGTGTAGGGGTGTGGGGTTTAGGGTTCAGGATCTTAAGGTGCAGGGTTGTAGGGTTTATGCTTTAGGGTTTGAGGGAAGGGGAGATTTTGGGACTGTGCTGGACCGGGGGGGGCTGTCGCGGTCTTGTGACTGGTGGTCTAGGATGTAAGGTCTTCAGTGTCTTCGCCTTGCCCTGGAAGCCTAAGCGCATAGCCCTAAACCCCATTTCAGTTTCGGAGAGTCAGGCTATGGGCCTTCGGGCGTCGGGAGTGCAACTCGGGATTGCGGTAGAGTTCGCTGCGATGGCCATGTACCAGTTCAGATAGTGTGTTCAGTTCAGAAGGGACTAAAGAATCGAAGTTACTCAAGACCCACCCGCCAACGTCGTCCTGAGAATGAAGAAGCCCTATTCAGTTCTGGAATTAGGTACCCAAACATCCCTATTTAGTATAGTTTTTGGGCGCAACTACTTCCATGATAGCACTACTAATGGGCCCTAAACCCTAAACCCTAAACCCCAAGTCCCTGCGGCCCTTATTCTCGGTTGTTCTTGTAGAGGGGCCTTTTAGCTCGCCGTCGGCTTCCGGCGGAGGCTGAGACTGCACCAAACTGCCTCAATGCCCTGCGCGAAACCAGCAAAGGTCCCGAAAAATCCTAAACCCTGAGCCCTAAACCCTAGACCCTCTGGTCTTCAGATGTCTGGGGCTCCTCATGAGGCCAGACTTCTCATCCTTCGTCATCCAAGTCCTAACCTGCCACGGCTTCGCCCCCGGGTGCAACCAGGGGGCAGGGGGCTTCGGGGGGTTCAGGGGCTTTGGGGCTTCAGTCTTCTGGTTTTTCTTGGGAGGGCTTAGGGTCTAGGATTTAGGGTTTAGGGTCTCCAGGCGCGTTGGGGACGTCATCCTAGACGTTTTGGGAGGAATTCAGGAAGGTTGATTTGACTCCCACTTGAGGGTTCAGAAAAGTCCCCAGTAGTGCCGGGCACCACATGTGCGGGCGATTTGTTTGGTAGAATCTTTCAAGGTCTGTTCAAGGGGGATTTAGTGAGGAACTTCGGCTCTCCTACTCGGAACCAGCAGGGCTAAGTGTTGAGAGCTTTCGGGCCAGATGAGGGC
Organism: Symbiodinium natans; assembly: GCA_905221605.1. Taxonomy (NCBI): domain Eukaryota; class Dinophyceae; order Suessiales; family Symbiodiniaceae; genus Symbiodinium; species Symbiodinium natans. Next base: position 719,879 of record CAJNDS010001324.1, on the reverse strand, counting down.
TTGGTGGCTTGACTGGTTTAGGCAAGGGCTGCTGTGAGGTTTGATGTCAACTGTGGGCTTTCTTGGGTACACCAACCCAACCTAGACAAAACACAAATGCAGGGACCACCAAAATTGTCTCCTGCGCAGTTTTGGTCAACATGATCTGGGGGTCTTGTTCGCGAACGCCGGCGCCGAAATGCCAGTATCTCAGCCTAAACCGCCGGAGGAGAAGCCAGAAAGCAGAACGCCAACTTGCGCTGTACTGCTGCAGCTACTGCCGCAACACAACTACCACTACTCCCACTACTACTCCCCCTGCACCCCTGGCCCCCCCAAAGGGGTCTGGGACAGGCTTCTAAGGACCCAAAAGAAACGCGGAGGCCACCTCAACCAGCTCCCCTGGCCGCAGCTTCCGCGGGTCGTCGCGGAGCTTCTGCAGGACAATGAAGGTTTAGGCTTGGGGACGCAGGGTGAGGGTTTAGGGTTGGGATGTTCCCCCTGATACTAACAGTCCTTGATGGGGATTATCCCCCCCGATTATAATCCCCATGAAGGACTGCTTGTTTGCGGGGGAGCATCCCAAGTTTATGGTGTTTAGGGCTTAGGATTTTGGGGTGACGGGGGTCCCTCACTAAAAGGAACAATGACAAGGTGTTTTGCGCATGTGGCGGTTGCTTGAGAACTCGGGTCGGGTTTCAGTAGGGAATTTGTAGAGTCTCCTAAGACCCCTCAACCCGAACAAGCCTCCTCCGTCGTACTCGTAGGGCCTAGGGATGTTTCGGTTTAGGGTGGAGGGCTCAGGGGTCAACATGTTCAGCTGCGAGCTATCATGAGAAAGACAAGGCAGCCTCATGAACATGCAAAGCAACTCTGAACCAAACCCTACTTGGCCTAAGTAGCCTTCCCTACATCCCTACCAAACCCTACCAAACCCTACACCCTAAACCCTAAACCCTAAACCCTAAACCCTAAACCCTAAACCCTAAATCCTAAACCCTAAATCCTAAACCCTAAACCCTAAACCCTGACAGACAGGAAGCCTTCGAGCCGGCCCCATCCAAAGAGAAGCTTTCGGTGAGGATGGTCTCTTTCACCACCTCCCAAGAGATTTGCGAATACACCCTAAACCCTAAACCCTAAACCCTAAACCCTAAACCCTAAACCCTCGCACCCCAAATCCGTTCGCGGCTTCGGGATTGAGTGTTTAGGATTTACAGGTATGCGGTAAATAAACCCTACGCCACTTAGGGCTCGTGTTCAGGGCATTAGTGCTAGACAGCTCGAGGGAAAAGCATCGTTTAGGGTTTAGGGTTGGGGGTTCACCCGGAACGCTAGAAGCCCTGCACTGATATAGAAACCCTAAAAGCCAAGGCCCAACCTCTAAGACCTGGGGTCTAGGGATATTCGGGTTTGGGGTTGGTGTTTCGGGTCTGTGATGGGTCTTTCCCAACACATACACCCAAAATGCAAGAATCCTTCTACGACTCCTCATTGCAGGGGGACCCCTTGAAAAAATAGAGAGGCACACCCACTTGGTAGCCCAGTAACCTTGATTTGATAAGGGTACCCTTTTTTGGGAGGTTGGTTGGAAAGGGCACCACAGGGCTACCAAGCACATGGGACCCCAAGAGCATTCTTGTCCTCCTGTTCGAGGCCTCGAGGGCATTGGGATCATGAGGCGTGTGCGGTAGGGGGCTTAGACAGGATGGTATTTAGGGCTTAGGGTTTCAGGGCTTAGGGGTTTAAAATTGGAACCAACAAACCCTCTGGGCCCCTCTCAGGACAAGCTTGGCAAGATTTAGCCCCGCTGCTGCAAGCCTCTTTTCACCGGGCGGCGAGATCAGACTGACAGTTCCTATTCTTGCGGGTTAAGGTTCAGGGTTTAGGGTTTAGGGTTTAGGGTTTAGGGGTTTAGGGATACTGAAGTCTGATGTCACACCCCCACCATCCTGTCAGACCTCCAGCGCGGCTGCAACGGTTTAGGGTTTAGGGTTTAGGGTTTAGGGTTTAGGGTTTAGGGTTTAGGGTTTAGGGTTTAGGGTTTAGGATTACACGGTCCCATCAAGGTTCCTGGAGGTCCGTCGCGCCACGGCAGTTTCTGTCAGGTTTGTCGCAATAGAACAGATGCTGCACTGACGTCACGTCCCGCGGTGGCGAGCTTGTATGCTGGGGTGACTTTGCACGAGCCCAGTGCCAGTAAAACCCAAAACACAAACACGCACCCTAACACCCAAACCCTATATAAACCCTAAACCCTAAACCCCAAACCCTAAACCCTAAACCCTAAACCCGCACCGTGCAACCCTCACACCCTATAACCCGAAGCGCGTCCTTCCTCTCAGGGCGCCGAGTCTGCAGTGCTGGGCGTTGGGCATCTTCGTCCTGACCAAGGCCCAAGCTCAACTCCATTTTGGGAAGTACCCGCATCAGACGTGCAGCACGTGTTAGATTCCAGTTGTTGGGGTTTAGGGTTTAGGGCTTTTTTGCTTTAGGGTACCCGAATGTGCACTGTTTCTTGAGTGGCATGAGTGCACTTGCCGCCGAGGTCCTTTTTGCAAGCCCCTGCTCGTACTGGGAGAAGCAATACAGGTGCCCCAGCTTCTGAACGCATCTCTGATGCTACGCTCGGATGTGCGTGGAGTAGATGACGTTCACCGCCTGTGACGCTCTCGGGTCTAGGGTTTAGGGTAAACCCCAAACCCTAAACCCTAAACGGGGCTTCGGGGCTTATTGTTACAGGTATAGGGTAAAGAAACCATGAACCAATTATGATTTAGGGTTCAGGGCATTAGTGCTAGGCAGCTTGAGGCAAAAGCTTCGTTTAGGGTTCGGGCTTAACAGGGTTTAAGGTTAGTTTAGGGTTTAGGGTTTAGGGCAAAACTCTCTTTGACAAACGCACCCTGGCCTCGACCTTTTCCTGTGAGCTGCCGGCAGAGGATCACAGATGCCCGCTGCCTTATGTAGGGGTCGGAAGAATTTCCAATGATATTCCCCATATGGCATTTTCTCCAAACTCTGGTCCCTTCTGGGGTTTAGGGTTTAGGGTTTAGGGTTTAGGGTTTAGGGTTTAGGGTTTAGGGTTTAGGGTCTAGGGTCTAGGGTTTAGGGGTTAGGGATGACAAGGCGGCCCCCCATCTTATCTAGGGTACCCCAAGAAGGGGACCAGAATTTTCAGAGAACTCACCATATGAAGTAGGGTATATACACTCACCAATATTAAAAAGGAACCTTATATACACTTACCAAAAACAGAAATATAAACCCTGCTTCATATGGCCCCTAGATGATTGCACTCCAGTCACCGCCACAAAACCCGATTCTAACTCTTTAAGACCCCTATACAGTTCCTCGACCCGGGAGTAGCCTAGGAATAAAAAGGGCACCCTGTTTTGGGTTTAAGGGGATTATAAGGGAACCCCAAGCCTAAAAAAAATGTAAACAAGGGCCTACTCCCGGTCCTAGTCTATCACCACATGCAAGAGAGAGCATGTGCCTAAACCCTAAACCCTAAACCCTGAACCCTGAACCCTCAACCCTGAACCCTGAACCCTAAACCCTAAAGCCTACAAACAGGAGGTCTTTGCAAGCCTGGTGAGGCGCCAGCGTGGCAGGAGTTCGGATTCCAGGTAGCTCACCCGGCGCCGAACATTCCCAGCAAACCTGGCAAGCTCTGGCCAGGCTACAGGCTTAGGGCTTCAGGGTTTAAGGATTTGGGGGTTTAGGGTTTAGGGTTTAGGGTTTAGGGTTTAGGGTTTGGGGGTGAGGGTGCCTATGGTGTATCCCTAAGGGCCCTCGTACCGCATGCAGCATATACTTGGGCACGAGAACTACTACAAAGGAACTTCTTGGAAGGCCCAGGGATAAACGTTATTTCTCTATAGGTACATGGATTGGGATGCTCCCCCTTGTACTTCCAATCCTTAATCGGGATTCTACTACCCCCTATTGTAATCGGACTGTTAATTTTAGGTGGAATATGAGGTATATTAGTGTTATGTAAGGGAATGAATAAGGGTCCCTTCTAGGGGTCCCTCCTTTAACCGCTTAAGGTCCAGGTACAGGGAGCAGAGTGTCGTGCAGTGCCTTCTCCTTCTTCTTTCCGCCGTCTTGGGCTTCGCCCAGCCTTGCCGGCTTGTGTGAAGGTCGATGCCACCGCCACTGCGCCTGGGACTGAGAGGAGATGCTTTAAAGGACTTGTGGACCCAATAAACCCTAAACCCTAAACCCTAAACCCTAAAAGGCCTTAGGCCCATAGACCTTAGCCGAGGCTGAGCATGGCTTCGGGGTAAGATGATACCAACTCGAGGGCTTTCGCTTGATCCCCCCCCACCACCACCCAAAAACAAAATGGGGCATGAGGACGCCAAGCAGAGTTCCCTGAGAGGTTTCGGGTTTAGGGTTTAGGGTTTAGGGTTTAGGGTGAGCCACTCCCTGAACCCTGAAGCCCAAACCTGAAACCCCAGACCCAAAACCCCAAAACCCAAAACCCAGAAGCCCCCAAAGCCTTAAACCCCTACACCCTAGGCCCCTTCGGCCCCTGGGGCCCCCACGCTGCATGGCCTCTTCTGTCTTCACTTTCCCGAGGATCCCCTCGAAGTTGATCGCCACCTCTAGTGCCGGCCCTAGCCAGGTCCCTATGTAGGTGGTAGTACATGTATTACAGAATATGTAGACTTTTTGCTATAGGTATACAAATATACATATATGTAGATATGTATATATGTATATATACACATATCTGTATGTGTAAAATGATATACATCTACAGGTATACAATTGGGCCAGAATTTTCTAGGAACTCCTTTTCAGCTCCCAGTCGATACCGTAGAGGTCCATGGACGGCTATCGGGCTACACTACTGTATGGAAAGGAGAATGGGAGCTTATCAACTTACTAGTTGCTTAAGAACCCCCCAAGAAATTAAGAATCATCATCCCTATATTGCCCTTGTAAGGAAAATAGTTCAATGTTTTTTGGGTGGCTCCTAAGCAAATGGTAGTTCTCCAGAGCCGGAACTATTTATCGATGCCTCCATACAAACAGCAAACTTCGGCAGACTCCTGCAATCTGACAAGATGCCGATTTAAGCCCTCAACATCCCCAGGAGGGTTTAGGGTTAGGGTTAGGGTTTCTGGAAAATATGGCCGGGGTGCATGGAGACGTGTCTTGTGGATGGCGGCCCATGCCTGGGAGCTCTTCCTGTCCATGGGCCTGGACGACTGCACGGTAATCTTCGGGTTTAAGGGTTTAGGCTTTATGGCTTGGGTTTTAGGGTTTGGGGGGTTTAGGGTTAGGGGTTTGGGGGGCTTAGGGTGTAGCATGGTACAATGAGGCAGACAATGATGGATCTTTTGGCATGGTATGGGAATACAGTGTGGAATATACATATGGGTGGTTGTCAAAATTTATGGCCCCTTTTTGGGTCCCGATTATAATACGGCACCTAATATTTAGGGTACCCCAAAAAGGGATCATAATTTTGACAACCACCCATATATATATATATATATGTATATGTGTGGCAAAATTGGTATGGGCTGTAACGGGTTATATAGGAACCGGACTATAACAACGTACAGGGCTTTGTGCAGTTTGCATACTCGAGTTCGTACGTGTTTGCTAGGTAGTTTATATTGTAGCCCTTGAATGACAATTAATTGCAAATGCTTAGGCTCTTGCTGGCATGCTTTGACTGGGGGGATTACAGTTTATGTGCAACAACTGGCCACACGGGCATCATGAAAGGCACGCTGCTCCTCAGCAGCGACCGAACTCGTCGATCAGAAAAACTCGTCGATGCGAAAACCGGTGATCAGTCCGGTACGTACTTGCTCTACTGTAGTATAAGAGTACGATAACCAAGTGTACTCCATCAAGTATATATACATATATATATATATGTTAGCGCTAATATTAATATATACCGTTGCGTGAGCTGCTTTCGTCGCTGGCAGTATCAGCACGTGGTCTTGATGCCCGGAGCTCAGACACATCCAAGCAACCGGCTTTTGAAAAGGGCCTGCGGCTGATGCTCATGATGCGTGGGGCGCTTGGCCCCGCTGCTGAAGGGCCCGGCGGCTGATGCTCATGATGCTCGTGGCGCTTGGCCCCGCTGCTGAAGGGCCCGGCGGCTGATGTTCATGATGCTCGTGGTGCTTGGCCCATCTGCTGAAGGGCCCGGCGGCTGATGCTCATGATGCTCGTGGCGCTTGGCCCCGCTGCTGAAGGGCCCGGCGGCTGATGCTCATGATGCTCGTGGCGCTTGGCCCCGTTGCTGAAGGGCCCGGCGGCTGATGCTCATGATGCTCGGGGCGCTTGGCCCCGTTGCTGAAGGGCCCGGCGGCTGATGCTCATGATGCTTGGGGCGCTTGGCCCCCGCTGCTGAAGGGCCCGGCGGCTGATGCTCATGATGCTTGGGGCGCTTGGCCCCCGCTGCTGAAGGGCCCGGCGGCTGATGCTCATGATGCGGCGCTTGGTCCCACTGCTGAAGGGCCCGGCGGCTGATGCTCATGATGCGGCACTTGGCCCCGCGGCTGAAGCGCCCGGTTGCTGCTCATCATGCTCGCGGCCCTTGGCCCCGCTGCTGAAGGGCCCGGCGGCTGATGCTCATGATGCTCGTGGCACTGGGCCCGCTGGCCCTGGCGCTGAAGGGCCCGGCGGCTGACGCTTGGCCCCGCTGCTGAAGGGCCCGGCGGCTGATGCTCATGATGCGGCACTTGGCCCCGCTGCTGAAGCGCCCGGTTGCTGCTCATCATGCTCGCGGCCCTTGGCCCCGCTGCTGAAGGGCCCGGCGGCTGATGCTCATGATGCTCGTGGCACTGGGCCCGCTGGCCCTGGCGCTGAAGGGCCCGGCGGCTGACGCTTGGCCCCGCTGCTGAAGGGCCCGGCGGCTGATGCTCATGATGCGGCACTTGGCCCCGCTGCTGAAGCGCCCGGTTGATGCTCATCATGCTCGCGGCCCTTGGCCCCGCTGCTGAAGGGCCCGGCGGCTGATGCTCATGATGCTCGTGGCACTGGGCCCGCTGGCCTGGTGCTGAAGGGCCCGGCGGCTGACGCTTGGCCCCGCTGCTGAAGGGCCCGGCGGCTGATGCTCATGATGCTTGAAGGGCCCGGCGGCTGATGCTCATGATGCTTGGGGCGCTTGGCCCCCGCTGCTGAAGGGCCCGGCGGCTGATGCTCATGATGCGGCACTTGGTCCCACTGCTGAAGGGCCCGGCGGCTGATGCTCATGATGCTCGTGGCACTTGGCCCCGCGGCTGAAGCGCCCGGCGGCTGATGCTCATCATGCTCGCGGCCCTTGGCCCCGCTGCTGAAGGGCCCGGCGGCTGATGGTCATGATGCTCGTGGCGCTTGGCCCCGTCTAAACAGCCCCAAACCCCCTAAATCACCCCAGAAAAAAAACCGCAAAACCCCAAAAACCCCAAAAGCGCATAGATGGGGCCTCAGGGCAACCCCTAAACCCTAAACCCTAGACCCTAAACCCTAAACCCTAAACCCTAGATCCTAAACCCTAAACCCTAAACCCCCAAAAGCACATAGAGGGGCCTCAGGGCAAGGCCCCGGACCGCGGCCCAGGAGTCGTCCAGGATGTCCCGGAGGGCGACGGCGGCCTAGGGCTTTTCGGGGTTTAGGGTTTAGGGTTTAGGGTTTAGGGCTAGGCCCAAGACTAACGCAGACTTTACACCCTATTGAAAGGTGTTGGGGTTGGGGGCTTGGGGGTGTTTAGGTTGTAGGGTTCTCAGTAGGATTTCGAGTGTTTTTTCTCTCCTACAATGGACACAGGGTTTGGTTGGGATTCGTGGCTGAGGGCTGTTTAGGGTGCCCTAAACCCTAAACCCTAAACCCTAAACCCTAAACCCTAAACCCGCTCAGGATTAAGAGCTGCTTGGGATTGGGGATTTGCAGCTGTTTAGGGTGCTTTGAAGCTTCGAAATTTGAGCGCCGCCTCTGGCTCCCGTCTAAATCACTCTTAAAACCCTAAAGTGCCAAGAGCCCCAGGCAAAGAAAAAAAACTAACGACAGGGCTCCAGATATTCAGCTGCCTAATGGTGATTAGTAGGTATCTCTACCGCCTATATATGCAAAGAACTAAACTCACTAAACCCTAAGGCCAAGAACTCTGTAATATTAATCTATATACTTACCCTGTAAGGATGGTTTTACTGTCCAGCCTTCAGTAGTGGCAGCCAAGCAATGCTACTAACAATGCGCAGCAAAGACATTGGCATGCAACGGCTCGAACACCCGCCTTCAGTGGGCAACGCCAACCCTAAACCCTAAACCCTAAACCCTAAACCCTAAACCCTAAACCCTAAACCCTAAACCCTAAACCCTACCCCCTAAACCCCTAAAAACGAAAAGAACACAACTGAGCCCCTCGGCTTGTCCGATGTCGCGATCCGCGTGGGAGATGCTGTCCTGAAGTGCAGACCCGATACTCCGAAGGCCTTTCTTAAGCCATCCCAACAGATACGGGGGGGTTTACGAAATTAGGGGTACCCTTCCCTTTCAAGGCATTCTATTCTATTTTGGGGGTATCAAAGGGATACTCCTATTTGGGACATACCCATATGCAGCAATACTGCAGTATCACATTGCCGCGTCCTGGTCCAGTAGCCGGAAGTGAATGTGGGTTTTCTCCTGGGTCAAAGCTCATGATTCGGCACACAGGGAAGGAAAGGTTGCGCAACGTGGGCGGTGCCAAATATTGAGCAAGCTTTGCAGCCAGGATGCTCTGTTGCGAACCTCCGCTTGAAACCGCGCGCGGAACTGAGGATCCCGTGTGCCCTGGTCAACATGGATTGAGGGTTTTGCGCTTTACGACAGGAGCCCAAGATTTCAATAATTAAGCAAGTTTTTGAGTTGCACATCCTATATCGTCATCATGCACGTACTCGCCATGACGTGTTACTATGCGATTATTTTGTTAGTTGAAATCTCTGGGTTTGCATATGAGAACCTAGACACCAACCGCATTGCTTGTGACCTCAATAGCGAACATTAACCGAACCATGACGCATCTCTTCAAACTCGCAGTCAAGGAACTAATCCTAACCTCCTAATCCTAACCTCCTCCTCGCATTATAGGGTTTTCTTGGCATGAGAATGAGAGACACCCCGAAAATCCCGAACCCGAAACGCGAAACCCTAAACTCCCAAACCGTAAACAAACTCAAAACAGTTCAACAACACAACCCTAAACCCCGAAACCCTAAACCCCAGACCCGAAACCCTAAACGAAGAAGCTTCTGACCTCAAGCACCCGCGTCTGACCGCTCCACTGCTCATGCAGAGCGCGCCACTCTTGGTAGCCTGACCAAAGGTGCACAGTAGGCTTTCACCCTAGGGTTTAGGGTTTAGGATTTAGGGTTTAGGGTTTCGGGTTTAGGGTCAGGGCTTTGGGTTTAGGGCTTAGGGCTTAGGGTTTCATCTTACAGGGCATAGGGTGGCGGAGCCGTGGGCTGCAAGGATGTCTTTTCTACCCTACACATGCTCGTACTGCGACGTTCGGGACCGAGCAGCGCATGGGGGCTATTCAAATTCAGTTTAGGATGTTCCTCCTCATCCCCCAAAACCCTCTGCACTGCGAACCTCCCTCGGTCGGTCTACGATAAGTCGTTTAGGAGTTGCTCTGAGGATCGGGGGTCCTTGGCGATTAGGGATTAAGGATTGCATTGAGGGCTTAAGGTTTCGCATTTTGCCCCAAGCCAGGATTTTTTTTTGCTAAGGGAGGGGGGGGGGGTCCTTTGAAGCATTGAGATCCAAACATAAACGGCGTCTGTCGGGAAGGCCTGAAATTCTTTCAAGACCTTCAGACCCAACCGTAAGATCCGGCAGGCTAACAGAAGAAGCCAACAGTTCTCAAGCCACCGAGAACAACTCACCTATGGTGCATCTTTTCGCCTCACAGCTAGGAGTGCTTCCCCTAAGACACACACGCTACATGCAGGTTGACCCAAAAACATGGACCTTGCTTGTACCTTAACCCTGAGATAGTTGCCCATAGGGTTTAGGGTTTAGGGTTTAGGGTTTAGGGTTTAGGGTTTAGGGTTTAGATCCACCCACATGGCCGCGCAAAAACCCTTGAGCCGCTGCTGCCTGCGAGCGCATGGGGATCCTGTAGTGGGTCCCCGTCGACGATGCTCACCACGACGTACGGGTCGCACCTGGGCCCCCGCCAGGATTTGCAACTGAACAGACACTTGTGGGGGGGGGGGGAGGGGGCGTGGGTGGGGGGGAGCGGGGGGAGGGGGTATGGCGCTCTTCTCATACATACCTCTTGCAACCCAACCCCCCTGCCCCCCTCTCCCCTCTTCAGCCTAAACACCCCCGAGCAAACGACCGCGAGCTGCCCCGAACAGGGTTTAGGGTCTCTTTAGGGCTTTTTTGGGGGCTTTTTTGGGGGCTAGGGTTTTAGGACTCTTAGACCTTTTGGCCTTCCAGTGTGTTAGGCATTCTTGGTGAGCCGAGCCCGCAACGAGGCAAAGTACGTGGCATCGGGGATGTCCGAGGCTTTCACCACCTGGTTTATAGAGTCTAGGGTCTAGGGCTTAGGGTTTAGGGTAGAAGGCTCCACGCTTTAATGCGAAACTTAAAAGAAAGCATGATTTAGCGATCCCACGAGTACCAATCAAAAGCCGGATGGCTTTTGTTTGCGTGTTTATTGCAGCCGACTCCCGCAAAAAAAAATGGGGAAGAGGAATGCACTCTGGGTCGGGGGATGGTGAAAGCAAGGGTTTTAGGGCGTTTAGAGTTGTAGGGTTTTCTGAATTCGAATGACCATGAGCATTTTGTTTTTTTAAGGGGGGTTAGTTTTGATGACAGCTATCGGAGATCCTACACCCTCATACAGTTGAGGGAGACCACAAGCAAGACGCAAACAGCCCCTTTCACAACTGCGAACCATGATGCTGAAGCTGCTTGCCCTGACGCGTGAACGTTAGCTCCAGGTCCGGAAATCTAGGGCCGACGTGCCTCGATTTCGAGCCTCACCCTGTGGAAATGCCTTCTTGGTGACTCGGACGAGTCTGGCCTGAAGTTTGGGTGGTTGGGGGGAGGCCAGAGTTGCAACGGTTCACAAGAGGAAGGGTCTGAGAGCTTCAGCCGACGATCACCTCGGCAACTACTTCTCTCCAGCTGCTGGAATGCAACAGGCTCCCCCTAAACCCTGGACCCTAAACCCTAAACCCTAAACCCTAAAACCCTAAAGCCTAAACCCTAAAACCCTAAACCCTACGGGCAATTCTAGTGGGGGTTTCCGAACACAAGGGCCCTCTAACAAGGATGATTAGACTTTCTCGGGGCATATTTGTGCCACCCCTATTTGGGAAATGACCTTACATACAAACAATACATATATATATATATCTATGTATATATATATATATACATATACATATCATAGACATAGACATAGACATAGACATAGACATAGACATAGACATAGACATAGACATAGACATAGACATAGACATAGACATAGACACAGACACAGACATAGACATAGACATAGACATATATATATATAGATATATAAACATGTTACGTAGATATGTATGTATGTATACATACATACATACATACATACATACATAAAACGCAAGCAGGAACAACACACACACACACATAAATACACGAATACAACATCAAATAAAATAGTATAATATACCATATGGTCAGTTCTCAAGCCCTTCTAAGGCGGCCCCTAATAGGTACACACAAAGGGACCACATTTCAGGAGAACTCGCCATGTATGTAAACCCTAAACACTAAACCCTAAACCCTAAACCCTAAACCCTAAATCCTGCAAATCCAGAAGGGACCCTTGAGGTGCCAGATGTGCGCCTGCCCGGCATCTCGGCAGGAGGCGGCTCCTCTCCATGCCTTGGCGTCTCAAGGTCTGGATGTCTAAATCAGAGGGGGGGGGGTTCGGGTTCCGGGTTTAGGGTTTTAGGGTGGGGTTTTGGGTTTCGGTTTCTGGGTTTAGGGTTTCCTAAACCCCCAGAAACCTCCAGACCCACTATCCCTGCCTCCCTTCAAGCCCAGCGAAGACTCTGTTTGCATTCCCGGGTGCGCTCGCGGCATGGCGCGCTGCATGCGCACCACGTTCCGCTGCAGGGCCTTGCCAGGCTTTCAGATTACTAGGGATGGCCAGGATGGCCGATAAAATCCCTCTGAACATATGTGCCTACATGTGATCCTCTTAAACCGAAAAAAAGGAAAAATATGAAAATACCCCAACGGCCTACCTAGATTGCAGCTTTGGAATGTACGGGCGTGGCATGGGCGCTCTCCGGGGACAGCCAACTTTCGAATCGGCACTCAGGTGATTACTCTACTGACCTCTGACAGTCGGACAAACCCGTCGGCCATGTACATGGTGGTTTTATTTGGGGGCTTCCCATATTCGGGGGTAGCTTATTAGGGTTCTGCTTATAGGGGAATCCTACTAGACTATTTGGGGATCTATAATATTGGGGGGTTTTCCTATCTTCCATTTTGTGTGCGAACACATGGCTCGATGAAGCACAGAGGTTCGATGAAGGAAGTTCGACGAGCCACTTGCCTCATGTTGTAAAGCACGTCTGCAGAAGACACTTGGCTCAGGCGCTGCCTCAACGCAGCATCCCCACCCCTCCAAAAGAATGGAACGAAATAGCGCCAGCCGCAAACCCTAACCCGCAAACCCATCACCTACACCCAAAACCCTAAACCCTAACCCTAAACCCGACACCCTAAACCCTATAAACCCTAAACCCTAAACGCAGGTTCCCTAGAGCGGCCTGGCGGATATTGGCGTTGGTCTGGAGTGCGGCCTTGGGCCGTAACCCTGTAGTCTGAGGTTCATCTGGTCACCTCTCTAAACTCCGGTTCTTTTTTGGGGTTACGATTATGGGGCAGGCCCTACTATTTAACCCTAGACCCATAAAACCAAAGTAAACCTCAAAGTTTAGGGCACAAATCCTAACCCTAAAATTTTAGGGGACCATCATTTTTAGAACTGACCATATGAGGTGCCCCTCAGACAAACGGTCCTATGTAGTGTGTGTGGGGGGGCTTGCATGTGCTTGTTGCCATGTTATGGGTTTAGGGGTTCAAGGTTTGGGCTTTTGGGGGTTCTCGGGCTTCCCGAATATGCGCCACATACGAAAACCCGCAAAGATCCGAGTCTTGGAGACCCCCCCCTCCCCGCACCCACAAATTTGGATGTTGGTGGCACACAAGATGCTTTGATAAGAGTTGTTGAGGGTTTAGGGTTTCGGGTTTAGGGATAAGAATTGTTGTAAGGCAGCACCCCGATGACGGGGACCCTGCAAGGACCAAGAAGTTGCTTCAGCAGCCCCCAGGAGAACGGGTTGAGGGTTTAGGGTTTGGGGTCTGGGATTTAGGGTTTAGGGTTGAGGGGTTTAGGGCAGTTTGGGGTGAAACGATAGCCATCAAACTCCTCCTGCACCTGCTGTCACATCGCCGGACGGTATTTCCTAGACACCTGTTGCGCATCTCTTCGCAATTCTGAGGGTAATATAGGGGCCCGAATAATTAGAACAGGGTTTTGGGGTTATCTTTAGAATTAAATATAACGGGACCCTAAGGGAATTGATTAGTACTCATCCTGACCCCCATTTTGGATCTCTGCCGCGCCTGCAAGCCGGTCACCCTTTTGACTGTTGCCAGACACACCCAGATCCCACAAAGAGTCGCAGGGAAACTCTACTTCAACATCCCTCTTAAAGCAGCTCCTACCACGCCAAGCTCGAAACCCGAAACCCGAAACCCTAAACCCGAAACCACCCTAAACCCTAAACCCTAAACCCTAAACCCTACACCCTGAGAAGCACACAGCGCCCCCCTTCAAAGCTCGGATCCCGCACATCCAGCCGCTGTTTTGCTTGCATCTGCGCTTGCCTGCCATGTGGCCGTTGCAAGCTTTTCGGGGTTCAGAGTGGGTGGGGGGGGGGGGGTGGGGGGGCTCCTGAAGAACTTACGGTTTAGGGTTCAGGGTTTAGGGATCAGGCGGCCGATTTCTGCCTGTGCCGATTTCTGCCTCTAGAGGCTCTGTACGCATTGGCATTGAGGCTGCAATGAGGCTGCTTGGTAGGCTAGGCTCCTGCCTCCGAGGCCTGTGCCCATTTGGCGAGAAAGCCCACCCCAAACATCAGAAACCCCAAGCTTTAAAGCATAAACCCCAAGCCCTATAAACCCTAAACCCTAAACCCTAAACCCGAAACCCCAAAACCCGAAGCCGGGGCGCACCAGCCCCACACGTTGCCGGGAGGGAGCTCGATCCTGGCAATCTGCCGGCCGTAGTCCGGCCGGCCAGGGGGCAGCTGAACCTGGCAGTTTAGGGTTTAGGGTTTAGGGTTTAGGGTTTAGGGTCTACTGGCAGTTGTGGGGGTGCAAGCAGTGTGTTCCTTTTTCCTGCACAGCAACGTCTGCACTGACATGAGCGTGCCTTCGGTGTGCATCTCTGCCTACGCAACACGAAAACTTGCCACTACAGGTGTCAGAATAACTACGAATAAGGCCCCTTTGTACTGATACTACAATTCCCCCCTAAAAAACCCCGAACCTTATCAGTTTGTGCCCCGATATTGTGCAGGTCAACGAAACCCTAAACCCTAAACCCTAAACCCTAAACCCTAAACCCTAAACCCTAAACCCTAAACCCTAAACCCTAAACCCTAACCATGCAAGTAAGGTCGAGTCGATCCCGTGGCCTTCGCCATTTGGTTGGAGTACTGGTTCCGAGCTTCGGCAATCTCTCGACCAAACTCCTGGAGAACGTATCAGGGTTTAGGGTTTAGGGTTTAGGGTTTAGGGTGTAGGGTGTAGGGTGTAGAGTTTAGGGTTTAGGGTTTAGGGTTTAGGGTTTAGGGTTTAGTTCAGGGTTTAGGGTTCAGGGTTCAGTGTTCAGGGTTTTTGGTTTCTGGGCTTAGGGTTTATAAGGTTTAGGGCAAGGTTTCTCTGAGAATCCTTTTGAGGAGGTCTGATCATGTCTAGAAGATGGGCCAACTATACATACCTTACAAAAGTCCACTAAGCCCATCCCCACACTGCCTCACGCAAGAAGGAGATAGACGCGTAGACAGACACATCTGCTGTCAAGAACCATGCGTGGATGTACACATACATACATGCATATATTATAGAAATTCTACATAAATAGACCCCCCCTCGCGGGGTGGTTTTCCGCCCCCCCGTGCTGGGGCCACCTCGCGCGGGTCCCGGGAACGCCTACCCCCCCCCCCCCCCCACCCCCCACCCGATCCCAACCCCAAGTCGAAGGTCCTGAACCCCCAAACCCCAAACCCCCTTCACGCCGTGGGCCCGCCAGACGTGAAAGCGCCACTTCTGCATCCCAACCCCAGAACGCTCAAGCCGAAGCCCGGCGTCCTAAACCCCAACCCGGACCCCAAAAACACACCCGTGGCCGCGTCAGCCAGCCCGCCCCGCTGCCCCTCAATCCGGGCCGTCCCCTCTACACCACTCCCACGCAACCCTGCATCGTGGGCTGGTGCAGACACTAAGTGCGTGCGAAGCACGCACGTGTGTCTAATATATATATATATATATAAATAATATACACATACATGTCATGTCATGTTGGACTCGCTTTAGTGTCCGGGGTCCCTCCTCTATAAACTGGGTTGGGGTAACCCTCATTAAAGGGGGGGCCCATAAGTTTTCCGGCAAAACGCTCAATAGCGGCTGCCTACACTGATCCGGGTCCAACATTACATGAAAACACACAGTCACCCCTGCACGTGCACCCGCTGGCCGTGATAGAGCACTGTGCGTTGAGGTCGAGGGCAGCGGGGCCAACGGTCTGCGAGAGGACAGACTCGTAACCTGACATGGCTTCGGGTTCAGGGTTCAGGGTTTAGGGATGCAGGCCACCCCAAACAAAGTACCGTGGATAATGGGGCGTATAGTGCGGTTCCGGAAACACATGCAACAATGTTTAATCAGTTGCCACTTAGAGGTTCCGAGACATATCAGGCGATGTTGACAATGCAGTGCTGAAACAGGAGCACTGCACCCCGTACCCCCCCGCCTCCTAAACCCTAAACCCTAACCCTAAACCCTAAACCCAAAACCCTAAACCATACCCTGCCAAGGAGCTCATGGAGATGGGGGCCACAGGCACTGATGGGCCTTCCGTGGCAGCGACCGCCCGGAGGATATCGCCTCGGAACCCCAGGCGGCTTTAGTGTGTTAAAGCCTCTTGCGGTGCTTGTTAAAGTGTTTGGCTTCTTACAGAAAGCTTTTTGGGGTTTAGGGCTATCATCTCGCCTTTTGTCAAAATAATGACAAAGCAGAACATGACAGACTGAATTGTAGAGAGAATTGTAGAGTTTCGGGTCTAAGGGTTTAGGGTTTGCAGTTTGGGGTGTAGGGTTAGGGTTGTTAGGCGACAGGGGGTCGGGGAGTTCATAATTCGGGTTTCAAGAGAGGAGGATGAAGCTCGATTCTTGCTGGGGGGAAGAGGCCTCAAGAGCGGCTGAGGCTCATACTGACAGTCCTTAATCGGGACTAGAAGAGGGGGTACTATATTCCCTTCTAAGGGCTGCGAGGAGAAGGGGGAACAGCCCAATCTAGGGGTTATTTAGGGTTTAGGGAGATGTTCAGCTGCGAGGATGACTGAGCCAAGTTGCTGTACTGCGGGGCAGGAGGGGCGGCCGTCGCATTCCGCGCCTGACTCTCGACGATCCATGCCCAAACCCCTTGTCTATACTGAACTTGCAACTTCAGCAAGAAAATACTTCTAGTACCAATTTTTTTTAATATTCCCAAGTATACTCCTAGGTGGTTGCGGTTAAAGGGTTCAGGGAGGTCTCCCCCCGGCCCGGGATCATCCTTGGCTGCTATTGTCACTGTGAACTCATTAGAGGGGCCACAGGCCGTCTACCCCTACGCCCCATAAAGCCTGTCCCCTAATCAAACTATTTTCGGGTTCAACCAGACAACCCTAAACCCTAAACCCTAAACCCTAAACCCTAAACCCTAAACCCTAAACCCTAAACCCTAAACCCTAAACCCTAAACCCGGCCTGCAGCTGCCAGGGCACGGCGGCATAGGCCCCGGAAGGCGTGTGGGGTGCCTCCAAGGGCTTCGGGGTCTGGGAATTTCGAGTGCCTTCCTGGCCCTGAACGCTCGAGCCCCATAGGCCCTAAAAGTTTGGGGTTTAGGGGTTTAGGGTTTAGGGCTTTAGGGCTTAGGGCTTAGGGTTTAGGGTTTAGGGTTTAGGGTTTAGGGTTTAGGGTTTAGGGTTTAGGGTTTAGGGTCCGCCGACCCTGGCGGCGTGTTGGATAGGTTTCTGGAGGTGAAAACCTCCCTTTTTCCCTCCTTACCCCCCCAAAACGCGGGGGGGGGGGGTAGGGGGGGTACCCCGGCAGCTTTTCCGTGCAGGGCCAGGCCACCCACACCGCGTAAACTCATGGACCATAGGCAGTTTCGCACAGGGCATAGGGGCTTTTTTTGGAAACAAGGATCGTAATCAGGCATCAAAAAGGGCCAGGCCACCCACACCTGTTACCCCCCCCCCCACCCAAACACGGGTGTGCCAAGCTGCTTCAGCTCCTAAACTGTTTGGGTCCTGGTGCTACCCCCTACCCCCCCCCCCCCACGTTTCACAGAGGCGCGAGCGTTTCACAACTTTTGGGATTCTGCCGAGCAGGCTGCGATGCTCTTCGAACCATGCGATGAGGAAAGCATCCTTTCAGCCGACGAGCGGGTTTAGACCTTTCAACTATGCTCTGGCGGGGTCGGCGGCTTGAGCCGGAGGCTCTTAAATTTATGGGGTTTAGGGTTTAGCATTCAGGACTTCGATAGAGCAGGGTTTAGGCAAGAGGGCCCCCCTGTACTCGACCTGAACATTCAAGGATGGCTTTCTTCCGGAGCAAACTTGTTGTCACGTGCAGATTCAGCGGAAAAAACCATAGTCAAGCAGAAGTATGGGCAGCATCGCGCCGAAGATCTGGGACAGGAACGCTGCGCCCCAACCCTGAAGCCTAAGTTTGTTTAAGGGTTAGGCACCCCAACCCTGAAGCATAAGTTTGTTTCAGGGTTAGGGTGTTCAGGGTTTCCTTGACAGACCCTGTAACCTAAACCCTAAACTTTAAACCCTAAACCCTAAAGCCCCTGAACCCAAAGCCCTAAGCCCTCTAGCTCTCGCAGCCTCCGCTGTAAGCATTGGGACAAGTCCTGGCCACGGACTCACTTCTGGATTTTGTTCATAGCCTCACCTCACTATCCCCAAGCCTTGAGAGTTTAGGGTTTAGGGCTTAGGACACGGAGAACCCAATATCGGCTCTTAGATCATGATAGCAGCAGCAATTGTAGCAAGTACGTCTCGTACAGCAAACGTCCGAAACTCCATGAATCGCAAAAAACCACAAGTTTTTTTTGTGAAGAAAACACCTCAAGCATCGAAACCCTAAACCTCAAACAAAAAAACAAACTATGAGAGAATCGGTTTTCAAGGGCCCTCACGTTGCAGAGCCAATGCTGTTTCTCAACCTTGAGGTTTAGGGCTGGGGCTTTTCTGGCGTTAGAGTTGAGGTTCTTCGGGTTTGGGGCTTTAAAAGGGAGCTGGAGATTAGCTTTTCGGGGTGGTAGGGCTGAAGGCTTGCATATTTTGGGATTCTTGGGTTCTCATCTCAGTCTCTCTCTCTCTCTCTCTCTCTCTATACATATACACACATATACATATATATATATATTGTACACCAAACTCCAATACTGTCTTTGAAAAGAATTCTAGAAGGCTTAGGGGCCTCCTGGGATTTGATGCGGCAGGAGTGTCAAGGTCTTTTGAGGTTCGCACTGAGAGCCAGCTCTATTCCACCATGGGTTTAGGGTTTAGGGTTTTTTTTTAGGGTTTAGGGTTACCATTCTCCCGCTTTCAGAGTCCCTAAGCCCCAAACCCACCTTAAACCCGTTGAGGGGTTTAGGAGTGCATGATGTCCTGCAGCTACACGCGGAGGAAGGCTTGCAGAAGCCTGCTGACCTCATTGGGATTTAGGGTTGCTTTCGGGGGCTTAGGATTTAGGGTTGCGGGGGCTTAGGGTGCTCGGTGGGTTTAGGGTGGTACCCCCCTCCACCCACCCACCGCCCCCATCCATCCACACCCCCACCCCCCTAACTCCTACGAATGCAGGGTCCTTGGACGGGTTACAGGTCAAACCAGGGGGTTATGCAGAGGTTCGAACAAGCATCTGCATCCCCTCATAGCAAGATTGCATGAAAAAACAATCGCAGCCTTTCTAGGTATTCGGGCTGTGAGAAGATATGCCCACGACCACAACACCTAGGTGGGTTTCCGTATTTCGCCTTTCCTGGCCTGGCGTCTCTGGCGTTGCAGCAGCAGTGTCTGGAGCCTGGCAGCATATTCAAGTCCACGGCAAACACCCGTTTTCGGGTCTAGGGACAATTCCTGCTGAAGGCTGCCGGCCCATTCTGGCAGCTCGTTTCAGGACAGCGCAAGTTAATTCCGAGCGTTTCGCCACAACAATGAGGAGCGGTAATTAAAATGCGCAACTCATCGAACACCGCAGTCTTCCGCAACGCACCATACTGGCTGGCATGGCTGCCACAAACCACCGACGCGTCTCTAACTCTCTCTCTCTCTCTCTCTCTGTCTCTCTCGCTCTCTGTCTCTCTCTCCGTCTCTCTCTCTCTCTCTCTCTCTCTCTCTCTCTCTGTCTCCCCCTCCCCGTCGGCCTGCGTGCGTGACACCAGCTGGACCTCAAGCTTCCCATCCTCAGCGCGTGCCTTGGAAGCAGCGAAACGATGCACCCTAAACCCTACACCTTGCGCCCCGAACATCAAGCCCTGTTCCCCTGCGCCTCGGGCGCAGCACTCAACACTGTATGCAACACTGAGGGCGGGGGCCGGTTCGAGGATCAAGCGCTCGTCCTCCGACAGTCTCTTGAGAGCTCCTTGAGCCTGCCAGGAAGAGCTCAGATGAGCCCTAAACCCTCAACAAGCCTTGCAAACCTGATCCAAAACCCTGAACCCTCCTCCATACCCCCTCCAGGGGCGAGAGCTTCACCCTAAACCCTAAACCCTAAACCCTACACCTTAAAACCACAAACCCTAAAGCCTAAACCTCAAACTAAACCTTCCAATCCTAAACCTGGAACCCTAAACCCCCCTAAACCCTAAACCCTAAACCCTAAACCCTAAACCCTAAACCCTAAACCCCCCTAACCCTCAACCTTGCCTCGAGCTCTCCTCTCATCTGCTGCAGCTTCGCCAGCTCAGCCTGCGGTGCGCCGCGCGAGGCGTCCGGGGCGCAAAGAGGGTGGAGGGGGTTTAGGGTTTAGGGTTTATAGGGTTTAGGGTTTAGGCTTCAGGGTTTCGGGGTGAGGGCTGAAGGATATACAGGATGCAGGGTTCATGATAAGGGTTAGCGCTTGGGGGTTTAGGGTCTTACGGCGAAGTGGCGTTCTTTTCTTGATGGGTGGTGTCTAGGGAGAGCAAGAGGAAGAAGGCAGCAACACGTCGCTCTGTCATCATCGCGACGTGACCAGGTCGGTGACCATGCTGAGACACAAACTTTCACCCTATCAACCCCAAACCGAGAAATCAGGGCTCCGAACCTCGTCCTTGGTCAGCGGCCTCACCTCGGTGTGTCAGGATGTGAGCACAACCATATCATAAGGCGCTTTTGGTGTCAGATGAAAGAAAAGCAAAATTATAGGCGTTTGGGGTTTAGATGGGGTGTAGAGGATGAGAGGCTTTTAATGTTTTATCTGAAAGAAAAGCAATATAGGGGTTTAGGGCCTATTTAGGGTTTAGATAGGGTTTAGAGGCTTAGGGTTCAGAGGTTTGAGGTTCAGGGCATTGTGGGCAGCTCGGGCGCGGGCTGAGCTGGTGCTCGTTCCGGACTCCCTGCGGCCCTGCGCCATGGAGACAACTTCTTAGGGGTCTGGAGGAACTTGGGTGTTCCAAACTACGGGCCCCAGTTTGGTACGTAGCTTATTTAAGTATAACAGTATAATGGAGGCCCTTGTGTAAAGAGCCCACAGAAGGGAGCCACAGAGGGAAAGGAGGAAAGTTCACTTTCCAGCCGCTGTCATCTGCCCCGGCAACAACCGTAGTAAGCCCTAAACACCCCCTGAGCCCACCGAACAGGGCTATGGCTGAGCAAACGAGTAATAGACGCAGCGTCGACAGACTCCACGGCAGCCATGCCCTTTGCGGTCCCTCTCCTAGGCTAGGCCTGTTTTGAGTGATCCGAAGGGAGCTTCGACAAGGGCTCATGCGCACCAGAAGCTGCGCAAAGCCAGCTACAATCCTAAAACCCCCCAAACACGAAAAACCCCCTAAAAAACCCTCAAAACCCCTCCCCAAAGAACCCCAAAAGCCCTCAAACGATGCTCCCGGTGCCTGAGGTCTGCCTTGCAGGCTTCCCTGGTGGTTGGCTTTCAGCCTCCGACTGAGACGGTTTTGGGTTCAGGGTTCAGGGTTCAGGGTTCAGGGTTCAGGGTTCAGGGTTTAGGGTTTAGGGTTTAGGGTTTAGGTTTTAGGGTTCAGGGTGGTTCAGGGTTCAGGGTTCAGGGTTTAGGGTTTAGGGTGTAGGGTTTAGGGTTTAGGCTTTAGGGCCGTCTTACTCGGAATTGCAGGGTGTAGGGGCTCCGGGGCGCGTTGCGTTTGGGAAGACTACCGGGCTGTTGCGGTCTCCACAGCGCCCTCTGCCCCAATGGGTTTAGGGTTTAGGGTTTAGGGTTTAGGGTTCCCCTTCGTCCACTGTGGAAATTTCGGAGGTGATGGGGGAATATGTTCTGCTCTACTTGGAGAGTCATGGTACTTTTTTGAAAGAATGAACCTCCAAGTAGGGGGGGGGTTACCCTACCCTGCCCCAGGCGGCCTAAACCCTAAACTCTAAACCCTAAACCCTAAACCCTAAACCCTGGACCCTAAACCCTAAGCCCTAAACCCTAAACCCTAAACCCTATAAACCCAAGCGGCCTCTCGCGGAGCGCCTGGCGAGCCTTCTTGCGCTCTGCCATCTTGCGGCGCAAGCTTGCCAGCAGCGCGGGCTTCAGGAGTCACATGGGATCGATAGACACTACTGTAGGGTTTAGGGTTTAGGGTTTAGGGTTTAGGGTTTGGGGTTTAGGGTTTAGCGTTTAGTGGTTAGGGCTGGCCTGAATAACTAAAACAGTGCATTGGGGGTTATGATAGTATACTTCAAAGGGACCATCAGGGAATCCTATTAGTAATTTTTCCGACAAAAATATTTCTGCCACAGGGGCCTGTGTGTGATAAAAACAATTTCCTTGAAGTCTCATATCTGAGGAGACAGGGAGTTCATCGTTTTCTCCGGCTCCGTTGCTGGCTGCTCTGCTGCTTCTGATTGCTGGACCACATTGTGCTTGTGTGCGATCCTGCCGGTGAGTTGGTCCGGTGGTATTGCAGAACGATACACGATGCTCTCTATCAACCGCTCTACTTCCTCTAAGACAGGGTGGCTTCCCGAGTCGAGCAGCGGCGACCAACATAGTTGTCATGGACATCTGGCAAGCACAATCATGCTGGCAGAGTAGCCCCAAATCCTAAACCCAAAAAGCTAAGCCCTAAGCCCTAAACCCTAAAACCTTAAACCCTAAACCCTAGAAGCTAAACCCTAAACCCAAAACACCCAAAACACCCCTAAACGCAGAGTAGCGGTCACTACTTGCTGCCGTGATGGCGGCTCGCTTCAAGTCTGCGCCTAAAACGTAGGGCACAACTACATCGTGGTCCAACAGGCTCTGGATTGGCATTTCCATCAAATAGACTTCCGGATTAGGTTTAGGGTTTTCCATCAAATAGACTTCCCCTAATATACCCCCCCCCCCCCCCCAGAAAAAAATGCACACACACACACACACACCATCGTAACTCTTCATGGCGCTCTGTTTTCGGAGCCCCCACCCCCCCCCCCACATCCTCAACCCGAAACCCTAAAAACCCTTACAACCCTAGTAACCCTAAATTCCGCCTGTCCCTGAATTCCTCAAAGCTCTGGGCCTTGAACTGACTGCCCCCTTCCTTTAGGAAGACGGTGCCCTGCCGGACGACAACTTCAGGGTTTTAGGGTCGTAGGTTTTCAGGTTTTTAGGGTTTAGGGTTTAGGGTGTATACAGGGTGTTGGGTTTAGGGTTTAGGGTGTAGGGTTTCCGAAAATCGGGGTACTGGTGTTTGGGGGGAGGGGGGGGGGTGTTTAGGGTTTAGGGTTTAGGGTGTAGGGTTTAGGGTTTAGGGTTTAGGGTTTAGGGTTTAGGGATTAGGGATGCCAGTGGTGCTCTGAATAGAAGGGCTTGGGTGACGAAAAGGAGCCGGTAGCTGCCAAAGGAAGCGCCCACGGCCGACCAGTAGAAAAGAAACCCCAACCCTAAACCAAGCCCTAAAATCCTCACAGCCCGAACACCCTACACCCATGGTGTTGGTTTTTGGGGTTGAGGCCTTTCAGACTTGTCGCTTGGGGATTTAGGGCTGTCTTTGCTTCCGGGTTTGGGGTTGTGGTTGAAGGCCTTATAAATTACCCAAAAAGCCCTAAAGCCCTAAGCCCCTAAAACACCGCCCACCCAAAAACATCCGCACGGGGCGATAACCGTCGTGCGTTTTTTCAACCAAACCCAACCCCCCACCCCCCCACCTCCCCACCCCCCCACCCACCCCGCCCCCAAACCACCGCTGTCAAAACTGTGCGAAACGCGCACGACGGTAATTGACCCGTCGGCAAAAACATGTAGTAAAAACTATAACCCCCTAACAAGCCCTACCCCCCCAACAAAAACAGACAAACAAACAAACCAGCAAACAAACAAGCAAACCCACAACAGCAAAACAATTCAACACAAACAGCCTACGACGCAAACACAACTAAACAAACAAAGAAACAACTAAAACATGAACCCTAAAATGCCTTGAGCAAAAAATGAGGCCCAAAAAACCCAGAACAACAAAAACCCAACTCCCTAAACCCTACCCCCCCCCCACCCCCCCCACCCCCCCCCCCCCCCCCCACCCCCCCCACACACACACACACACACACACACACACACACACACACACACACACACACACACACACACACACACACACACACACACACACACACACACACACACACACACACACACACACACACACACACACACACACACACACACACAAAATACCTTTTAAGAACCCGAACGCCCCCCAAAAGAAACCTTCCCCCCCCCTTTCCCACAAGAAAATTAACAAATAACAAAAACAAACGGTCAATAACCAACGGTTAATGACCCCCCCCCCCCAAAACACACCAAACAAAAAAAAAAAGCGGGCCGGGGTCCTGGTTGCCGGAGATCGTCACCCAACCTTCAGCCCCATCATTCATGGCCTGAGATGGGGGGGGGGTCACGTTCCTTAACTTTCGGTGGGGCTTAGGGTTTAGGGTTTAGGGTGTAGGGTTTAGAGTTTCGGGCTTAGGGTTTAGGGTTTAGGGGTCCTTTTTCCAGGGTCTCTATTCTGTCGGACTGTGCTTTAGTCTACAAGCTCTGGTGGTTTAGGGTTTAGGGTTTAGGGTTTAGGGTTTAGGGTTTAGGGTTTAGGCTTTAGGCTTAATGCCTAAACCCTAGACCTTTTATCACCTTTTTGGTTTAAAGGGGCTTGGAAGGGAACCTAACCCCTAAAAAAGAAGGAATAAGGGCCTACTCTGGGTGTTAGATCGTGTTCCTCTCAGGACGCGGCCTTCACACGGAGCCGCATGAGGTCCATCTGGGCAGGCACACTCCCAAGAGTTTAGGGCGTGCAGAGTTGAGGGTGTGTAGTTCAAGAGGGCCCGGGTGGGTGGGGGGGGGGGTCACCCATTTTCTCCGAAGCTTTTGGGAAGTTCCTTGACTAGGATGGCCCTTAAAACCCTGAAAACGATTCCGGAATATGATCCTCTTGAACCCAATAAGGGAAAAAATCACATGAGCAGCGGTCAATATTACTTGTTAAGCTGAAGGACATGGATGTTGGGGTTATCGTTTTCTGCGTGTCCCATATCGTTCTGCAGATCAAAAGCCACCAAACCAAAAACTGATGTCCGTCCCGTACTAAAACTAATCAACGCTAATTTTGACGGTCGCTCACATGTCCCAAGGGCCTACCAAGTTGACGATGGTAGGCCGATGACACATTTCGGGTGCGGAGCGGGGGGGGGGGGGGGGGGGGGGGGGATCCTCATTTTTGGAAACCCTATAGTAGGGGTTTGAATGTATGGAATAGGGTCTTCCTCGCAGTTCTTCCGAAACCTTAGGGTTTAGGGTCCCTCAACCCTAAACCCTAAACCACAAAACCCTAAACCCTAAACCCCAAACCCCAAACCCCAAACCCCAAAACCCTAAACCCTAAACCCTAAACCCCAAACCCCTGAACCCGAAACCCCTGAACCCGAAACCCCAATACCATGCCGAAGCGGAGTGAGCCTCGTCCTCCTTCTGGGCGGTGCTCAGCGCTTCAACTACCTGTCAGGAGGCTCGTTGAAGCAGACTTAGGGTTTAGGGTTTAGGGTTTAGGGTTTAGGGTTTAGGGTTTAGGATTCACCCATTCTGTAACCGTCCTTGATAGGGGGATTCTAGTGCCCCCGATTCTAATCCCTATGAAGGACTGTTGGTACACAAGTAAGGGGGAACATCCCAAAAGCAGACCAATAGAGTGGGGTAGGTTTTGTTTCTTGACAGCTAGTATGCCCCAAAAAGGACACCCAATATACACACCCACCAATGATTTTGTAAAGAGCCCGAAATACACTCACCAAAAACAGTAATACAAACAGGAATATGAATTATAAAGGCCGGTGGTCTCTTTTCTCTGTTACCCTTATACTTTCATACTGCCCCTAAAAACCCTAATAAGAACCCCTACAAAAGAACCCCCTACAAAACAGAAACCCTGCTTGAAGAGACCACCAAGCAACATGAAATATGAACGTTGTTTCAAATTCAGCTGGCCTACCTAAAACTTCGCTTGGCCGCGACGCTGGGGGCGTTTGAGCGCTTCGTTCTTGTCCGAATTCAAGTTCAAACTTTCAGAATGAGACTACTTTACAAAGAGGCAAAAATTGCCAACGTTTTGAACCACCAAGTAGTCGTCCAGTATCCTAAGGGGACTACAGGTTAACATGTGGGAAAATGGGGGGGGGGGGGGTACAATACCCCAAACAAGTTCAAGGCTACCTACTCTACTACGAAGCATGTGAATGCATAGCTTGCGTGCCTGAACAATTAGAATGGGGCTTTGGGGGTTATTCTAGTGTTATAGTATAACTATACAAGGGCCATAAGGACATGCTATTAGCAATTATCCCGACACCTATATTAGGGTGCACCTGCTGCATCTTCTTTTCAGCCTCGTTGTTGTGATGTCGCTCTTCTGCTCCCCCCCCCCACCCCCGCCCCCAAATCAAACTAGGAGAGGAAGTTGTGGTTTTGTTTTCTCAGTTTTTCCTCGCTTCCTCGCTCTCTCACTCTAGCACTCGCCCGCCGTGCTGAATACAGATGTACATTCTGTCAAACTGGCAAACACTTCGCTGCTAACTTGTGGAGGGTTTCGGGTTTGTGGGAATCATATGTGCAGGTGAAAGTGCGAGTACGTACAGTCTTCGTCCTCCTCAAACCTTCCTGAACATTTGTGTACAGTCTAGGATTTAGGCTTTACGCTTTAGGCTTTAGGGAACCCAAATGAGTTACTTCAACATTAGGTAGGGTCCACAAAATATTCAAAAACCTAGGCTCGACGCGGGGTGTCTCGCCTCTCCTTCGAGTAGTCGGCGGACAGACTTGCTGTCCTGGGCAGCTGCTGGTCCCTTTAGCCCGAAGCACGTCACCTTCAACCCTTCGACCCCTCAACCCTTTAACCCTTAAACCCTTAAACTCTTAGACCCTTAGACCCTTAAACCCATAAACCCTTAATCCACCCGAAATGATGGCAAACTCTGCCGAAATCATTTGAACCACGGAATTGTCCTAAGGATTTCGGGTCGGCAAGAAACTTGGCGAGGCAGCCATCTAAAACTAAGCCTAAACCGCAACCCGAAGTCTCGACCGTTGTGGCGGAGACCCCGTCCTCAACTATTGCAGTATACCAGTCTGTTGAGGGCGGGGGATATGACAATCAGCATTCACCAAAAAGCCCTAAAACCCTAAAGCCCTAAAACAAAAACAGCTCTAAACCACCCTAAACCCTAAACCCTAACCCTAAACCCTAAACCCTAAAACCTAAGCCACGCGAAGGGCTGACCGGTCCACCCCTGAGGGTCCTTGATCCCTTTGCAGTCGGTTAGCGCGACCGTCTTCATCACCTGCAGATTTAGGGTTTAGGATTAAGGGTTTAGGCTGTTTGGGGTTTAGGGTTTCGGGTTTACGCTCGTTGGGTCTATAGAGGTTTAGAGTTTGGGTGTTTTGGGGTTGAGGGCTTGGTATCTATGAGGGATTAAGGCTTATAAGGTTTAGACAACGGTTGTTAACGAGGGTTTGGGTTTCGGTAGCTTACATGGCCTATACCTATGCCCAACAGCAGGAGCATGCTTCCAAAACCCCCCGGCCCAGAATCCCAAGCCTTATAAGCAACCCTAGAACCTAGCGCATGAATCCTGAAGCCTGAGCCCCTAAACCCTAAACCCTAAACCCTAAACCCTAAACCCTAAACCCTAAACCCTAAACCCTAAACCCTAAACCCTAAACCCTAAACCCTAAACCCTATACCCTATAAACCCTAAACCCGAAACCTAGAGTTAGAGAAATGAGAATGAGTCGGAGAAATGAGGATTACCTCTTGGGACGTTCCTCCTGATACTAGCAGTCCTTAATGGGAACCCTAGGTTTGGGCCCTAAACCCTAAACCCTAAACCCCTGACCCCTAACCCCAAACCCTAACCTTTGGGTTTAGGGTTTTGGGGCCACAAACGGAGGTATGCAGGCTCGCCTTCATGTACCTCCGCACTCGGCTGACCAAGGTCTCTTTTTGGACCTGGCCGATCCCCATGGTCGGGTTTAGCATTTAGGTCGCTCTCCAAATTAGGGCCCCCTTTTGGGTCATATGTATATGTGTAATAACAATAATATGAGTAATAAAAATAATAAGACAAGTACTAATAAGAATAGTAACAATAATAATGACAACAATCATAATAGTCATAATAATAATAACAAAAATAAGGACCAACAGGGGACCCTAATTTCGAGAATTCCCCATTCAGGTTTTAGCGCTTGAGGGCTTCGAGCGGAGGCGCCAAGATGTGAGGCCTGTGGGTGCTCATGGGGCCAAAATCCTATTCCTAAACCTTAAACCCCTTGAAACCTAAACCCCTAAAACTCTAAACCCCTAAAACTCTAAACCCCAAAAAAACCCCAACCCCTAAGCCGCCCAACCCCCAAAAAATCCGAATTCTCAAAACCCCCAATAAAACCCCAAAACCCTCAACCAAACCCCTAAACCCTAAACCCCAAACACTACAAACCTAAACCCTACAAACCCTAAACTCTACTTTTGACCTTGAAAGAACCCAGAACCGAGAATGGCCATGGCATCTGTGGCCGGGCGGACTGCGCCGTCTGACTCCTCGGCCCAGTGCTTGTAGAGCCTCACGGCGTGAGGGTTTTGGGTTTAGGGGTGAGGGTTTGCTGTCACAGGGCGTAGATGCTGTGAGGTTTGGATACAGAATCAGCTCGAAAGCTTCGTCAGGCGCGAAAAGCAGCTTTGGCCCGATTGTGGAAGGCCATCCAACACTTTTCTCCCACCCCACGCCGTCCGAGGCGGCAAAGCCACCCAAACCCATTCCCTTTAGGGTTTAGGCCTAAACTCAGTCAACAGTCCACTTCCAAAAACTTCTTCCGTTTCAGGGCGTTTCGTGTCAGGGGCTTGTAAGAGGGTCGAGGGTCTAGAAGGCGCAGGGGTGTCGCTTGCATGAGAAGGGCGGGACCGACTCAGCACAGGGGGTTGTGGCGCACCCGCCCTGCCTGAGGCGGCCATCCTTGAGCACGCTGCAGCGAGGGGTCCGGGCCTTCTTGGGGGTAGCCAGTCCTTATAACTTTCATAGGAGCTGTGGGAGGCGGGCGAACGACCTGGGTCGGCTTGCGCCATCGAAGTCGAGGGGCCACCCCACTGTAGGGGGGCGGCCTTTAGGGTTTAGGGTTTAGGGTTTAAGGGCTAAAGTCAATTTGGGTGACAAACATCTGTGCGCACTTCCCAAAGGAATTCAAAGAAGGGTGCACTGAGCCCTAATCCTGTCAAATACCCAGTTATTTCCCAAAAGTGAGGTTCCCGAACTCCAAACCCCAAACCCCTAAACCCCTGATTCCCCAAAATATGTAGGCTTAGGGTCAGCTTTGGGGGCACTTTGGGGGTTAAAGCTGACTCAACAGACCGCGGTGTGTCGTTTCACCTCTGGTCTCTGAGCTGGGGTTTAAGAGTTCAGAGTTTTGGGTTTAGGGTCCAGGGGCAAACCCCTAAACCCCTAAACCCTATCCTAAACCCTAAACCCAGGGGTTTAGAGTTTAGAGTCCATTTAGGGCTTAGGGGTTTACAGGAGTTTGCACGAATGTTCGGGAGCAAACCAACAGTCCGCCGAACAAAATGCCACCAAACTGCTTGCCGTGTGTCATGCCCAGGGGCTCTGATGTTGCTTGTGAACATGGCAAGACAAACCGCTGCACGGCGAAATCATCGGGTTCAGGGCAAAGGGGGCAAACCCCCTAAACCCTAAACCCTAAACCCTAAACCCTAAACCCTAAACCCTCAACCCTAAACCCTAGAAACCCTCAACCCTAAATCTAGACCCTAAACCCTAAACCCTAAACCTCTAAGACCTCTAAACCCCAAACAAGCCTCCGAAGGTCCTCCTCTGTGAGGGCCGTTGCCTGTCCGACAAAAGGGCGTAAGGCACGGTGCTGCATGTTTTTGTTGTTTGCGTTCAGGGTTTAGGGATCTAGGATTTAGGGTTTTGGGTTTACGGAACCCCTTCAACCCTGGCTGTAACCCCGTCAACCCTAAACCACCTAAACTATTCAAACCCTAATCAAGCCACCATCTAAGCCCCACACCATCTAAACCCTAAACCATCTATTATATACTGGTTCTCCCCACACGATCCATAGCTAACGTAGTCTCAAAGTTTTTCCACGAAATTTGCACATAAAGACACTTTCAGAACGAAAATGACACTTTTGGTTGTAGAAACGCGATCGCAGCAACTCGTGCGCGACAGTTAAGAAGCGTGCGCGGCCAAGTATTAGATTCTAAACCAAGTCTGGCCCCCTGGCTCCGCAAAAGGACCCCAAACCCGACACCCAAAACCCCCTGTGACAGCTGGGAACGCGGCATGCCCGTTTGCTGCCTCGTCGACGGGTTCCTGCCGGTATCCGGAGCTCCGGACTTGAAAGATTTGTGAGCTTAGGCTTGGTGTTCAGACTCGGCTGAGGGTTCAGGGTTCAGGTTTCAGGTTTCCTAAAAGGGGTTTAGGGTTTAGGGTTTAGGGTTTCGGGTTTAGGGTTCAAGGCTCGGTTTTAGGCTTGAGGTGGCCTAGGGTTCAGGGTTTAATGTAAGGTTTCGGCGGGGGGTTGAGGGCGGCATCACAGAGGCCAGCCTGCTCGCAAGCCTGGAAGAACTTCACGAAGGCGTCCTGGCCGCTCCGACAAGGGTGGGGCTTCAATCACATCAGTTGGAGCACCAGAGGGTTCGGTCCCAGCCTCATAGGTTCATTCCCGAAAACTTTGACCTCCAGCAGTTTTCTCACTGAACCCTTCGGCCATCTTGATCGCGCCGAACGCTAAATCCTGGCCGAAAAACCCTCAACCCCTGAATCTACAACCCTAAACCCTAAACCCTAAACCCTAAACCCTAAACCCTAAACCCTAAACCCTAAACCCTGCCCCCCTCCATCCCAAGACCAGTCCTTGCACCTACCCCCGACCTGATCCACATCGGAGTTAGGGAGTTCTAGGCATAGAGCTTATAAGGCTTCATAGGTGATACAAGGCCTGTAGTGGGGGCTTCTGGCACGCTATCGCCTGCGAGTCTGCGGTAGTTAGTTAGTTAGTTAGTTGGTGGGCCGTTACACCTCCATCAAGAGTTCCCCTCATGAGACGCCCCACATCGTGATCATCCAAAGTGGTCCACCAACTGTGCCCAAAGCATGCGTAACTCGGCCAGCGGGTTGCCAGTGGTTCCGTGGTTCCGTAGTTCAAGCTGCGTCCAGAGCGGATCAGCAATGCTTGCAGCAGACGTGCTGTCCGCGTGCGCAGGCTGCGCAGGCGTCTCCCTCTACCCTTTACGTACTACTCCATCGAAGAAGAAGGGTCACCCAAGCACTTCCCTGCAGAACGCGTTAAAGGACCGCCCGCACTTCCGTGCTGCTCCAAGTGTTAAGGCTTTAGAAGGCTTTTCTGAGGCGGTAGGTTTCTTGCTTACGGTTACATGGTGGTTAAGGCTTTGGCGTGGGGTTTGGGGATTAGGGATCCGAGTCTGGGTTCGCAGCAGTCCAGAGCACAGCTTAACAGTCAGTAGGGCTCTGGGGTTTAAAGAGAAAACCCTACACCCTAAACCCTACAAACCCTCAAGCCCTAGACCCTAAACTCTAAACCCCTAAACGCCCCACACCCGTGTCCCGCAATATGGTCCCTTGCCTTCTTCAAAGGGTTCTGAATGAAGGGCCGTTGGGTTTTATAGAGTATGTAAGGGGTAGTGCCAATACTAAGGGGCCATGGAAACTACCCTAAGAATCCCTTCTGAGGGTAGTTTCATGGGCCCTTAATATGGCCCCTTACCCCTTACCTTCTTCAAAGGGTCCTGAAGTAAGGGCCGTTGTTTTTTTGGGGTATGTAAGGGGTACATAAAAGAGGTCCCCTTTTTTGAGCGCCCATACTTAGGGACCATGAAACTACCCCAAGAACCGTAAGAACCCCTAAACCCTAAACCCTAAACCCTAGACCCCAAACCCTAAACCCTTCGAGCCCCCTATGACCCCCAAGCGTTGCCTCGCTGAGGGAGTCACCGTCGCCCTCGATGGCCTCAGCGAGTTCGTCGGCCGTCAGGTCCTTCGCCTTCTGGTGGTGCCTCCATGGCTGTTTGGGGGGGAGTTTGGGGTTTAGGCTTACCCTAAACCCTAAACCCCAAACCCTAAACCCAAAACCCCTAAACCCCTAAACCCTAATCCGCCCTGAACAACCCCCAACCTTACTAAGGGACCCTTTGTCCCCCCCCTGCCGTCCCGCTAAACCCTATGAAACCCTTTCAAACCCTATAGAACCCTGTAAAACCCTATAAATAAAATCCTATAAACCCCATAAAACCTTATAAAGCCCTGTAAACCCTAAAGCCCCACCCCCAAACCCCAAACCCCAAACCCTAAACCCTAAACCCCAAACCCTAAACCCCAAACCCCAACCACCCCCCCCCCCCCCCGCGAGCCTGAGGGCGGCCTTGGCTTTCGCCTCCACCGCCTGCAGCTCGGCCCTTTCTCTGCCTTTTGCCATGTCCCGGAACCTGCAACGGGGCTCTTATGGCTGGCTTACAAAGGTTTGGGGTTTAGGGTTTGGGGGTTTAGGGTTTAGGGTTTGGGGTTTAGGGTTTAGGGTTTGGGGTTTGGGGTTTACGGTTTGGGGTTTGGGGTTTGGGGTTTACGGTTTGGGGTTTAGGGTGACATTTTATCATGTTACTATAGTGATGGTGGGACTGCGATGATGGTGATGATGATTCACTGGGTATGCTGACGATCACGGCTAACGGTCCGGACTGTGTCTACTATGACGATAATGCGCACAGTTCCGGTAATTACCTTAATAACCATTGCGAGCAGGCAATAAACATGATGATGGTTCCGTTGCGACGGCTAAGTTAAATCTAACATGATTTGGTGACTTTTGAAGGGTCATGGGTGGGTCTTGGGGCTACATGAACCAAAGCATTGGATCACACTGCCCTCCTCTATCGCCACTGCTAGTACGGCGACTGTTATGTGGAAGACGAGGACAAGGCCCTAAACTCTAAACCCTAACCCTAAACCCTGAACCCTAAACCCTAAATCCGAGGCTTTTGCGCTGCTCTCGGGGTTTGAACTGTTGAGTTGGTGTCTACGTCTGGTCGCTTTCCGAACAGCGAGGCAGGAAGGCCGTAGGTTTAAAGCCTCGCACCCCAGCCCTGGGCTTGTACTCCCCTATGAACCTCTAGATGCGGTTGCAGGCTGTTGCGCTGAGCCGCCCTCAGAAGAAGGGTCAAAAAAGAAAGCTGTTGGCTGCAGATATGTATAACGAAATGTGGTCTTTGTTTTATTCCCCCTGGGCTGTGTATCAAGAAGATGGCACATATTCCGGGTCTAAGCCACATTCTGTCTCCTTCTCCCCCCCCCCCCCCCCCCCCCGAACACACAACTTCCTAAAACCCTGAATCGTCCTAACCCTAAACCCTAAACCCTAAGCCCTAAACCCTTCGCGCTCTGAACCGCCAAGGCCTGGTGCAGCTGGAGCTGAGCAGCGCCAGCCGCGGCTCCAGCTTCGCAAACTTGTGCTCCAGCATGCGGACCTCTCCGTGGACGGGTCTGGCCCCATCTGCTGAGCCATGGACCTACACGTGAAACACCACCCCCCCCCCCGCCCCCACCCCCCAAAAAAAAACCTAAACCCTAATGTTAACCTCGTATTACTAAACCCCCGTAAATTAAAGTGCGCCAGGTGTCCCGGCCGCAATAATAAAGCCCTGGGAATAAAGTACGCCAGTCGGGGCTTGTTTTTTTTTGGGGGTGTCCGTTGTTCTTTGTTTGTTTATGGAGAGAAAAGAGAGGGAGGGTTAAGGGTTTTATGGTTTAGGATTTAATTAGGAAAACATGAAGCGATCAGATTTCGAAGAGAAACCTGAAAACCAAACTCATCAGAAACTTGCAGATTTTTATTTGAGAGCCTTACTAGAGGATTGAAAAAATCTTTCTGGCAAAGGGGGTAGCTTTGGAGGCCGGTGCCCTGGAAATAATCCTGAAAGATCTGCCCCTCGGAATTCCTGGTAATTCCTGCCTGAAAAAAATCTTCAAATGATCGCTTCATGGTTTCATTAGGTTTCGGGTTCATGGCTTAGGTTTGTGGAGTCTTATTGAATTAGGGTTAAGGGTTTAGGGTTAGGGTTAGGGTTTAGGGATAAGGGTATGGCATGGTCTCTAAATCCAGGGGCCCCTGCAATTAAAGTCTTAGGGTTTAGGGTTTAGGGTCTGGGGTTTAATTAGGGTTAAGGGTTTAGGGTTTAGGATTTAATTATAGGAAAACATGAAGCGATCAGATTTCGAAGAGAAACCTGAAAACCAAACTCCTGAGAAACTTGCTGTTTTTTATTTGAGAGCCTTACTAGAGGATTGAAAAAATCTTTCTGGCAAAGGGGGTAGCTTTGGAGGCCGGTGCCCTGGAAATAATCCTGAAAGATCTGCCCCTCGGAATAAAGTTCCTGGAAATTCCTGCCTGAAAAAAAGCTCTTTAGGGTTTAGGGTTAGGGTTTAGGGTTTAGGGTTTAGGGTATTCACCAAGCCCTGACCCGTAGAACCCTCCCAGCCCTTCTTTCTGATTCTCTCTGATTCTCTCTGATCCTCTCTAATTCTCTCTAAGGAAAGGAATCCTGAGTGATTCTCTCTGATCCTCTCTAAGTCTCTCTAAGGAAAGGAATCCTTATTCAAAGGGGCCCCCACTCTATTTGGGGGGGTTTGATTGAAGGGGGGGGGGGGGTTTATTATTACGAGGTCAACATTAAACCCTAAACCCTAAACCCTAAACCCTAAACCCTAAACCCTAAACCCTATTTCGGGTCCACGGGCTTTTGGTTTCCCATCCGAACCTGAGAGAAGGCCCGCCTGGCCGGTGAGCCAAAGGGAGATCTCCTCCTCAACGCCCTGAGAAGCGGCTTGGGTTTAGGGGTTTAGGGTTTAGGGTTTAGGGTTTAGGGGGTTTAGGGGGGTTTAGGGTTTAGGGTTTAGGGTTTAGGGTTTAGGGTTTAGGGTTTAGGGTTTAGGGTTTAGGGTTTAGGGTTTAGGGTTTAGGGTTTAGGGTTTAGGGTTTAGGGTTTAGGGTTTAGGGTTTAGGGTTTAGGGTTTAGGGTTTAGGGTTTAGGTAAGCAACCCTGATGCTCTGGGCTGCTACAGGCTCTCACCTTTTGCCTGCCAGTAGCTATATCTGGATCAAGGCCTGAAAAGCCGCGGATAGGATGCGAACAGCTCTGCACACGGTCAAGACCCACCGGCACAAGCCTGTGGTTTCACATTGATCTTCTTTTCTTTTGGGGTCTTGAACACCGTGATCAGAACTGCAGCTTCCTTGTCAAGAGATCGCAAAATGCGACCGTATCGCACATCCCTTTCGAGGATGCGCCAGCTTCCACGACCCTGCTGATCATGGAAAAGGGCATACGAAGTCCGGAAAGGATACATGTCTGCTTCAAACCTGGGCTCGGGGCGTCTGTAACTTCGAGCTCCGTGGGCCACCTGTATGGCCAGGCCATCTTTACGGTGCCAGCCACGTTTCGTGGCGAACCCCTGAAGAAATCCCATCACAGGATCTGTCGGGCTCACTTCCTCTCCGCTCACTACTTCAGGTCCTGGGCGCACCTTGGGCTTCGTCTTGATCGTCTGCTTCACGTACTTCGCGTTGTATCGGTAGCTCCATTCGCCCGCCATCAAGGTGTCCCGCATGTGGGCGCCGCACATATCCTTTGTCCCGGCGTCTACAAACATGTTGCTGGTCTCTGTCCAGCGCAGGGAGACATTCGGCTTGGCCAGCATCCCTCGGAGCCAGGCGATGCTGAAAGCCAACGATTTCTGGCTTCCGTACGAGGGAGTATCAGAGTTCCCCTTGTCAAAGGTGTCTTTGGCATCCGTCACGACAACCAGGCCGATTGTATCCAAGATGCAGTCGACCCCTTTGTGCGCCAAGTCGTAGCCGAGGGCCTCAGCCCAATGGCCGCGACAGTACTGCCCTATGTCAAAGCCTTCCTCAACTCCAAGCAGCTCGGCAGCGAAGGTACTTCGGCACACCCTTTGCAAACGGTGACTGCGGTAGTCCAGCAAAGTGAACCTTCCAGAGCTGCCCTGCAACAAGTCGCGCTCAGCCAGCAACACACAATAATAGCAGCTCTGAGAGTAAACTCTCTCAAGCGGCTTGTCGCCAACGGCGCCACCACGTCACCACGCGTGACATTTCCTAAGCATTGGCTTTGATCATCACGCCAACGGACGGCGTCTCGGCCTGCAGCACACTGAGGTGGAAGCCCATGTCAGCCCGCACTTGCGCTACAAGCCACTGGAGGGATCCCACCAAGGCTCGTAGCTGCTTGGCTTCTCCCGGAGTGAGAGCAGCGTCCATGTCTCGTCGGCGGCTCGCTGCCACGCTGATCGGGGACAGGTTGTCCACGTAGGCCTGCATGGAGACGCTGATCACGCCTGTGTTCAAGTCTTGGGCAACCTTCTTTCCGCAGTAGACGAAACTGTCCTTTTCGACGGAGCCAAAACCCAACTCCTTGCCCAATCGGCCTATCGAGGCCCAAGCTTCGGCGCTGCCTGTGATGAGAAGGTCATCGACGTGGCAGCACATCATTCCGAGGAGTTCCGGGTTTGGTCCTTCAGACCAAAGGAAGAAAGTCGCAGCATCCAGTGTGGATTGAGTCCACTTTTCTCGCTTCACACTCTTCTTCAACCTCAAGTACCACTCGCGGGGGGCGTCACTCAGGCCGAACACCCCCTTGACAATCCGGCTGAGGCGGCTGCCAACCGGAAGTGTCGGACTGCCGTCTCTGGACTCCATGTTCTGCAAGTACAGCTCGCGAACTCCATCCATGTAGCGCTCGCCTTTGAGAAAAGCACTTTTGACGTCGGCAGTGCCCGTTCTCCAGCCTTTCTTGAAGTTGCTCGACCCCAAACTGAAGAGTAGGTGTTGTGAAGTTCGCGAAGCAGTCGGCGCATCCTTGCGAAGGTCAAAGGCAGTCACGTCCTTATAGCCCGGCACCACCAGCCGGTGCCACCAGCCTCGCACTCGCCTTGATTGGCAGCGGATTCGATGAGGTTCGTAGCCCATCATTTTTGTCCGTAAACACATAGCGAGGGGTGAGGATCTTGTGCATCTCTCCCCGTTGCCTTAAGGTCGCCAATGTCCGGGCCGTCTCCTCCTCGCTCAAGGTCTCGACGGCGTCGTTGCGAGTCCAAACATTCCAGGCTTCAACGGCTGCC
This sequence comes from Symbiodinium natans, assembly GCA_905221605.1. NCBI lineage: Eukaryota > Dinophyceae > Suessiales > Symbiodiniaceae > Symbiodinium > Symbiodinium natans. The sequence continues at coordinate 682,690 of CAJNDS010001324.1, read as the reverse complement.
TCGCGAAAGGCATCTCGCTGCTCCTTGGTCATGGAGCGCCAGTGGTACTCCTTCCGAGCCGCCTGCACAGTCAGCGCTTCTCTTCCCGTTGGCCACTTCAAGCCCGCCTTCACGAAAGCCTCGTACTCTGAGCGACGGGGCAGCGGCCATCGACCATCCCACGTGCCATGGTCGTTCGCTTCAAGGTCCTCGCCAGCCGTCTTGTCCATCGCAACTTGGGCCTGCAGCTGAACCAACGGGTGCACACTGCCTTGCTTCGCCTGGGCAGCCTCAAGCACGAGCTCCTTCTCCAGAGTCAGGGCGTCAAAAGGCACTTGGTCGCCCTGCTGGCTCCTAAGAGTCTCGGCCTCAACTTCAGCCGGCCGCTTGGTGCCTGACAAATTCTCAGGCTGTTCTGCAAACGGCTCTGAAGGCGAATGTTCCTCCGCATTTGCTCCAGCCCGCCGAATCACATCCAGCAAGGGAGTACCTGGCGCACGCGAAGACCCACCTGAAGCAACTTGGCCCAACAAGGTGGATGGCCTGCGCGACCCAGCTCCACCCTCCGAGGCAGTGGCCCTGACAAGCTCGCCCGGAGACACAGGAGGTAGATCACGGCCACGCTGGTCACGAGCTTTCCGCATCGCTTCCTGAAGCTGGTCACGGAAACTCTGCGGAGCACTGTCATCTCCATGTGGAGCTGAAACTGCCGGCGGTTCTGAAGAGAGTCCAGCGCCTTCCAGAAGACCAGCTGTCTGATCGGCCAGCAGGTTCGCATCATCGAGATCGGGGCTCCCAGGCAGAGCTGAAACTGCCGGTGATGCTGAAGAAGAGAGTCTAGGGCCTTGTTCTCCCGTGGGCTCACGTCCTTCAGCGCTGCCGTCCTGTGGGACCACGAGCTCCCACTCTTGGTCTCGCTCAGCAGCCTCCACAACTTCCTTCAGAACAGCCTCCCACTCACCCGTGGCGATCTGTTCCATCGGAGAAGCCCGCCGAACATGTTCCAAGGCCACCTTTGTCAAAGTCCCCCTCGAGGTCACATAGCAGTTATTCCCCTCGAAAGCGACGAGCAGCCCTGGCCCACGCCACTTCCGCAAAAGCAGCTTCCGTTTGTCTTGGCCTCCTCGACGGTTGTACTTCTGCTCCCGCCAGTAGTAGACCAGGTCGCCGACCGCGGGCGCATCTGCCACCGTAGGGTTCCGCGATCTCGCCGCCTCAGCCTTGCGAAGGGCCCGGCTGAAGTGCAGCCGGAGCATGGCCATGCGAGCGGTTTCGCGGATTGCTACCAAGCGAGCAAACGTTGGTTGGCCCATTGCCTCGATTTCACCCAAGCGGCCTTCAGCCAGTGCATCGCCAGGAGGAAGTGGTGGCGTCCCACAGCCGCCTGCATCGGCGAAAAGCCACTGTCTCCTACATCCATATTGTAGGCCTGCACCGCCTCGCCCAGCCCCAATGCCATCTCATCGGGGCCCATCAGCGACTGGGCCATAGCACACGCACTAAGCAACGTCTTCAGCAACCCCCCAACTCTCTCGCACAAGGCATTCTGCCAAGGGGCCTGAATGGCTGTGTGATACATGAAGATGTTGCTCTGATGGGCGAAGTTCTCCAGCTCGATGCTTATGAGTTCCCGTCCCTGATCGCATATCAAGGTCCGGGGCATGCCGAAGACCGGCGCCCAACGCCCGTATGAACTTCACCACCTCGGCGCTGGACTTGTTTTTCACCAGCACGGCCATTTGGAACTTTGTAGCACCGTCCACGGCATGCAAAATAGAGTACCTGGCGCCCGCAGCATCGAATGCATCGAAGATGTCCAGGGCGACTTGTTCACCTGGCTCGCGTGGGCCCGGCAACGAGGCAGGGCGACGGGACTTGGGGGGCCGCCTCTCCTCGCACACACTGCATCGAAGTTGCTTGGCTGCCATCACGGCCTGCGGGGGGGCGCCTGCGATGACTAGCGCTCGTGCCAAGCGCAAAGGGCTCCTGTGGCCCGTGTTTTCATGCAATCGCCTCACAGCCTGCCTCACAGAAGCAGGGATTGGCACGTCCTTTTCGGGGTCCTGGCTCGGTTCGAGCGCCTCGTCCTCAGACTCCATTGTGCCGCCCAGGCCGTCAAGCAAATCGTCATCGTCCACAGCCGTCTCTGCAGCCAGGGTCTCAGTCACCTTCTCGGGGCCGTGGTCCTTGTCAAACTGTTGCTGGACCGCCTCCAGCACTGCTTCCACAAGGTTTTCGTCACGCTGGTCCCGAAAAGCATCTGCCACGACCCGGCTCGATGTCAAATAGCGCCGACCTTCTCGGGAAAAGTCGAAAAGGCCCGCCTCATCCATCAGCTCCCGGCCCTCCAGTGTACGATGCGGGTCGGCTCCGCGAAGAAGCTCCATCAAGAAGTGCCGTCCAGACCGCCGATGTGCCAGGGCTGCATGCATCACAGACGCCTCGGCATCCAAAATTTTCTTTTCAGCGGCGAGTCTGGTCCGTTCAGGGGCGTAGTTCAGGAGGGGCGATCTGCCCGTCGCCCGCAACATCAGAAAGTACGGCTTCACACATAGATCGGCCTGCAGCTGGCCCACAGCGTGCCCACGAGCTGCCGCCAACTTGAACAAGTCAGGGGCCAAAGGGGCCCGGTCATGAGGGTGAGGCACGAACGCCATGTCGATGAAGGGCTCGTGGAGCGCATTGTCATAAATCTGGTCCTGCAGCACTGCAAAGGCCTCATAGATGTTTTGCGGGCTCACCTTGAGAAGATTGCGATCATGCTTGCACTTGTTCCAGGCCTGGGATATCAGCAACCGTTGTCCCGTCTTCAGTTCTTGCCGAAGAGGAGGAATTACAGCTCGTTTTCGTTCGTCATCTGCTGGAAGCCCATATCGCTGTCCGGTGACAGGCCACCTTCCCCATCCAGTGGCCGGCTGCCGCTGTTGCTCGACATCATCATCATGTGCTGCATCGTCTGGTGCAGCATGGCTTCGAACCGGCTTCGACCATTGCACTCACCTGCTGGAGGATCTCGTCTTGTGAAGGGGTCGGCGGCTGCATCGGTCCGGCCGTCCGGTGCTCGATCGTCGGCTGTAGTTGCCCTTCGGGTTCGCAGCGTGGTACAGGAAGTTCCGCTGAAGCCGCCGCCGGGGTCGCCGAGGATGTAGCCACCTGAGCCGACGGAAGCGGAATGCCCCGAAGCGCGTCGAGGGTCGGGCGCAACTTTGTTTTGAGCTTCTCGACGGTGTCGTTGTCGTTCACCTCCACACGCAGCAACGTGGCCAGACGGATGAGGTCCTGTTTCAAGGTAGGCAAACCACCCTTGGGACCCAGCAAGGCCCGCGCAGCGGTCAGCTGCTCGGCTTTGGTCTTTTTCGCGATCGCCTCGGCTTTCAACTTGTCCACCAGCTGTGGATCGCGGCTCGAACTCCTTTGGTGTGGCGAGCTGCCAGCATTCCATCCAACATGGGATCTTCGACAAACGCCAGATTGACGCCCATCCTGTCCCTCAAGTAGCCCGCGTCCTTGAGCAACCCCAGGTCCTCGAACTTGTTCTGGAGGGCAGCTGCACGAAAATGCCGCCGCGGCAGGGCTCCACTCCGCACCATGGCTTCGGCTTGCTCCTTCCAGGCCGATGGGGACCGGATGTTGCTGTACGGCAGGGGCACGTACCGAAGCAAGGGCCGCTGCAGCAACCAAAGCAGTAGCCCAGCGAAGTGCCACACGTTTCTTTCGAGGAGGCGCAAACACATCCTTCGGAACCGCCCGGCCACACGGCCCGCCCTGCTTGTGTCTAGCCGCAACATGGAGAGGCGCAGTCAGTACCGGCTTGGTCATCGAATTTGAAACTCTCGAACCACTGTGGCCAGCATGTGGGCCCCGTGCTTGCTCAACCGCTAGTTGTTCATGCTCACGACCATTCACAGGGGGGCCCTTGACTGCTGCTGCACGGCGAAGGCTCCACTCGAACGAGCTAAGTTGAACCTCCAGTATCCCGTCCTGGCCTTCGCGTCGCCACGGTCTCGCCGAGGTGCACCAGGTCTCCGGGAAGATGTCGAGGAAGAAGTGACCTGCCGAGAGCTGCCGAAGCGGAATTCGAGAAGCATCAAGATGATCCGCTCGCAAAGCCCTTCTAGTAAAGCTGATCACTCCTCCGATGGCCTCCAAGAAGTCCCTTCCAAGGAGGAGGCCCAAAGACTCGACCTCGACAACACTCGTCCAAACTAACACGCAGGAACTGCCAACAACCATGGGAAGCCGATGTCGTGAGTAGCTTGCCTTCACTCCGTCATTCCCGAACTTAAAGTTCTCCCGCTCGACCTCCGTCTTCACAAGGGGCTGCAAGGCCTGCCACAAGGGAGAACTAGCAAGAGCTTGCAAGTAGCCCTCCAGCCAGCGACGGCCACACACGGTGCGATTGCACGCACTGTCAAGCGCCCCCACAAGTCTTTTGTCCACGGCCGTCTCATGCGGCTGGCTTGCTTCAAGCGCCTCTGCAAAGGAACTCCAAGACGAAACGACAGCGGTCTCATGGTAGACTGCGGGGTCTTCATGCTGCTCCTGCGTCGCCTCGGCCGCAAAGGACTCGACCAACTGGACCCGACGATGCGACGGGGAACTCTGCGAGGGTGTTGCCCCCGGCCTCGCCGAAGACTTGGGTCGAGCCAGGCCAGCGCCCGGCTTTGAGCAGCCTTGGTCGCCAGCCCAATGGCCTGGCTGGCCACAATCGTGGCAAACCCCACGCTTCTTGAAGCCAGGCCTCCCGGACTGCGGTGACGAGGGTGCCGAAGTAGCCTTGCCGAACCCGCGGTCCTTGCGCAGATCCTGAAGCTTGTGGCGCGCTTCGCGCATAGTCAAGAGAGCTTCGGCAGCAGACTCGACCGTTCCTTCCACTTCGTCTAGCACTTGCGGCTCCAGTCCTTCGGCCTCAGCCTGCTCCAGCTCCGTCGCCAAGGCCTCGGCCTCAGCCTCAAGCACATTGTCCAAGGAGATGCCGTTGCCCTCCTCCTCGGGAACAAGCTCTTCATCCTCAGCCTCCTCGCCCGGCTCGCCCTCAGTCTCGCCAAGCTGCTCGCCTGCAAAGGCTTGCCGCGACCGATATCCAAGAAACGGCCGCCTCGGCGCAAACGAGCCTGCCTTGCCGCCGCCTTTCGCGTCACGCTGCCTGAAGAACGGCCCGACACAGAACTTAATGCTCCAGAGCCACGGTACACGGAGAAGGTGGTCGAAGAGGACGGTGTGCCGCCAAAGCCGCCAAAGCTACGGCCGCGGCCTCTGAGGTCAGGGGCTCCCGCTCGTCTCATCAAGGGGTCTGCGGCATGAAGGTCTTTGAAAAGCCGCAGGGCTTCAGCCTCGACATCCTCGAAGCCTTCCCGGCCCTGCAAAGCCGTCTCCAGCAACTGCTTCCTCAACGGATCCAGCCCCAACTTTTCTTTCAGAAACCAGCCCAACTCGGAACTCGGGAGGGCTATCCCTTCACTCTTCAGCTCAGCGGCCAGGAAGCGAAATCTCGACATAAAGTCAGCTGGCCTCTCGCCCGGCTTCCTGCTGAGCTCTGTGTAGAAGAGCATTCGCAGCTCTCCCTTCTTATCCAAAGCACTCTTGCCGTTGATGCCCTCGAGCGCCTTCAGCAACTTGTTCAAGCCTGCAAGGGGGTCCTCCTTGGTCACGACAATCTCTACGCCGTCGGGATCCTTTGCACGGACCTCCTTCTGATACTCAAGCTCGGCCGGGGTGAACTTCCCCGCGCTGTCGCACAACGCCCGATTGCCGTAACAGCCACCTCGCTGCTAAGTTGAACTTCTTCGTGCTCTCCAAGTCCAAGGAAGAAACCCACCATTGCATCTCTTTGCTGAACGCCCTCCAAGTCACAGGGCTCCCGTCCCACGTTGGCACCTTGTACCAAGCAGACGTTGTCTTATCATCTTCGGCCATCTCTGCAAAGACGGAGCCGGACTCGTAGCGCCAGGCAGCCTAGCTGCTGCCAAAAGGAAAAACTCAAATTCAAAGTTCACAGCGGGGTGGCTAGCTCCACCCAAAAGAGGCCTCGAAGAAGCCCAAGCCAAAGAAGCTGGACCAATCCAGGCAGCCGGGTCCTCAAGGCGCAAAGGTTTTCGAAGAAGGGCTCAAGAAGCCGGAGCAGTCCGGACAGCCACGGAAAACCAAGAAGAAGTAGTAGACACTGAGGCGAAAAGGCAAGAGGGCCACAGCCTCCTGTTTCAGGCGTCCACCTGCCAAGGTCCAAGGGCCTGCCAAAAGGGTGCAGCAGCACACAGCAAAGGCCCGGCACCGATGGTCTGCGGGAGCTTCGCCGCAGGCCGTGCCAGAAGGAACTCGCCGAGGAGGTGGACACCGTCTGGGGACACACTGCTGTAGCACTGGCCGCAAAGTGGTAGAAGAAAGCGAAGTCGGCAGGTAGCGCAGCAAGGGTCCAAGGAAAGATTGCTCAGGCTCCGGTGCCACTAAGCAACCCTGATGCTCTGGGCTGCTACAGGCTCTCACCTTTTGCCTGCCAGTAGCTATATCTGGATCAAGGCCTAAAAAGCCGCGGATAGGATGCGAACAGCTCTGCACACGGTCAAGACCCACCGGCACAAGCCTGTGGTTTCACATTAGGGTTTAGGGTTTAGGGTTTGGGGTTTGGGGTTTGGGGTTTGGGGTTTAGGTTTAGGGTTTAGGGTTTAGGGGTTAGGGGTTAGGGTTTGGGGTTTAGGGTTTAGGGTAAAGGGTTTGGTCATTTGGTGTATGTGGGGCTTTTTCCGGCTTCGGCGGATATCGAACATGATGGCCCCTTCTGGGGTATCTATGCCTCAGAAAGCCCTCAGCCCCAACCCTAGACGCAGGTAAACCCTCAACCCCACGTAAACCCTAATCCCCACAAAGTGATCACCTAGATACCTAAACCCTAAACCCTAAACCCTAAACCCTAAACCACCTCGGGGGCAGGGGATGGGATCCTTCAAACGCGGCCTCTTTGCAGCCGCCAATGTCTGCCTTGAGCACCTCGAAGGGCGATCGTGCATCCTCAGGGGGCATTTTTAGGGTTAAGGGTTTAGGGTTTACGGTTTATAGGGTATAGGGTTTAGGGTTTAGGGTTTAGGGTTTACGGTTTAGGGGGGGAGAGGGGGGGGGGGATTTGGATTTTGGGAGGGTTGCATTGGGATTTGGCGTGGGTCGAGGTGGTGGCGGGTATTCCCTTAAGGCCCAAACCGCAACCCTGTCCCAATCTGACCCTAAACCCTAAACCCCAAACCCCAAACCCTAAACCCCAAACCCTAAACCCTAAACCCTAAATAAACCCTAAGCCCTAAACCCTAAACCCCAAACCCTAAACTTTTTTAAACCCTAAACCCTAAGCCCTAAACGCTAAACGCTAAACCCTAAACCCTAAACCCTAAACCCTAAACCCTAAACCCTAAACCCTAAACCCTAAACCCTAAACCCTAAACCGCAGCGCTCTACCAGACCATGGGCGCCTGGATCTGCTTCTCGAGGTCATCCAACAAAGCAAACATCTCCGCTGCTTTCATGTCCTTGCCCTGGTTTTAGGGGTTTAGGGTTTAGGCTTCTTAAGGTTAGGGTTTAGGGTTTAGGGTTTAGGGTTTAGGGTTTAGTGTATCCCAGGGCTCCCTAATGATTCCTACTTCTTCTTTTCTTCAGGGGAATCCGAAGTTTACGCGAGATGGCCAGCTCTCTATATTTCAGGTGGTCCCAAAAGGGAAAAGCCGCTGGTTAGACAGGTGAACCCCAAACCCCCATGGCCCTGCAACCATGTCGCCTTAAACCCTTTAACCCTAAAACCCCACGACCCTGCGGACCCTCAAACCCTAAAACCCTAGTTGCCGTAAACCGCATCATTACCTCAACGCCCTAAAACACTCTTCAAGCGCCCAACTCCCCCCCCCCCCCCCACCTGAAACCTTCACAAGCCTTCGAAAGACCTTAACCCTTTTGAAGCCCTGCAAAACCCTGAAGCCCAGATGGGGTCAGGTTTTGCTTGGGGTGTGTGTGGGGTTTGTTGAGGGTTGCGTAAGGGCTTCTTTAAGGCTCCGCGAGGGTTTGCGCAGGGTTCATCTGGGGTTTACGAATATATAGCGGGCCCCAAAAATAGACCCCACATAGTAGCATTCCCTTACAATAGGGAAAGTACCCCAAATTCGGAAACCACGCTCTGGGCTTGTTGGGGTTTAGGGCTGAGAGGGTCCCTGTAAGATCCCCAACTCGCCTGCAGGTGCAGGGGCTTGGCTAACTCCTCGACCTGGGCCCGGAAAGGCAATACCTAAGCCCTGTAAGGCTCACCCCACACCCCTAAAACCTCAACCTTGCACCCCTAAAACCTTTGCCAACCCTGAACCGCGGGAACCCTAAAAAAAACAATAACTCTCAGCCCAAACCCTAGACCTTTCCAACCCTAAACCCTAAACCCTAAACCTTCAACCCTTCAAACTCTCCGCCCTAAACCCTAAACGGCTTAAGCCAGAACTCACAAACCATGTTTCAACCCTCAGCCTCGTTCAAGCCAGAACCCTGAACCTTTTGAACCGCCTAAAATCGCCCTCAATCGCCAGGTGCCCGAAACCCCACACCCTAAACCCTGCCAACCATTGGATACGAGTATCTGGTTTTTTTCTTAGAAGCCTCGACCCTAAACCCTAAACCCTAAACCCTAAACCCTAAACCCTGTTTCTAAGGGTTCAGGGGTTAGGGGCTTGGGTTGCCATGCGGCCCTGGAGGGGGGGAGTGCGCCATTCTTCTGTGGATGGACATTGTTCACCACATTGTTCACCTCGAACCCTAAGCCATAAACCCGAAACCCTAAGCCCATAAGCCCTAAGCCCTAAACCCTAAACCCTGAACCCTGAACCCTGAACCCTGACCCCTAAACCCTAAACCAAAACCCTATAAACCCTTGTCGCGTAGAAGCTTGGGACGTTGGGCTTCGATAACTTTTAAAGGGCTGGGGAGCTTTCGAGGCGCTACGCTATGCTTGGATGCCTGTGCGCATTGGATGCCTTGGTGTAAGAGCCCAGAAAAAAAACCTACAGTAGCCTCCCGCCCTGAACCATAAACCCTCAACCGCAAATCTAAACTTTGGGGGCTGGGCAGTTCTCCTTCTACAAGCCCACTTTACTATCCCGGCGCGTTGTATGTGGGGGCGAGGCTATAGGGGCCGGTGGCCTCTTTATCTGTTACCTATACCTCAATACAGCCCGATTTCCGAAATATGATGCCCCCATAAAACAGCAACCCTACTTAAAGAGACCACCAACCCACATAAGGTTGAGGGCTTTAAGAAATTTAAAGGGTTGAGTCGAAGTCCCACCTTCTTGATCGCTTCGTCCGACTCCGCTATTCTCTGGTCCACTTCCGCCAACTGCGTCGGGAGTTCAAGCCAACTGGCGGCTCATCTACTTGTGTATTGATTAGGCTCAACTCTCCCTAAGTGATGCGGGCACCTAGGGGGCAGTATAGACGGGGGTAGTCGGGGAATGGGGGGCAAGAGTAAGGTGAGGATGCTGGTAACTTGTTAAAGCCCCTTTCAAGAGCGGGCCAGGGAGGGTTTCAAGTTCGGCAGGGCTTCGAAGAGAAAGCATCAGCTATTGGCATGAAAAAGCACAGTACCAACCGACTTTGCTGGTCTTTTTGCAACACGGCAGGTGCGCTTGCGAGAGCTGGATACATGCACATGAGTCCTAAGCCCTAACCCTAAACCCTAAACCCTAAACCCTAAACCCTAAACCCTAAACCCTAAACCCTAAACACTTGAAACACAGCCAACGGCTGTTCGAAGAGTTCCTGCCGCTCCTTGCGGGACTTCACTCCAGCCTGGCAGTTTTCATGATGATTTTTGAAGGTTGCTAGGTACTATGACTACTATTCGTGCTATTGTTTCTATGATTCTGATTACCACTATGAGTCCTATTCTTCTGAGTACGCATGATTGTTTGCATGATTATGATTGGTACTCGTATTATCATGCATATTACAGTCGTTTCATGAGTGCCGTTATGAGTCATTATTCTGATTGCAACGTATGATTGTAATTATTCCTATCGCTACGAATGAGGGTTATACTTGTTGTTTTGCTTACTTCTACGCATGATTGTTATGATGGTTGTCATTCATGTTGGTAATACTATGATTACTATGTGTATGGTGTATATATATATATGTATATATATATACATATATATATATACATACCGCCTTACGATGACCCTCGCCAGGCGGCTACACATCAAGCAGCATAAAGGCGCCAGGCACACGTGATCACCTGACAGTCGCCACAACTGACTGTAAAGGGATCTGGGAATCCCTTTTCAGTGACCTTAGGGGTTCTTTAGGGGGCTACTTAGGTGTGTCGGGGCTGTATATAAAGGTATATGTAAGGGGTTATATGTGGGTTTTATAGGAGAATAAGATTGAGCGTCCCTTCTAAGGGCCCCTGCTTCTACCCCTTAAGAATCACACGCTCGCAGGAGGACCTCGAGAGACACCTGGGGCGGCTTTGGCATCAGCACGATGTCCGTGTCAGTCTCCTGGCGGCTTAGGGTTTGGGGTTTAGGGTTTAGAGTGTAGGGTGTAGAGTTTAGGGTTTAGGGTTTAGGGCACGACACAGTGGCGCAGGAAATATGGCTATGTCCCAATATCAGGGGTACCCCTCATATACCCCCCAAAATACGGTGATCCTAATCCTAGGGACCCCCAAAAAGGGTACCCCCTACTTTTCGGAAACCCCCATGAAGCAGCAATAAACCATAAGCCTGCCACAATACGAGCTACTTCAGCAAGGAAGCCCGATTGGCCACAAATGCCATGAGCAGAAAATCATGCAGCCGGCTCTCTGCCCGGAAGTGGGTTTAGGGTCGGTTTAGGGTTTAGGGCTTAGGGCTTAGGGGTTAGTAGTTACGGAGTCCCTAAGGTTTAGGGCTTGAATCCTGTCACTTCATTGACGTAGGTGCTTATACTTTACAAGTTCGTTGGGTTTGGGAGTTACAGCCGACCGAAGCATGCCTGCGGCCACACGACAGACTCTTCACAAAGTTACAAGGTCCGGCGAACCCTAAACCCACTCCTAAACCCTAAACCCTAACCCTAAACCCTAAACCCTAAACCCTAAACCCTAAACCCTAAACCCTAAACCCTAACCCTAAACCCTAAACCCAATGCTGTTAGACTGAATCTTCGGAGTTCTTCTTTTTGCGTGGCTATTTTGGCTACACCGTGCTCAAGCTATAGGCCCCTAACTTCCCTAAAGATGCTGATTGCGCCCAAGTAGGGAGGTAGAAAGAATTACCTAAGTTCCCTAACCCTTCAAAGAATCCAAATTCTTGAAGATTCCCTAAACTCTATAAACCCTAAAACCCTAAAAAGGACGTGGGACATGAGCGCCCAATTGCCCCGGGGGCTCCTTGCTGTCTGAGGCGACGGCCACTTCGCCTGGAGAAGGGAGCATCATGAGGAAGGGCTTTTGCGCTATTATAACGGGGGCACTAATAAGAGAACTGAAAGCCCCCGTTTCGTTCTCTCGTTCACGCACTACATTAATACGGTTCATGCGCTTCTTTCATGCCCTAAAAACCGTATTAAATTACTGCGTTCTCTACGTTCTCTTCACACTCTTTTCCTTTAATATTGTCCCGGGCTTATAATATAACTCTTTTGCCCGGGGGATAATACTAATAATAGGGTGAAAATAGCGCCCAAACAAAGATATTATAAGGGCGCAGTTTAGGGTTTAGGGTTTAGGGTTTATTTAGGGTTGCCACACATATATGCACCCACCATTCACGGACCCCTGTGGTTCGTGTTGGGTTTAGGGTTCAGGGTTTCGGGTTAAGGGCTGATGTTTCGGCATTGCCCTCTTCCCCCCTTTGGTTTGTATTGGGCAGTGGTGGGTTTAGGTTTTAGGGCTCAGGGTTCAGGGTTCAGGTGTAGGGTTTCCCAGCGTATCGACGGGGCTCTACTGAACTTGGAACCCTGGCAAAATTTGTTTTTTCCTCTTTCTTAGGAATTATAGTACCCAGAATTGACAATTATTTCCAAGTACCCCTATGGGGGGAGGTTCGAGAAGGGCGCGATGTCACCCTTCAACACCGTACAGCCCCTAGCCCCCCCTAAACCTCAAGTTGCTTAAACCCTAGTAGACCCTAGTTAAACCCTGAACCCTGAACCCTGAACCCTAAACCCTAACCCTAAACCCTAAACGAGCAGGTGAACCTTTAGGTTCTTGAGTTCGGGCCTCTGGCAATTGTTCGGTCCTGAGAGGGCTTTGGGCTCGTTGAGGACTTCGCAAGGTCTGTCTCTGCGGCCTTTTGAGGTGGATCCCAGGCTCTTCATGCTTGTGGCGTAGGGAAAAAGGCGTATAAGGGCTCAGGGTTTCCCGAAACTCTAAAACATCTAATCCCTAAGCCCCGAAGCGCCTGAGCCCTAATCCCTAAACCCTGATTTGGGCCCATCTTTCTGCCAAGGTGCGGAAAAGTGGAGGGGGTGCCCCCCCCTCGACCGGGTAGCTGAAGAGGGCCTTTCCGGTTCAGGGTTTAGGGTCCTGCAGGAAAGCGACCTTCTACCCACCCCAAACCCTGTAGGGGTTTATCGGTAGCGATTAAGCCCTAAGCCCGAAGCCCTAAACATAAGGATTCTGCAAACACGGTTTTCCAGAATCCCCCTTTTTCGGGGCACTAAATTTTCCCAAATACTAGGATGCTTGTGTCTGTGTGCTTCTTGGGGGTTTGGGGTTTAGGGTGCAAGAAAATGGCCTGCCTTCAACTGCTGGTCTGTTAAGTCGGAGCTCGCCAAAAAAGCAGTTGGGCGGGTGGGGGGGGGGGGTCAGGAAAGCCTACACCCCGAACCCGAAAAAACCTAGCCCCAAGAAGCAGCTTGGGGTATGAGGGCTACCCGAAACCCTAAGCCCTAAACCCTAACCCTGAAGGAGTCTGCAGCACCTCCCGCAGCTGCGCCAGCTCGTCGCTGATGAGGGGCGTGAACCTGGAGATTGCTGCTTCGGGGTTGGCATCAACCTTGCAAGAGGGCTCTGACTGTGACAACAGCCTAGCTGCTGAGTATCCTGGGCCAAAGAAGGTTAACTTTTCTATCATTATGACTATATGTATATATGTATATACCCCGAAAGGTTAATGGTTACCTACTCGGCTGCTCTTTAAGGCAGGTTTGAGGTTGGGAGTTCCGCGGGGGAGGGGGGGGGTTCAGGGTTCAGAGCTCGGGGTCAACCAACCGGGTTTATAGGGCATAAGGCTTATAGGGCTTGTGGACTCATGAGCGACGTGACCAATGGGGAACGCCGCCATTCCTGAGTGGATTTTCAAGCAAGTCTCAACTTCTGTGGGCCCTACTCCCTGTAGAACCCCGACATACAGAACAAAGAAGCACTCCCTAAACCTTATAAACCCTAAACCCTAAAACCCCAAAACCCTAAACCCCAACACCACTCTTGCAGTGTTCGCTATCTCCAAGTGCCCAGACCCCTGGGAGGATCCAAAAAGTAGATCCCTTGAAAGGTAGTACGGGCTACTATTTTGAGGCTTCCGCTTTTTGGATCCTCCCGGGGGTCACCCTAAACCCTCAACCCTCAACCCTCAACCCGTTACTTCATCTACCGGACAAGGATGTCGAACCTACTCCGGCGGTGGAAAGAAGGCTGGGGCCAATGCGGCCTTGTGTCCTGACACGCTGCGCGGCAAGGATTCGATTTGAGGTTTAGGTTTTTTGGGGTCTTAGGGTTTAGGGCTTAGGGTTTAGCGTTCAGGGTTTTACAGGTTCAGAAGCTTAGAATCTCATGAACCATTGCTGCATGCTGAAGCCACAATAAGACCACATAAGGCTGTTGGTTCGCGTCGACGCGCGACCCTGACCCTAATCTTTCGGGAGATTTCTGAGTCTCGAAGACCCAAGCCAAACGCCAGAAGGTTGCTGTGATATTGTGTGCGCAATCGCATTGCGGGGATTTTGCGCCCTAAACCTGAATGACCAGAAAAAAATATGACCAGAGCCCACATCCTGAACCCGCAACCCTGCCAGCCCTCAAAGGGGCTGCAGGCCCGGAAAACAGAGCGTCTTAGGCCGTCCTGCGAGGTCCTGGCAGCATCGAGGAGTTTTCCTCTGAAGAACTGACCTGGGAAGACATCAAGATGTCTGTTTAGGGTTTAGGGTTTAGGGTTTAGGGTTTAGGGTTTAGGGTTTAGAGTTTAGGGTTTAGGGTTTAGGCTTTAGGGTTTAGGGGTCTGAAGTCTGAGGTTGCTTTGAGGGTCCCTTTAAGGCAGGGGATTCTATCCTATTTGTGGTATACAAGGGATACCCCTATTTTGGGAAATACCCTGTCTGTATAGAACAAATAACCCCACCGAAGCCCTTAACCCTTCAACGCTCAGCACCAGCTGTGGCAGGGCTGCATGTGCCAGCAGTTGAACTGCCAAAAGGACAAGCCACCAAATCTTGACATCCCAGTCCGCTGCCTAGGGCTTATGGGGCTTCGGGTTCCAAGCCCTAAACAGTAGAATTTGCTACAGCCCTAAACAGCCCTAAACAACCCTAAACCTTCTTCGGCAACCCCGTTTAGTTTAGGGTTGGTTTAGGGTTTAGGGTTGAGGGTTTAGGGTTTGGGGTGTCGGGTTTAGGGTTTAGGCCCTGAGGGGGGACGGGGGGGGGGGGGGGGTGGGAGCTGTTGGGGACCACCGCTCCTCTTGGCACCAAGCAGCGCCCGCGCGCGCCACTGCTGTACCAGCGCACGGACTTCTCCTGGCAAGCTCCCGTTGGGGGGTTTAGGGTTTAGTTAGGGTTTAGGGTTTAGGTGTAGGGTTTCGTACTTCTAACCGCAATTGTGAGTCTACTTCTTGCACACTTAGAGGACTTAGGGGCTGGGGTTATTAGATGCCCAATTTGGGGGCGGGGGGGAACCCCACACCGAAGGTGGGGAATAAAATACATACATATATACATATAAAAATAGGGTTTATTATAAGCTGTTAGAATTTAAACTCAACTCTTCTCCTCGCCCGGTCTACTCCTAGAGACTCCCTGGTCCAGAGACTCCCCGGAGCGCCCAACCCCAGAGACTCCCTGAAATGCCCAATCCCCAAATCCCCAAGGTGGGGATGTTCGAAGTAAAATAACTTTTTTTGGCCAGGGGGCGGGGCCACTAATACAAGGCGGCTCCAAATAGTTAGGGTACCCCAACAGGGAGCATGACTTTCAGAGGGCCTAAACCTCAAGTAAGTCATACTCGGACCTCTAAGGATGTACCCCTAAGAGGTTCCCTGAATATACACCCAATATGGCCCTTAGTATTACCTTAGGAATCTTCAAAAGGGTTCCCAAGCCCAAGGGTACCACCTCAGGGGGCCAAGCTAGAACCCCATGAAAACCCCAAACCCCAAACCCGAAACCCTACATGCAAAAAGCCCGAAACCCTAAACCCTAAATCCAAAAAGCCCGATACCCTTCCACCTGCAGCTGCTTTAGGGTTTAGGGTTTAAGCCCTAAGCCACCTGCAGCTGCAGCAGTTCGAAGGCCAGCGAGCGGTTTGCAAAGGAACCGTCCAGCCACGCCTGCCATCTCAGAGGGGGGGGGGGGGGGGTCCCTAGGTTTAGGGTTTAGGGTTTAGGGTAAAGGGTTTAGGGTAAAGGGGGTTCCCCTAGATTAGGGCTTATAGGGGGGCAGGGAGGTTTCCTCAGAAGGAGGACTGAAGTATTTCGAGGCACCTGCTTTGGGAATCCGGAGTCCTCAGCACCGAGAAGTGTGGAGATGAAGGCTAGGGGAGGTGCAGCGTCTTGGGCTGCTGGCTTGGAACTCGAAATCCTATGTTAAGAAGGGGTTCAGGGTTTAGGGTTTAGGGTTAGGGTTTAGGGTTCAGCTTACCCTGCTAAGTTCTAGGGCTTTTGCCGGAGTTGGGCAGGACTCGTTCCTGTAAATTGCCACCCCAAACCGGGCTTCGGGCTGAGTAGGATTTCGTAGGGTAGAGAAAAGACTCAGAGGGGCTTAGTTCTTTAGGGTTTAGGGTTTAGGGTTTAGGGTTTAGGGTTTAGGGTTGAGTTCGGGTCTAGCAGGAACCCCGGAGCTGAGTGGGCTTAGCAAGGTTGCTTTTGCAGGCTTTGATGGAGTGTCGGGCAGAACCCAAAGCCTAAGCACTAAACCCTGAACCGCACATGCCAGAGCACGTTGCCTCGAGCTTCCCGCCGTCGCAGAGGAAGCCCCCACCTCTACCGATAGAGTCCGGGGTTCTTTAGGGTTTAGGGTTTAGGGTTCTTAGGGTTTAAGGTTTAGGGTTTAGGGTTTAAGGTTTAGGGCTTAGGGCTTAGGGTGATGGGGGCAGCAGCTACCTAGGGAACCTGAGGGAAGCCTAAGGAGCCTTAGGGAGCAGTGGGGAGTAGTAGGGAACCTTGCCCCTTGAACCCCCCCCTCCCTTAAGGACCCTACAATCTACTAAGGGTGGTGAAAATGATGCTTTCCCCCATATCTCGTAAGAACGTCTTGTCACTTGTCCCATACTCTGCGGCTTCCCCCCCGGTCAAATTTGCGCAGTAGAAAAGCTACCCTCTCCGTACGTCGTAAGCGAAGGTTCCACAAACCTGCAACGGCTGTGTGTCATTAATGTTTCTGCAAGGGCTCAGGGTTTTACGACTTTGTGTACAGTATATGGGGCGTTCCGAACATAGGGGTTCCCTTTTGGGCAATGCCACTCAGAAGGATGATGAGCGCATTTTGGGGTGTATGAGGGAGATCCCCGTTTGGAGCAAATGCACACATGGGCTTCTTGAATGTCTCGGCATGGGAAGGGAAAATGAGTAGTAGAGCTTCCTGGCAAATGGGGGTGGGGTACCTTGTTGGGGTCCGCATTATCAGGGAATCCTACTGTGTGGGGTCTATATTGGAGGCCCAGGCCCCTAACTTTCGCAAACCCCCAGGCTTTTTCTACTCCCAAGGCATTTTGGAGTTAGAAAAGCTACATGGTTAAATCTTAAAGGAGCCCCGAAGCCCTTCACAACCCTAATCTTTGAAGAACAATAGCCCTTGCTTACACCTTCTGGCCTACATCGGCCAGGGTTTTCCTCCAGCGACTAGGCCTCGTGTTCACCACACATGCTGTTGCAGAGCAATTCGACGTGCGCTAGGAAGCATCTATCTAAGTCTGGATGCCTAAGTTTTTCTTCGCCATTCTATACTGTCACTTAGCCAGGCTCATGATAGCTTCCTAGCGCCCTACTGGGCATGTAAGGGCTCCGCTGCTGGTTCCGCTGATCCCTCGGTTTCTCAGGAGCCTGATACAGATACAGATTCCTTGCTACCCCAGTAACCATATTATAATAAGGGCACCCTTTTTTGGTTGGCTAATTTACAAGGGAACCTTGAACGCAAAAAAAAAGGACAAGGGTACCACTGGGCTACCATGATTCTGCAGCTGCCTGCTCATGTCTGCGTTCTGGGATCATCGGGATGCCTCTTACCCGCGGATGTGCGCTGCAAGTTTCGTAGCTCTCTTGAAACGTCGGTGGCTGGTCATTTGTTCCGGCTCTTGCGCCACCCACACGCCCGCCACGGCCTACAAGCCTCGGTCGCAGTCTGATGCTGCGAGTGTTTTTGCTTTCGTGCTCGGAACGAACGATCTGCTGTGACCAACTATTCCCTTAAGGAGAACGCATGCTGCATTTGTCAATGTTGGCTTGAACACCGTTTCAATTCTTTTCACATTCACTAGTCTCAACTAAGATTCGGGTCCTCAGGGTCTAGGGGTTTCAGGGTTTAGGGCTTAGGGCTTTAGGTCTCTGTTCAAGTATCGAGGGCCGAGAACCCGGCGAGCGAACGCCATCGGCCTCATCCAACTTTCTGCGCTTCTTTTCGGCCTGGTGGTCCCCGAAGGTGGGCTCGGAGAGTACACAAGATCCTTGGGGGCCAAATCATGAACCCTGAAAGTGTTCATGGTTCATACTACCTTGACAAGAACTTTCGTAGTGTAGGGTAATATGACCCCAAATTTAGGGTTTCTTTGGTCCCCAAGGATTGCTAACTCTAACAACATCCGCCAAATCATCCTGTCTCCGCGGCAAACCGACCCCGAAACTAACGCGGCGGGGCTTCTGCAAAATTGAGGTCTTCTTCTCTGCGGCTCCAACGTATTCGGGATAGCTGCCAGCACGCGGACGCTACCTCAGAAGAACTCCTGAACCCGACTGCAAGACCCTAAACCTGGAACCCCAAACCCTGAACCCTAAGCCCTACACCAAAACCCAAACCCTACACCCTAAATCCAAAAGTCTAAACCCAGCACCCTGCATCCCAACACCCCACACCCTAAAAAGTCCTGAACCCTAAACCCCAAACCTCAACCCCTAAACCCCAAACCCTAAACCCCAAACCCTAAACCCCAAACCCTAAACCCTAAACCCTAAACCCCAAACCCCAAACCCCAAACCCCAAACCCCAAACCCCAAACCCCAAACCCTAAACCCTAAACCCTAGACCCTAAACCCTAAACCCGAGCCAGATCTGGCCTCGGCCATGTCGGCCGAGTTCTGCGCGGCGAAGTCGAGCACGGCGCCTGAAGCTAAGACTCTGCGTGCTGTGGTCATGCCATGTTGGGGTTCAGGGTTTAGGGTTTAGGGTTTAGGGTTCAGTGTTCAGGGTTTATAAGGTTTAGGGCTTCGCGTTCGGACTCAGTTTGTGCTTTATTTCTTTGGGGGCGGGGGGGGCTTCAGAATGCTAAAAGGAGTGGCGGGACTAGTCAGGCTTAGACCCTAAACCCTAAACCCTAAACCCTAAACCCTAAACCCTAAACCCTTCTTGGGTTATGTACACCCCAGGGCCCCCTCTGCGCGCACTTCTGAGCTCGCGGCACTCGATTGCTTGGGCCACCCGGCTATCCTGAAGTTTGGGGATCTTGGAAGCGGGGGAGGGGTTTAGGGTTTAGGGTTTAGGGTTTAGGGTTTAAGGTTTAGGGTTTAGGGTTTAGGGTTTAGGGTTTAGGGTTTCGGGTTTTAGGGTTTAGGGTTTAGGGTTTAGGGCTTAGGGCTTAGGGTTTAGGGTCTAAAGCCCGAGCCCTTGACCCAAAACCCTCTAAACCCTGAACCTCAAACCCTGAACCCTAGTGCGTGGTTCGCCATTCACTGCGTGCTCATGGTTCAGAGACTGCAGAAGACCCTAAACCCTAAACCTACTCTAAACCCTAAACCCTAAACCCTAAACCCTAAACCCTAAACCCTAAACCCTAAACCCTAAACCCTAAACCCTAAACCCTAAACCCTAAACCCTAAACCCTAAACCCTAAACCCTAAACCCTAAACCCCAACCCTATAAACCCTAAACCCGAAGCCCGAAAAGCCGCAGGCTTGCACCGAGGCTGCAGCACAGCACAGCAGCGCCATGTTGGCGCCTGCGTGGTTTAGGGTTGCGGGTTCAGTGCCAAACCCCATGGATTTAGGGGCTTAGGGTTTCGGGTTTAAGCCATAAAGCCTAACACACAACAGTCCTGAAAACCAGAAATCTCAGCTGCAAGTCCTGAGCACAAAACGGCCCATCTCTTTGCAAGTTGTCAAGTTCCTCCCCGTAGCACTTAACAGGCGCACGCCCCCAACAATGAAGACCAAACGTTGGACTCTGGGGCACATGGACCCGACCAAAACCACCACAAATTGCAGTCATTTTGGGGTTTAGGGGTTTAAGGTTCAGGTTTAGAGCCGGTTTCGGGGTGAGGGGTCACTGCGCATGATCTCCGAAAGGCCGTCTGGCATTGAACAACTGCCGACGGTTGCTAGGCTTATCGCTGAGTCTCATCTAAATCTATGGTTCCAAGTATGGGCCCTTGAATTGGGCCCCTTGCTATATAGCCCTTAGAAGCACTTTTAGGAATACGGGCGCATACTTCGGATCCCACCCCTAGAGCCCCCAAAAAACCCAAAACAAAAACTCAGCACAAAAACCCCTGAAGCCCCCCATACACACCTACGTGGATTCTTCTATTCTATTCATAACCAAAAATGGGAAAACATGTGTTGAGCCGATTCCTGCATTAAGAGCCAACGTGTCTTCGGAGGAGTCGCGCCTGGGCCGGCCGCCTCAGACTCCTTCTGCCTGAATTGGGGGCTTTAGGGTTTAGGGGCTTAGGGCCCAGGGCTAAGGGTTAAGGGTTTAGGGTTTGAGGGTCTTGGGGTTTAGGGTTTAGAGTTTGAGGGTCTTTAGTCCTAGACTCCTAGACCCAAGACAAATCTAGTTATAACAAGGGTAATGTAGGGGTCGGAATAATTACGAAAAAACTCTCTCATAGTCCCTGTATAGCTATACTAGAATAATTAACCCCCAAAACCCTATTCTAATTATTGAGGCCCTATGATACCCTTTTTGGCTGAAATGGGCGTAAAAAGCGTGCCTAAATCCTAAAAAAGGAACAAAGCACTACCCTGCATGCTAAACCCAAAGCCCCAAACCAACCCCAAAAAAAAGAATGAGGGCCTGCTCTGTAGGGTTTGGGGTTTCGGTGGGCTGGGGTGTAGGGTTTCGAGGGGGGGGGGGGAGGGGGGGGGGGGGGGGGGGGGGGAGGGGGGGGGGGAGGGGGGGAGGGGAGGGGGGGGGGGGAGGGAAGGATGGGAGGCGGGGAGGGGATTCCCCCAATCCTAGACTGACCACTCGCGACCACGAAATGCCACGAACCCCATAAACCAACCCACAGGTTCCCTGATCTAATCGATCTTTGCCCTGGAGAAGCAGACCTGTAGGTTGGGATGTTCCCCTGAAACCAGCAGTCCGTAGTAGGGATTGTAATGGGTGGGTGGGGTGAGGGGGGTTACTGGTAATTTCTATTCAGGACTGTTAGTTTGGGGGGGGGGGGGGAACATCCCAAACTGTAGGGCTTGTATCAGGGAGAAGGGTTTAGGGTTCAGGGTTTATAGATGGCTCCTCATCGCATGTCTGCGGTCTCTTTTGCGGGATGCTAGAAACAAAAGCCCTACTTCATGTCCACTCTAGAGAGCTTCCTCAAGAACCCCCAAAGCCTACTTTCTTGGTCACATAAGCATCCTATGAGGGGTATGAGCATAAAAAACCTAAACACACGATAGGCTTGAGGATCTTCAGGCGGGGCATATATCCCGAAACTCCAAGACCTAGGGGGCTTCTGCAATGATTTGCTTTGTACTATTCAGGTTTAGAGTTTAGGGCTTAGGGTTTAGGCTTGAGGGAAAAGAGTGGGCCCTGCCGAAGCAGGATCTAACAACGAAAGGACATGTGGCAGAACTTTCGCACCTGCAACAGCATTCTTTTCGGGCTACCATGTCTAGAGAACCGCTATTAAAAACCAGCAATGGCTTGGGATCTGAGATTTCAGGCAAGAAACGCAGAGCAAAGTAAAACCCGAAATCCTGTAATCCCTAAACCCCAACCCCTAAATTCTAAGGAGTCCAGTCCTACTTCAAGACTCTGCGTAGGACAACGATGCCTCAGCGCATCTCGAATAGCTGCGGCCGCTTTTAAGACCTGCCGATCGCCACCCCCCGCCCCCCTCCCGCCCCCCACACCGAGAGCCCTTCATTAAAACCCTAAACCCTAAACCCGAAGCCCTAAGCCCTAAGCCCGAAACCCTAAAACTAACCCCTAAACCCGAAGCCCTAATTCCTAAACCAATGAAGTGAACACAGTGAACCAGACCTTGGAATCTTGTGTCCCAACCAGGCAATATTAATATCATGACCTGTGAAGTGGACACAAAGCCCCAGTTCTAGCTCCTTTTAACCGTAACATCTGGGTCTTGGGGCTCACTGCGCTCATACAATTAATGCAGCATTCATGCGTCTTTTCACTTCATTTCATTCCTTATAATGCTACATTTCTTGTATTCTCTTCGTAATCCTTTATCTCTCTTTAATGTATCCCGGGCGCATATAAAGATAGTAGCCTAACCCGCAACTTTCAGAGTTGAGAGCTCGGACTTCGAAGTTCGAGGAAAACAGAGAAGCCACGCGCTGCCTGCTTCTCCCTCACGCTCCCGGAACCCTAGACCCTGTACCCTAAACTTTAAACACCACCCCCTCTCCCTAAACCCTAAACCCTGAACCCTGAACCCTAAACCCTAAACCCTAAACCCTAAACCCTAAACCCTAAACCCTAAACCCTAAACCCTAAACCCTAAACCCTGCCTCAGGAAGATCCGGAGCGTTCCCTGGACATTGCAGGGTCTCTTCCGGCCCATCCTGCTAAGACTGGTTTAGGGTTTAGGGTTTAGGGTTGTGCCCTGAAAGGTTTAGGGCTTAACTGGGGTTTAGGGCTTAGGGTTTACTCTAACCATGAAAGGTTTAGGTTTAGGGTTTAGGGCTTAATTAGGGTTTACGGCTTAGGGTGTACTCTAACCATGAAAGGTTTAGGTTTAGGGCTTAGGGCCTAAACCCTTCTTGACATCCAAGGTGCTTTGCCGCGCAATTGGGGCCTTAACAGTTGGGACTTCTGGTTTGCTGGCCGGCTTTAGACTTTGGAGTTCAGAGTTTACCCAGTGTAGTAGTATTATGGAAGGAGGAACCTGAACATGTTGGGGTACCTAAGCCTAATTCCATAATAGTACTACACATGGGCCTTTGGGAAAGTCAGAGGTATCTGAGCCGCACATGTGGGGCTTCCGAAAATGGGGGTACCGTCTTGGGGAGTCACTCTGAACCCTAAACCCTAAACCCTAAACCCTAAACCCTAAACCCTAAACCCTAAACCCTAAACCCTAAAAGGAGTTTCCACTGTATTTGGGGTATAGAAGGTGGGGGTACCCCCTATTTTGGCAAATACGCATGTACCCTCATGCCATGCTCTCCTCGAATCCTGCGCAGCGCAGCACGCCCTCCTCCGCGTAGGAGCTTGAAGTTAAGGTTGCCAGCCTTAGGGTTTAGGGCTTAGGGCTTAGGGTTTAGGGTTTAGGGTTTAGGGTTTAGGGTTTAGGGTTTGGTGTAAACAAAGCTACCACATTCACTACGCAAGCTCGTATTCTGGTACGATCCTACTATTATGGTAACCGGGTTGAAACCTTCAACTTCGAGGACTGCATGACAACCAGCTGAGGCTGAACCACAAGAGCTGCCAGGACCCTCACAGACCTCGGCAGGCTGTGCCCATCCGAAACTATTCTTGGGCTCTTGTTCAGTAAATAACCAAGACACCAAATCAAGAAAACAAACATGCCAAGGAAACAAATCGTATCCTTATGATGGTAACTGAGTTGAAGTTCGAGCCCGGTGTTCGCTTCCATACCCTGTACGCTTATATTGGTTGGTGGTCTCTTTAGGGCATCGAGGGGCTACATTCAGGCAGAAGGGTAACAGTTTTAAAGAGGCCACCGGCCTTTATAACTATAAGCCCTGTAAACCCCTGAGCCCTAAGAGCAACGTGCCTCCTCAACGCCGAGAAGGCGGGCGATCGGGGGATTCCTGCTGCCAGAGCATCCCGATCACCTCCCTCAAGATTCCCCCTGATTCTCAGTAGGGAATGTGGGAATGAGGTACCTTATGTAATCCCTTAAAGGGTATATATAGGGGGAAATAGGGTGCCTCATTCCCTACTAATAAGAACCAGCGAGTATTTCTTTAGGATGGTTGGCTTGTCTACCTCAACATATGTTTCTATACTCCTCCTTTTTGCTCTTCTAACTCTTCTGGCGAAATCTGTTGACCATCGTCCCATCCCGCGCTACACATTCAATTCTTCCTGTTTGCAAAACTAGCTTCTGGTTTCAGCATATGGGGGGTTTACGAAAAACGGGATCCCTAAAATAGCCCCCAAATAGTAGGATTCCCTTAAGATTCCCTTATAGTAAGGACCCCAAGAAGGTACCCCTAATTTCGGAAACCCCCATATCGTCGGGAGATGAGTGCCTACCTGTGGCAGCAAGTTGAAATATGGGGGGGTTTCCGAAATCGGGGTACCTTATTGGGGTCCTGATTATACGGGAATCCTACTATTTTGGGGGTTCCCTCATTTTCGTCAAACCCCACATAGGAAACACCGATGACGAAGGTGCAAGGAAGGAGGCAGAACACAAGTCTTGCAGGAGCTGAACATAGAGCATCACAGAACGCGGGCCCACCCAAATTTCAGCGCGGAGCCGCCAGATCATTCAAAGATCCATTATATCGTAGAGCTGAAGCAGATCGAAAAAATGCAAAGACAACATTCAGTGGACAGCTTACCTTTTTGGAAACATTGGCTCAACAAACATGGTCAAAATAAAACACTCCGTGACGGACGTCACGCAACACGATGCGAGAAAACCACGCAACGAACTAACAAAGAACAAATTAAGATGTAAGCAGGAATGCCACATGCCAAGCGCAACAGGGAATATCCCAAGCTGGCCCAAGCTAAGTGCCAGAGGACGAAGTTAAAACATTGAGAAGAGCAGACCACTTCAAAAAGAAAGGGTCGTAAACTTAACCTGGTCAAAGAACATTTACACAATACCAATAGTCGAAGGCTTTGCTAATTCTTACTTGCGCGTTGAGTTCTTGAAACAATACTTTTTTGCGAACGACTCTCCGAAGAACGTATGTCAAAAACAAGGTGTCAGTGTATGTTGCCATGAGAAAACACTCAAGTTTGAAGTCTGCTGGAAGTGCGAGGCCGCAAACAAAGTCACCATCTTCAGCTGTGTGTTGCCAGTTGATCTATGCCGCTTGGTCTTGACAATTCTAAGAATGATCGGTGAATGAAGCAACTAGCAAGAATGACCTAGTTCGATGAACACTCTTATTGGTCAAAGGGAAGAAGTGCGAATGATATTCTTACGCTTGTATTGTCATAATCATGATACTCACACAACAACCGATAGAAGCAAATACAAGAATGTCACCAAAGGTCAACTAACCCGCTTAAACAAGCAAGGAAGCATCTCATGAATATCTCAGATTACTCTGGCTGGCTGGTGGCTTGGGGCTATGGAGAGTGATCAGGGGTTGAGACTAGGGCATCGTGGGTATTGACCCTAAACCCTAAACCCGAAACTGGGATAAGTGTTTTTTTCCAATCGAAAAGTGCCAGAGATGGGGTAAGGGTTGCTCCTAGGATTTAGGGTCGGTCCTGCCCTGGCCCAAACAGGAATACCCCCTGGCTAACACTTTTAGGGTTTAGGGTTTAGGGAGTATGGGGTGCCTAGTTCCCCTCATTCTCCTACTGGGGACGCAGAAGCTTGTGTGGCACCTCTTCCGCACTTGCCGGAACTTCTCATTGCCAGGCGCGCGGGCAATGTTGCCCAGGAGCTTGCACACCTCGAGGGTATTTGGGTTGCTGTTTAAGGCCTTAGGATTTACACCAAAACCTCTAAACCGCCCAAACTCCCAAACCCCTAAACCCCTAAACCGTTAGCCTGAACCCCGAAACCCCGAAACCCCTAAACTCACTGAGCTCTCAATACGATGGCAATCACCTAGCTGCTGGAAGGTTGGCTTCAGGGCCCTCAAAGCTTGGATGATGGCACAAAAGACAGGTGTTCAGCACGTCAGGGGGGCCAGAGCGCACGAGGATCCGCGACCTTGTTGTGCGAGAGGTACAGTGAAGCAGGCTTCTTTCTTCCGAGGCAGGGATGAGGGGTTTAGGGTTTTAGGGTGGTTTTTGCTTAGGGGTGGAAAGGGGTTTAGGGCTGTTTTAAAGGCCCTAAACCCCCAAACTGGGCCCCCGGCGGTGTCCAAACCTCGCCGGGCACGAGCCCCTAAACCCGAAACCCTAAAGCCTACCTCTAAATCCTAAAACCTAAACCCTCAACCCTAAACCCTAAACAAGACTGAGGCCTTGCAAGTGATCATTCGAGGTATTATGGCAATAGGTACCCAATAGCCCTAAACCCTAAACCACTTAGTATGGCTTCTGCGTACCGTACCTAATTCCATAGTATAGTACCACAAATGGCCCTCTGGGTGATGAGACTTGACCAGGCTGTAGAGACTCTAAGGGGGACAACATAGGGTTTAGGGGTTTGGGGTTTAGGGTTTAGGGTTTAGGACTCTGCGTTGGACCGCCGCGGCCCTTGGGTTTTGGGACACAGTTTTAAGGTCCCCGAAGGAATATAGGGGCCCAAGTGAAGATTAGGGTTTAGGGTTTAGCGTTTAGAGTTTATGTTTTAGGGTTTAGGGTTTAGGGTTTAGGGTTTGAGAAAGTAGTGTGCCCGAACCGGATGCAGAACCTTAGATTTGGACCGCTTGAAGTCGAGGTGTTCGGGTTGGAGGCCTAAAAACCAAACCCTAGACCCTACACCCTAAACCCTAAACCCATGAACCTCAAACGCTCTGAGCATGTAACGCTGAAGCCCGACACCCTAAACCCCGAACACTCAAGCCCAAAAACCTGACACTCTGAAATGCTAGACAAGGGCTTAAGGCCTCTAAACATCTCTAAACTCTAAAGCCCTAAACCCGAAACCCAGAGGGCTAAATCCTAAACCCAAAACCCCCCAGGCTGCAGGTTCGGAGGCAGGCCTCTGCTCGCTTCGGCGACACTTCGCTCAGAGCTGCTGAGGAGGCGCAGCACGTCCATGTGCGCAGTGGCGGGGTGCCGTTTCAGTGGGGATTTAGAGGGTTAGGGTTACAGAGGGTTTAGGGTTACAGGGACAAGGGTTTAGGGCTAAGGGTTTAGCGGATATGCGTTCTTGTTCACGCTTGGAGTCTTACAGAGCACTGGCATGTTGAACATTTCCCGAAAAGCTCGAAGCTTGTTGCGGGTCCAGGAGTCTATTAGGGCTATGGCTGAGCAGGGATTAAGGCTGAGGGTTGAGCATTCTGCTCAGACCAGTGTGTGAGGGGGGGGGGGGTGGCTAAGGTTCAGAGAGCCTTTTGTATCACACTTCGCGCCCGATCAGCTGCAGGCAGACGCTCGAGACGCCATCTTCAAGCCCCCTTATCCCCTAAGCCCTGAACTCTGTTGTTTGTTATTCACCCTGGACCCTATACCCTATAAGCCCTGAACCCCATAAACCCCACAAACCCCGTAAACCGCATAGTCCCCATAAACCCAAAAAACTCCATCAACCCAAAAAAACTCCACAAACCCATAAACCCCATAAACCACATGAACCACATAAACCCCATGAACCCCATAAACCCCATAAGCCCCATAATCCGGCAGCCCGCAAAGCCCTCAGGTAGGCCCCAGCCAAGCGTTGGCAGCAGAGGGTATGGGCTGGCCTTTGTCTTAAACGATTCCTGGCGCAGCGGAAGCAAGGTTGGAAGGATGTCGGGCTCAGGGTCTTCGGGTTTCTGGGGCGGGTGGTGGATGGTGGTGATTCCTGCTTCGACGTCCAAGGCCTGAGAAAGGCCAAGACTGTAAATCCCAAACCCTAAACCCTGAACCCTAAACCCTAAACCCCACCTT
Organism: Symbiodinium natans; assembly: GCA_905221605.1. Lineage (NCBI taxonomy): Eukaryota > Dinophyceae > Suessiales > Symbiodiniaceae > Symbiodinium > Symbiodinium natans. Next base: position 655,396 of record CAJNDS010001324.1, on the reverse strand, counting down.
CATGTCTTCGATCTCCTTATCTCTGGCTTCCCGGGCTTTCCTCCTTTTTAGGTCCTGCAGAGCCAACAAGCGCGGAGGAAGATCTTGGTCATCGTAGCCCTGCTCACTCTGCCCATCTTTGACTACGTCATTCAACCACCCCCCCCCCCCGCCCCGAAGGCTTAGGGTTTAGGGTTTAGGGTTTACGGTTGAACCCCTGAACCCTTACAACCCTAACCTATTTGCATCTCTTAAGGTCCAAACCCTGAACCTCCCTTTCCTTCGCTGGAGTCCTTGGCCTTTTCGCGGGCCATTCCCACGTGGATTCGCACACGATGGAAGTTTGTCTTCTTCACCCCCTGCAAACATTTCAGGGGTGTAGAGGGGCCGCTCCCAGTTGGGATTCCTCTGCTTTGCAACATTGCGTAGTACGTTTTTGGCGCGTGCAGAAAGATCCCTACAAGAAATGCAACAGCACTGCAAGGGAAACCCTAAGCCCCAACCCTCAACCCGAAAACCCCCATTGAACAACCCTAAACCCTAAACCCTAAAACCCTAAACCCTAAACCCTAAACCCTAAAACCCTAAACCCTAGACCCTAAACCCTAAACCCAAAAGTCCCTAAAACCCGAATCCAGGCCTTCGCCCCTTCCTCCACGAGGGCCTGTCATCCCCGGGTCGCAGGCTTGGGGCTCCGCGGCTCAGGGCACCAATTTTACAAAAAAGCAGGGCATGTTTAGGGTTTAGGGTTTAGGGCTTAGGGTTAGATAAACCCCAAACCCTAAACCCCAAACCGCCCTTACTCCCCCCCCCCCCCTCACCACAACCCAAAATCAAAAAAGCAGGGCATGGTCATGGTGCCCCTGGTGGTGGCATCCCGGGGGCCTTGAACAGCGCGTTCAGGGCGGCCTCCGGCATGGTGAAGCCAAACTCCTTCTTGGCGTAGGCCGCGATCTCGCGCCAGCGCAGGCGGGCACGGAGGTGGGCTCTGGGGTTTTTGGGGACTTGGGGGGGGGGGGGGGGGGGGGGGGGGGGGGGGGGGTTGGGAGGGTAAGCCTAAACCCTACAGAAGCTAAAAGGCTTCTTTTTTGGGATGGGCCGAAACTTTCGTTTAAGCCCTGTAAACCCTACAAAACCCTCAATCATAAAACCCTTGGGTGGTTGTGAGAACATGGGAGCCCCACGAAGGATCCTTCCAGCAGGAACGCAGTAGCGATGCAGAAGGAATGCAAGAACTCTGGCCGCAAGCATTCCGAAGGCTACCTTACCAGGTTTAGGAGTGCATGGTTGTTTAGGGTTTATAGGGTTTAGGGTTTGGGGTTTGGGGTTTAGGGTTTAGGGTTTGGAAGTTTAAGGTTCTGAAGGTTTCGATTGGAAGTTGACCTCCCCACCTCCTTCTTGTCCAGCACCGCGTCTTTGTTTGCGTCATACTTCGCAAAGAGGGCCTCCGGCAAGCCGGACCGTGCTCTGCGCACGGGAGTGCGCAGCTCGGTGGTAAGCAAAGTATCGCAACATGGCATACTAGCAACATACAGTAAGGCTAAAATACCACAATGCTATACTGCTGTAAGACTATCGTTCTGAAAAACTATAGCGCTATACTACAAGAATACTGTAGCAAGATAATATGATAATACCACAAGAACATAATCCCATAATGTTTATACTACTATCACCAGGCCAATAACTATACACTACAACCCTGAAAACAAACAAAGGACCCCCCACCCACCCACCCACCCACCCCCCCTGCCCCGGCCCCCCCACTCCCCCAAATCCGGGCTATACCCTAAACCCTAAACCCTAAACCCTAAACTCCAAAACCTAAACCATTTCCCCGAAATCTCTGCTAAACCCATTAAATGGAGCCCTTCGCTGAGCCCACGGCCATCTGCTTGTCCATCTTGCCCTTGGCCGCCGCTCGGCGCAAGGCCTGGTCATCCCTAAACCCTAAACCCTAAACCCTAAACCCTAAACCCTAAACCCTAAACCCTAAACCCTAAACCCTAAACCCTAGACCCTAGACCCTAGACCCTAGACCCTAAACCCTAACTCATCTGAGGTGGGTACAAGGGGCATACTTGGAGGTTCATGGTACTTATGAACCCATTATAACTGTACTTATAACTGTACGTGTAACCATGTTAGGGCACTTAAGGGGCTTATAAGTGGGTTATAAGTACAGTTATACTTGGTTAATAAGTACCACGAACGTCCAAGTAAGGGACTAAGGGGGCCATAAAAGGAGTAGGAGGAGGCATAAGCGGGGGCTCGTCAGGGTTGTTTGAGGATTTTTTAGGGTTCAGGTTGGGATGTTCCCCTTATACTAACAGTACTTAATAGGCATTTCAATACAGGGTACTCTAATCCCTACTAAGGACTGTTAGCAAAAGGGGCACATCCCAAGGTTCAGGGCTTTTTCGGGTGTGTGTGTGTGTGTGTGTGTGTGCGTGTGCGTGTGTGCGTGTGCGTGTGCGTGTGCGTGTGCGTGTGCGTGTGCGTGCGCGTGCGCGTGCGCGTGCGGGTGCGTGTGCGTGTGCGTGTGCGTGTGCGCGTGTGCGTGTGCGTGTGCGTGTGCGTGTGCGTGTGCGTGTGCGTGTGCGTGTGCGTGTGCGTGTGCGTGTGCGTGTGCGTGTGCGTGTGCGTGTGCGTGTGCGTGTGCGTGTGCGTGTGCGTGTGCGTGTGCGTGTGCGTGTGCGTGTGCGTGTGCGTGTGCGTGTGCGTGTGCGTGTGCGTGTGTGTGTGTGTGTGTGTGTGTGTGTGTTTCTGTTGGGTGGTTTAAGTGTTTAGGGGAGCCTGTGCGTTGGACCTGCTTGTCCCAAGTCTACCCTGAACCCTCAGCCAGACCAGTTCATCCTCAACCTTCCCTGCACCGAAGCTCTCTAGACCCTAGCGCCTTCAATTTTGGGTCGGCGGTTTAGGGGTTCAGAACCCCACAACCCTCAACCCCAAAACCCCAAACACCCAAAACCCCTCAAACCCCTAAAACCCCTAAAGCCCCAAAACCTGAATGGCCTGCTGCTTGGACGTGGTACTGGACTTGATCACCGTGTCCTTGTCCATGGACACGGCAGCCATCCTGAAAACAGAACTTTCCTAAACCCCAATATCCCTAAAACCCTAAAACCTCAAACCCTCAAACCCTCAAACCCTCAAACGCTCAAACCCTAAACCCTAAACCCTAAAACCCTAAACCCGAAACTGCATGGCTTCCCCGGGCGGCTTCCTCTGCATCAGTTTGGAGTTCTGGTCCTTCAGGTCCTTCAACTCGGGGTCGGCCGCCTTCCGTTTTGGTAACCAAACAAGGTTCGGAGGTCTCCTTTTAAGGTTGAGGGGGTTTAGGGACTAGGGTTTTGGGGCGGAGGGGTTTAGGGTTTCGGGTAGTGGGGTTGAGGGGTCTAGGGTCTAGGGTTTTGGGGGCTGAGGGGCTTAGGGTTTAGGGTTTTGGGGTTGAGGGGTTTAGGGTTTAGGGTTTTGGGGTTTAGGGTTTAGGGTTTTGGGGTTGAGGGGTTGAGGGTCTAGGGTTTTGGGGTTGAGGGGTTTAGGGTTGGGGGTTGCAGGATTTTTGTTGAAGGTCCCGAGGTGAGCTTGTGGCGATGATCGCGGGACCCTAAACCCTAAACCCTAAACCCTAAACCCTAAACCCTAAACCCTAAACCCTAAACCCTAAACCCTAAACCCTAAACCCTAAACCAGGGCCCCTTGGGCCTCCTACTTAAGGGGACACCAGAAGGGACCCTGACATCTTATTCCCTAATATAGCCCCCTACATATAGCCTCAGAAATATTTAAGATCCTATATACCTAAGTAGCCCCTAGAATACCCCTAAGGTCCCTCGGGGTCCCTCCTCTACTTGAACTACAGTTTGACTCATTCCTTCCCTCTAATAGTAAACCCTACCCCCATATTTTGTGTTTTTCTAATACTCCCTTTGTAGCTATGAGATGTTGTATTGGGAACAGCTGCAGCAATCGCTAAGTATCCACTACAACTGCCTCTGACCTGGAATACTTGAAGCTTCATCATGGGTGCTTCTAACCGCAGTTCTAAGTCTACATATAACCTACTAAGGGGACTTAGGGGGCTTCTAAGTACCGTTATCCTTGTGGTTACAGGTACCCTGAACCTCCAAGTATCTCTGCACATTCCGTGCTGACGTGCCCAGCAGTTTCGGGGCACAGTCGAAAATTTGGGGGCTTCGATGCTCCAGGACAGGAAAAACGGTTCAGGGTATAGGGTTGCTTTAGGGTTTACTTAAGGCACTTATTCAACGTCAGCGGAAGGTGAATTGGCACCATTGCCCCGCTGCTGACCTTCCCAAAGCCTTCGAACGCTTCTCTTCAGGAGCTGCACTCGACCCTCGCGCTAACCCTAAACCCTAAACCCTAAACCCTAAACCCTAAACCCTAAACCCTAAACCCTAAACCCTAAACCGCACTATCTGGGGGTCTACAGGTGAAGCCCGCGGCACAGGCACGCGCGACGTCAAAAGCCAAAGAACTTCTCGTTTTTCTGCTGGGCCCCAACGCCCTCTCCACGGCTGGCCCCCCAAGCAAGGTTTAGGGTTTAGGGTTTAGGGCTTCGGGCTTAGGGTTTAGGGTTTAGGGTGTAGGGTGTAGGGTGTAGGGTGTAGGGTTTAGGGTTTAGGGTTTATCCCTAAACCCCAAGCCCCAAACCCCTAAACCCTAAACCCTACCTACAGCTGCCTGGAAGATGTTGCCAACCTTTCGGACGAGATCAGTGCAGACCTTGGAGAGCTTAGGTTTAGGGTCTACTTGGAGGTTCGTGGTACTTATTAACCAATTACAACTGTTCTTATAGCCCACTTATAAGCCCCTTAAGAGCCCTAATATGGTTATACGTACAGTTATAAGTACAGTTATAATTGGTTAGTAAGTACCATGAACCTCCAAGTAGAGGGTTTACGCTTGATGGTCGAGGGTCGAGGGTCCTAAGCCCTGTGTTTCAGAGATGTGGCCGGGGGGCGGCCATGGGCCTTTCAGTGGGCATCTTGGCCATTGGGTGTTGAAACCCCTCTACACCCCGATAAACCCCTCTACACACCTACAAACCCCAGCAACCCCTACAAACCCCTGTAAACCGCCTATAAACCCCTCTCACTCTAAACCCCACACCCAACACCAGGGAGAAGGGGTGAGGCCATAGCCTGCTTGCCCCCCCCCCCCCCCCCCCTCCCTGCGCCCTGTGAACCCTTCAGAGTTTAGGGTTTAGGTTTAGGGTTTAACCCTATAACCCTAGATCCAAAGCCATTGAAATCTTGGAGGCAAGCCCGCCTATGAAGTTCTACTAAGCCCTAAACCCTAGAAAGCTCTACAAACCCCTACAAGCCTTAAGCCCTTGAACACCTCCGCCCACTCCCCATCCCCCCCGCCCCCCCTCTCGACCTCGTAGGCGTCGTTGGCTTCCTTGGTGGCTGTGTCGATGCTGGCGATGATGTCCTTGACCTGCTTCTGGAAGACAGGCGTGCTAGGGTATCTATAGCAATTCTTGTATACAACCATTATTTTCATGATCGCACTAGTCTAATGAGACTAGGGTTTGCCTCAGAGATGTGGAAATCGTAGCACACCATGCTTCTGGACTGCCTCACCCACCCGCCCTTCTTCTCCAGACGCAGTCAAAATGCTGCACTTTCGCAGCCGCTGTGGTCTCTGAAACTTGGTACCTGTAAACGCTGAAGTTGCTGGAAACCAGGTGCCAGGTACGTTAAAGAGTTCAGCATGGGATGTTCCCCCTTACACGAACAGTCCTTAATAGGCATCCTAGTACCCCCCCCCCTATTACAATCCCTATTAAGGACTGTCAGTAAAAGTGTGAACATCCCAAAGTTCAGAGGTCGCTGTAGACTTCGGAGCCCACTTATCCGCCCACAGGCGTGCTGAAGCGGGCGAAGCCCGCGCAGCGCAAGAGTGCGGCACCACACCCCCGACCTCATCCGGGAGGCACGACTTGCTTGGACCAAATTTAGGGGTTCGATCGTTAGGAGCATGCTGCGGTTCGAAAGAGGTTTGGGGTTTGGGCTTCATGTTACAAGTTGGTTCTTCAGGGTTTAGGGTTTAAGGTTTAGGGTTTAGGGTTGCCAAACTAAGCACCGCTGCCTGGCACATGGGCAAGTATGGCAAACCCCTTTCAACCCTAAACCCTAAACCCTAATAAGCCGAACTCGGGATCCAGGCACATCGCGAGCTTGCTTACTCGATCTCCATATCCTGCACACATGGGCATTGCCCCACAGAAGGGGGTTCCGGGTTCCCCCCCCCTTATAACCCCTACCAACCCTAAACCCTCAGCCTTAAACCCTAAACCCTAAGCCCCCAAAAATGGGAACCCCTAAAGAGGGTACCCCCGATTTTGCGAAGCACCCAGATCTCAGGCTTAGGCCCCGAAAAATCCCAGCAAGAACGCAAGAATGAGCGGAGAGAAGGAGTCAAGAGGCACCGGCCTAAGCAAGGGTTTAGGGTTTAGGGTTTAGGGTTTAGGGTTTAGGGTTTAGGGTTTAGGGTTTAGGGTTTAGGGTTTAGGGTTTAGGGGCCAAGAAGCATCCATCTACCCTGAGACTCTGCTCTGAGCTATGGATGCTTCTGCTACATGCTTGGCAGTCGCCAAGCCAAGCTCGAGTTGAGCAAAAAACGTTTAGGGTTTAGGGTTTAGGGTTTAGGGTTTAGGGTTTAGGATTTAGGGTTTATGGTTCTCGGCAAAGGAGGTTTCAGCCACGCTAGCCTTGGGGATACTCTCGTCGACGATGGTGCCACCCTCTTCTGCATCAGCATCCGGCCTGGTGCTGATAACCCGCTGATTATGTCAATTTCCACTAAACCCTAAACCCTAAACCCTAAACCCTAAACCCAAAAACCCTAAACCCTAAACCGGCAGGTACCTAGAGGGGGCTGGGGCGGGGTGTGGCCAGACTTGCTGCCTTTGGACCATGATCATTCTAAACCCTAAACCCTAAACCCTAAACCCTAAACCCTAAACCCTAAACCCTAAACCCTAAACCTTAAACCCTACACCCTAAACCCTAAACCCTAAACCCTAAAATGGTTCAGCGCCTGTAGCTGGGCGGGAAGACTTGCACAAGGATGGAGCACATTGCGCCACCTGCGACGCGAAGGGAAAGGCCTACTTGGAGGTGTTCATGGTACTTTACCCAACCAACTGCGTACTTACAACTGTACTTATAACCATATGAGGGCACTTAAGGGGCTTATAAGTGGGTTAGCAGTAATTACAGTTAAGAAGAGTAGCATGAACCTCCAAGTATCTCATGAGAAGGAGCTTGGAGGTGCATGGGTTACTTCTAACCTAGGGTTTAGGGTTTTAGGGTTTAGGGTTTAGGGCTTAGGATTTACCATTACAAGTCTACCTATAACCTACTTAGATGACTTTCGGGGGCTGCTGCAAGTGCAGTTTTACTTGGGGTCAGAAGTAGCCATGGACCTGCACGAGCCCAGCAGCAAATTCCCCCGAAGACCCTGCCGAGCCTTTGCGCCCTTTCTTGTGCGCATCTTTCTTGGCCTGGACTAAGGGAAAACAGCAATAGGGCACCCTTTCCGGTTGACCATAAGGATACAGCATTTCAGGGGTACATCATTGTTCGGTACAAATACCCGAAGTCACCATTGCATCGTCAGGGTCCATTCCATAGTTTTGGGGCAAAGTACACCATATAGGTCGGACAGGAAGTCAACTTGTCTCGAAGGGGCATCTTCGACCACACAAAGTATCGGGCAGTCCGTCAGCGATTGCACGAAGATATCCTGAATACCCTAAAGAACCCTACATCTTGTGCACCACATGAGCCCAACCAATGGGATCAGATTTCCCTAGACTACTCTCATCCTGAGGCAGGTATATGGACCATAAACCCTCTTAGGGGCTCATGTGGTCCGCAAGGTCAACTCTAAATCATCTCAACCATTAGGCCCTCTTGGGGGGGCAGGTGCTATTCCCTAATGGTCCTTCCACAATCATACTACAATAACCCCAGGCCCCTAAATGACGGGATGGCAAATCCCCGGCCTGCTCAAACTGCTTGGCGTAGTGAGGGGCCACATCCTGCAACTCTGGGCCGTACCGCAGGCGCACCTGTGCCCGAGATGCCCTATAGCTTGCAGAGGGTGTGAGGCTTCGGGTTGATGGGGTTTAGGGTTTAGGGTTTAGGTTTAGGGTTTAGGGTTTAGGGTTTAGGGCTGCGGGATCGCCACCCTATATAAACCCGAATCCGTGGGGAGTCAGCTGGGGAATGCTGGGCTATTGGCATCGACGATCATCGAGTCGTCGAGGGTCGTAGCTGCAAGTCTGGAGAATTTCTGCCAACCCTAAACCCTACACCTTGCAAACCCTAAACCCTAAACCCTAAACCCTAAACCCTAAGCCCCAAACCCTAAACCCTAAACCCAACACCTCATAAGCCGCAAAAGCCTCAACCCGAAGCCCTCAGCCACGCCTCAACGAGGGCACCATACCGGAGCTCGATCCAATCCACCTGTGGTCGGTTCTGTAAGCCCAGAAAAACTCATTAGGGTTTAGGGTTTAGGGTTTAGGGTTTAGGGTTTAGGGTTTAGGGTTTAGGGTTCAGGGTTCAGGGTTTCGGGTGCAAGGTTTCGGGTTTCGGGTTTAGGGTTCCAAGTACGGGCCCTTATTTTGGATCCCTTGATATATTAACCCTTACATACACTACGCATAATCATGGCCCATACTGCGGATCCCTGTAACCAACGGTAAGGGACCATGCAAAGGGCCCATGGCTCCATCCTCAGATTCACGGTTCAGGGCTCAGCGTTTTTGGGCTTCGTCCCTGAAGGAAAGAATAGAACCATGACCCCAAACCCTAAACCCTAAATCCTCACAAGTTTTTCTTGGTGCTGAGCTCTAAAGGCTGCACTCGGGGCTAAGTCACGTCCTTGAGCGCCTCCGAACCCTTCGTTCGGTACTACTTGGAGGTTCATGGTACTTATTAATCAATTACAACTGTGCTTATAACGTACTTATAACCATATTGGGGCACAGAAGGGGTCATAAGTACAGTTATACTTGGTTTTCTAAGTACCACGAAACTCCAAGTAGGGCTGATAGGTTTTAGGGTTAGGGTCTGTGGGGTCTCAAGCTTAGTCGTTGTGGCTTCTGGTTTCAAAGCGATCCTCGAGACGAACCGTAGAGCAGCGGAGCCTCCCTTTACATCTCCTCCCTACATCATGCAACCCATCACAAAAAGCCTCCAAGGCATGTGGCCAAAACAAGGTCTGACCACCCTAAACCCTAAACCCTAAACCCTAAACCCTAAACCCCAGACCTTAAGGTTTATAGTTTACAGGGCTAGAGGTGTTCAGGCTGGTACCCCAAAAGCCGCCCCTCACAACCCTCAAGCCTGGACTGCCTTGGGGCCCTGCCTACAAGCAAGGCCGATCGAGCTGGATGAATGAGTTAACCCCCCCTAAACCCTAAACCCTAAACACTAAACCCTAAACCCTCCCACATAATGGTTTAGTACTTTATGGCAGAGGCAATCCTAAACCTTAGAAGAAGCCCCTTGAGGGAACAGACGGCAACGCTCGCAATGCGGTAGTCGCAGGGCCCATCTTGGTTGGGGATTGCACCCTAAACCCTAACCCCTAACCCCTAAACCCTAAACCCCAAACCCTAAACCCTAAACCCTAAGCCCGAAACAGAACCCGAGTAAGGGGCTAGCCTACACCAAGCCCTCAGAGCCTCTGGCCTTTACAAGTAGGGCGGTTCGAACTGAGGCTCTGCAACGCGAGTGTTCTTAACGCAGGATTCTTCAGGTTGAAAAACTTTCGGGTTAAGTACTCTACTAGCAATTAAGGGGGCTTTTGGGCAGAGCCAACAAGAAAAATGAGAAGTAGGGGCCTGTACCCTAAAAACCCAAAACCCTAAACCCTAAGACCTAAACCCTAACACCTAGCCCTAAAACTTAAACCCTCAAACTTAAACCCTAATTAAACCACAAACCCCAAACCCCTGCGAGCTCTAAAACGTTCTTGCCTTGAGGATTGCATCCCCCACGCACTTCGGCACGAATGCTCCTCCGTCCGGCCTGGCCATGCATTTAAAAACCCTAAACCCTAAACCCCAAACCCTCAACCCTAAACCCTAAAACTCCATTATCCCGAACCCTGCCCCATGTATCCTAAGCCCCGAAGCCCTCAACCCCAAAACTCTGAACCGCACTCAAAGCCTAGATCCGGGTTTAGGGTTTAGGGTTTAGGGTTTAGGGTTTAGGGATCCGGCCGCGGGCCTGAGCGGCTCGTTGTTCTCGCCCTGCTTGGCGTAGAGGCCCTCGTCCTCTCCCAGCCTCCGCCAGGTAACCCTAAACCCTAAACCCTAAACCCTAAACCCTAAACCCTGGTCCTCTTTGGGGTTTACAGGCCCTGGGGATCCGCCACGAAGCATCTCAGCGACATTTTCTGCCTTGACTTGCTGTGCACTCTCCATACAAGACAAGTGCAGCCATGATGCAGCGATGGCCTTAGCCTCTCTGTTTTGTATATAACATTAGAATTTGTGCACAAATATGTTACATGACCTTATAGTCTAAATAAATACACACACACATATATATATATGTATTAAATAAAGCAATATTATATGCATTACATAAACTATTTATTTATCATTTAGCATTTATGTATATGTGTATATATATATATATATCTGTATATACATATATATATATGTATATATATATATGTATATACATATATATATGTGTATATGTGTATATACATATATCTATATATATGTATATATATATATATCAAGCCTAGCCTGGAAAGGGGCTCCTTTGTTGGCACTCAAGCCTGAGACGAGTCCCACAGCTCCAACTTGTACAGTCGTGCCTTTGGGGCGAGCAGTTTGTTGCCACGCCTGAATTTCGCTTCGGGTTTAGGGTGTAGGGTTTAGGGTTTAGTATGCTCTGCACACGTCTTTTCGACTGCAGGGCAGGGAAAGAACTCAGAAATGTGCCACATGATGCGGCACACGCCTGGCAAACTGTTGCTACTACTTGTACCATGTAAGCTTGTGCAAGCTATAAAACCCAGGTACGGCTTGTGCAGTTTCTGGGCAGGATGTGCCTGTCTGACCAAAAGATCTCAGAGCGAGAGTCCTGGAGCTGTGGTTGCTTGAGCTTCGGCGGGAGCGGTTGAGGCTGTAGCTCCCGTGGGGTTTTCAGAGGTCTGGTAGCCAACCCTCTGTTTCACTTTGTTTCGCCAGTCTCTGGCTCTCGTCGGGAAGGTCAGCGAATTTTCGAAAGCATCAGTCGTGTCCCTTGAGATTCGCCAGGCAACATAAAGTACAAGCACCATGGCCAAAGAGAAGCTGGCCGCCCACACGTAGTAGCTGGCCACCACCTGAACACTGCTCACAGCTTCAAAGCAAAGAGAGTCAGTGAGGCCTCGCCAGAAGCTTTGCATGAAGGAGCAGTCAAAGCCGTCAAGCAGGTCGAAGACTGGATCGACCAAATGCAGGTAGACGATGGCTTTCAGATCCTGAGCGATTTGGAGGATGAGGTCTTGGACCACGTCATCCAGATACTGGAAGATCTTGTAGAACCACAGGTCGAACGACCGGACGTTTTCCTCGAACTCTGATATGTCGCAGTCCTGCTCGAAGAAGGTCACTGTGTTGTTGGGATGCACACAGCTGTTGATCCATGTACCGTTCTCTTTGGTCATGGATGCGAAATCGCATTTCGTACCAGCAGGCGCCCCAGGCTGCTGCAAATACCTGCATCGAAACAGCGGCAATGTGAGAAGTGGTAGCTTCCGCTCCAGCAGGAAGGCCTTTGCTGCTTCACACTCACTTTCATGTAGGTTCGACGCGCTGCAGTTGCCTTGCAAGACTGCAGGGCAGTCCCACGTCACATTCTGCTCCGGGAACATTCCTTCCACGGGAATCCCACTGCCAGTGCTGAAGCCATCCACGACCATGGAGTTTAGTCCGGGAACTTTGACGTCAGAAAGCCCTGCTGGAAGGAGGGATGGTAGTGTGAGATCATCACCTAGGCCCAAGACTAACCTCGAAAAATAAGGACGCCCGTTTTTGCTCGATAAGGGGAGGGTTTGGTTGAAGGGGGGTTGGCTGGAGGTTGGCTGGTGGCTGGAGAAAAGGGGTTAGCTGGAGGGGGGGGGGGGTGGCTGGAGGGAGGGGGTTGGTTCCCTAAACCCCCCCTAAACCCTAAACCCTAAACCCTAACCCTAAACCCTAAACCCTAAACCCTAAACCCCCCAAAAGGGAATATGGGCCTACTCTGGATCCGAGTCACACAAGGCGCTGACAACGTAGTAGCCTGGAGGCATCAGGCGGTAGACCGGATGCGTTGCAATGTCCACAGGCGACGGCCAATACATCGCCTTCAGGTTGACGTTTCCCAGATAGCCTTGGCAGCTCAGCAACCAATATTCTAATGGGGGTAATCCTGTTTGGGGATGGTGTCTTCATAAAACCCAGAACTCAACAAAATTGGCAAAAGGGTACCATTGGGCTACCAAGTAGCTTCGAACCGTTGACAGGATGGGATTGTCCGCCAGCCGTATCGGTTGAGTAGCCAGGGCCATTTCAAGCACCAGGTACGCCCCGTTAATCTGGTTAGCCACGAGATCCGCAAGCAAGTGCCGCGCAGTGTCCGTTTCACCGTCGTAGGTTGGAAACAGCGCAGGGAGCTCGATGATGTCAGCCACATTGCGGGTGGAATTGCTGTCGGACGTCAAGCTCATGCAGCGATCTGCGACGTTCAGGGCCATGCGGACGGTGTCGTCTACAGGCACATTGAGGGACTCCAACAAAGTCTCGCCTGACTGCTGGTCGAAATCCACCATCGCCAGGCAAACTCCCCCACCCACCATGGAGACGAGGATCAGGATGCCGCCAATCAAGAAAAGGATTCCGGCAAAGATGTAGGCTCCGCACATGGCACCGGCACTACTTGTGCAGACAGGCACCGGGTCCGGTGCAGCTCCGCCCCGGTGCCAGAGGCTGTAAAGCACCAAAGCCAAGAAACCAAGCACCGCAACGATCAGGCTGGCAACGAAAACCACCATAAAGCTCGGATAGAGGACCGAAGTCTCTCCCGCCAGGGCTTCGGTGCCCTTCTCAAACCCATCGTCGGCCTGTCGTACAAAATAGCCAACCTGGTCAAGAATTTGATCCTTCATGACCTCAATTGGCTCTTTTGTTTGCCGAATGGTGCTTCGCAGATTGGATATCGATGAGCCATCATCCAGCTGCCTCGCCACTTCTGATCTGAACGCGTTCAGGGCAAATGCGACACCCTCGTCAAAGAGGCGAACCAGCGAATCCAAAGATGCGCCAAGGGGCGCACAGATCGCGCAGTGGTGGTAGTAGCCCAACGGATACTGGTTCCTTGGCTCCCCCAGGAGGAACGGCAAGGAGTCCAACATGTCCCGCACGAGGTTTACCGCCCGCTCCAGCTCCTCTGTTTGGCTCAGGACGCTCTGCACGTCCTCCAAAAACGCGGAGCCCGGCTCCAAACTCTGTGAAAGGTTGTCCAAGGCCGTGTAGGCTGGAAGTAGGCCAACGAAGTTTTGGGATGGATTGCCGGCAACCGTGTCTTTGAGAAGTTGGGCTGAATAGCAGCCTGTTCCTTGGATGCCCTGCTCGATGCCCTTGTGCTCCAGGACGCTCATGGCACACAGGGCGACCACCAGCCCGGCGAGCAACAGAAAGCTCGTCCAGAGGAGGATCTGGAATGGAATGGCTCTGCCAAATCTGCATTTCCTCTGACAGCAGCAGCAACAGCACCTCATGCATCCCGGGCAACATACAAACCAGCAGGCGAAATGCCAGACTATCCAGAGCATCAAGGCCATGAGAAGCGGAGTAGCCTTGCGAATTGCGAAAGTCGGACTCACCGTCTCCTGTAGTGTGCTCACCAAGTCTTTCGTCTCGCCATCTTTCACCGCGCTGGCTGTCTGCAGCAGGGCATCATAGACCACGTTGCCGTTCCCCGCGCTGAGCTCCAGATTCTTCCGGGCCTCCTCATAGTTGATCGGTGGCACCTCAACAGGACAGTATTTCTCCACGAGCGCGTCCGCCTGCTCCAGCGTCCTTTGGTCTGCCGCACTCTGAGCCAAGCCGGTGAGCACGCAACTGAGCACCAGGAGCTTCAGCATGGTGTTTTGCGAGGTTCTTAGCCCAGGTGAATTCTATGAAGATGTTGAAACGGTAATACCTGCCCACGGTATTGTCAAAAAAACGACATGTATTCTGTTGTTTGTGGCTCTCACACATGCCCTGGAGCCCTCGTGTTCTAAAAGCTTCGGAGGCAGAGCATTCCAACAGTCGCGCGCCGCGCGCGAGCACGCACGAGCTAGGCACTGCAGCTCTATAGATTTGTACGACCCTCCATGCCAAACCCTAAACCCTACAACCCTACAACCCTACAACCCTATAACCCTATAACCCTATAACCCTATAACCCTATAACCCTAAACCCTAAACCCTTACCACATCTTGAATATGTGTTGAGTGCAAAGCATAGGAAAGTATGGCGTCACAGCCTCCGCGAGGGTCCGCACTAGTTCCCATAGGTTGGGATGTTGCCCCTTATACTAACAGTCCTTAAGAGGGAGTATAATCGGGTGGGTACTATAATTAAACCCTAAACCCTAAACCCTTTTAAGGCTTAAGAGTGAGTATAATCGGGCGGGTACAACAAATCCCTATCAAGGACTGTGAGTCCCAACCCATGGGGCTTGGCTTACACTTTGACTTGCTTTGCAGACTCCATTCCAGACATGCCTTGCTTGCAGCCATGAGCTGAGCATCAAAAAATGTGTGGGTATATATGGTTCAGCGTCGAGCGTCCTGGGCCCCCCCCCCCCATGGTATCCCCCCCCCCCCAAGTCTACTCTACGGTCCCTAAACCCTAAACCCTAAACCCTAAACCCCCAAACCCTAAACCCTAAACCCTAAACCCTAAAACCTAAACCCTAACCCTAAACCCTAAACCTTAAGTCTTAAACCTTAAACCCTAAACCCTAAAACCCTGAACCCTAAACCCTAACCCTAAAACCAACCCCCAACCACACCACAGGGGGGGGGGATCATCTTAGTACCCCATCCGCGGGGAAAACCCTAAACCCTAAACCCTAAACCCTAAACCCTAAAACCCTAAAACCCGTAAACCCTAAACCCTAAACCCTAAAACCCTAAAACCCTAAAACCCTAAACCCTAAACCCTAAACCCTAAAACCCTAAAACCCTAAAACCAACCCCCAACCACACCACAGGGGGGGGGGGGGGGTACCATTGGGGGGGGGGGGGGGTAGGGGGGAGGGGGGGGGGGCCCGCCGGGGCTGAATCATATATATATATATGTACATATATAATGTGCATATATGTATAATGTACAAAAGCAGAAATTAGGAATTTAAGTACATCATAACATACATTAGATACTGAATATCATATATTCAATACTCTCTCTATATATATATATAATATACTATATGTTCTTGTTGTCACTGTATATCGTTTATGGTATCTTATATATACTATATGTTAGACATTATGTTATTATATATATATATAGATATATATGTATGTAGATATGTATATGTATATATGTAATACTATATGTTTGTATAATATGCTGGAAGGTAAACATTATAGATATACATGCAAGCTATTATTTATGTATATATTCAAGCCTGGCAAGGGGCTGATTTGTTGGCACTTAGCCTGAGACGAGTCCCGCGGCTCCAATTTGTACAGTCGTGCCTTTGGCGAACGGCTTTTTTCCACGCCTTAATTTCGTAAGACATACGGAATGGATTCCGTTGGTATGCTCTGCACACGTCTTTTCAACTGCAGGGCAGGGATCTTGACAACTCAAAACTATGCCACATGATGCGACATGGCAATTTTTCTACGACTTGTACCATTCATGCTTGTACAAGCTATAAAACGCTTGAAAAGGGAAAACGAAACTGCTTGTGCAGTTTCTGGGCAGGATGCGCTTGTCCGACCAAAAGATCTCAGAGCGAGAGTCCTGGAGCTGTGGTTGCTGGAGCTTCGGCGGGAGCGGTTGGAGCTTCAGAGGTCTGGTAGCCAACCCTCTGTTTCACTTTGTTTCGCAAGTCTCTGGCTCTCGTCGGGAAGGTCAGCGAATTTTCGAAAGCATCCGTCGTGTCCCTTGAGATTCGCCAGGCAACATAAAGTACAACCACCATGGCCAAAGAGAAGCTGGCCGCCCACACATAGTAGCTGGCCACCACCTGAACACTGCTCACAGCTTGAAAGCAAAGAGAGTCAGTGAGGCCTCGCCAGAAGCTTTGCATGAAGGAGCAGTCAAAGCCGTCAAGCAGGTCGAAGACGGGATCGACCAAATGCAGGTAGACGATGGCTTTCAGATCATCGGCGATTTGGAGGATGAGGTCTTGGACCACGTCATCCAGGTACTGGAAGATCTTGTAGAACCATAGGTCGAATGACCGGACGTTTTCCTCGAACTCTGATATGTCGCAGTCCTGCTCGAAGAAGGTCACTGTGTTGTTGGGATGCACACAGCCGTTGATCCATGTACCGTTCTCTTTGTACATGGATGCGAAATCACATTTCGTGCCAGCAGCCGCCCCAGGCTGCTGCAAGTACCTGCATCGAAACAGCGGCAATGTAAGAAGTGGCAGCTTCCTCTCCAGCAGGAAAGCCTTTGCTGCTTCACACTCACTTTCATGTAGGTTCGACGCGCTGCAGTTGCCTTGCAAGACTGCAGGGCAGTCCCACGTCACATTCTGCTCCGGGAACATTCCTTCCACGGGAGACCCACTACCAGTGCTGAAGCCATCCACGACCATGGAGTTTAGTCCTGGAACTTTGACGTCAGAAAGCCCTGCTGGAAGGAGGGATGGTAGTGTAAGATCATCACCTAGGCCCAAGAGTAAGCTCGGAATAAAAGAAGGTGCCCTTTTTTGGGTTTAGAGGGGCTTATAATGGTAACCTGAACCCCCCCCCCCCCCCAAAAAAAAAAAAAAAAAAAAAAAGAATAGGGGCCAATTCCGCGTCCGAGTCACACAAGGCGCTCACAACGTAGTAGCCTTCAGGCATCGCGCTGTAGACCGGATGCGTTGCAATGTCCACTGGCCAGGGCCAATACATCGCCTTCATGTTGACGTTTCCCAGATAGCCTTGGCAGCTCAGTAACCATATTCTGATGGGGGCAATTGGGGGGCTGGTTATAGTTTTACGGGAACCTAGAAGCTAAACAAAGGGCAAAAAGGTATCACTGAGCTACCGAGTCGCTTCGAACTGTTGAAAGGATGGGATTGTCCGCCAACCGTATCGGTTGAGTAGCCAGGACCATTTCAAGCACCAGGTACGCCCCGTTAATCTGGTTTGCCACGAGATCCGCAAGCAAGTGCCGCGCAGTGTCCGTTTCACCGTCATAGGTTGGAAACAGCGCAGGGAGCTCGATGATGTCAGCCACATTGCGGGTGGAATTGCTGTCGGACGCCAGGCTCATGCAGCGATCTGCGACGTTCAGGGCCATGCGGACGGTGTCGTCTACAGGCACATTGAGGGACTCCAACAAAGTCTCGCCTGACTGCTGGTCGAAATCCACCATCGCCAGGCAAACTCCCCCACCCACCATGGAGACGAGGATCAGGATGCCGCCAATCAAGAAAAGGATCCCGGCAAAGATGTAGGCCCCGCACATGGCACCGGCACTACTTGTGCAGACAGGCACCGGGTCCGGTGCTGCTCCGCCCCGGTGCCAGAGGCTGTAAAGCACCAAGGCCAAGAAACCAAGCACCGCAACGATCAGGCTGGCAACCAAAACCACCATAAAGCTCGGATAGAGGACCGAAGTCTCTCCCGCCAGGGCTTCGGTGCCCTTCTCAAACCCATCGTCGACCTGTCGTACAAAATAGCCAACCTGGTCAAGAATTTGATCCTTCATGACCTCAATTGGCTCTTTTGTTTGCCGAATGGTGCTTCGCAGATTGGATATCGATGAGCCATCATCAAGCTGCCTCGCCACTTCTGATCTGAACGCGTTCAGGGCATATGCGACACCCTCGTCAAAGAGGCGAACCAGCAAATCCAAAGCTGCGCCAAGGGGCGCACAGATCGCGCAGTGGTGGTAGTAGCCCAACGGATACTGGTTCCTTGGCTCCCCCAGGAGGAACTGCAAGGAGTCCAACATGTCCCGCACGAGGTTTACCGCCCGCTCCAGCTCCTCTGTTTGGCTCAGGACGCTCTGCACGTCCTCCAAAAACGCGGATCCCGGCTCCAAACTCTGTGAAAGGTTGTCCAAGGCCGTGTAGGCTGGAAGTAGGCCAACGAAGTTTTGGGATGGATTGCCGGCAACCGTGTCTTTGAGAAGTTGGGCTGAATAGCAGCCTGTTCCTTGGATGCCCTGCTCGATGCCCTTGTGCTCCAGGACGCTCATGGCACACAGGGCGACCACCAGCCCGGCGAGCAACAGAAAGCTCGTCCAGAGGAGGATCTGGAATGGAATGGCTCTGCCAAATCTGCATTTCCTCTGACAGCAGCAGCAACAGCACCTCATGCATCCCGGGCAACATACAAACCAGCAGGCGAAATGCCAGACTATCCAGAGCATCAAGGCCATGAGAAGCGGAGTAGCCTTGCGAATTGCGAAAGTTGGACTCACCGTCTCCTGTAGTGTGCTCACCAAGTCTTTCGTCTCGCCATCTTTCACCGCGCTGGCTGTCTGCAGCAGGGCATCATAGACCACATTGCCGTTCCCCGCGCTGAGCTCCAGATTCTTCCGGGCCTCCTCATAGTTGATCGGTGGCACCTCAACAGGACAGTATTTCTCCACGAGCGCGTCCGCCTGATCCAGCGTCCCTTGGTCTGAGGCACCCTGAGCCAAGCCGGTGAGCACGCCCGTCAGCACCAGGAGCTTTAGCATGGTGGTTTTTTGAGGCTCTTGCCCCAGGCTCTCACAAATGCCCTGAGCCTGTGTGTTATAAAGGCTGCGAAGGCAGAGACCGAGCTTGGCATTCTGAAAGTGCACCCTCCATGACGAGCTACCTTCTAAACCCTAAACCCTAGCCCTAAACCCTAAACCCTGAACCCTGAACCCTAAACCCTAAACCCTTACACACATCTTGAATATGTGAGTGCAGAGCATTGGAAAGTATGGCATCACAGCCTCCACTCCACGCAGGTGTTCTGCACGAGTAGGCTGCCATCAAACGGCCTGGCTCGACGACAGCAAAAGCCGACAAGAGCCATATGCCAACTCTCAACATGACCAGAAGAACCTACATCGTGCTGAACGTAACAGACTATGAGCTTCCATCTATACTATACTATATATACATATATCCGCCGACCCGAGCTTTGAGCGGGGGAGGCGCTAGTGAAGACCCATAGTCTTGCCGCTCTCTCCGCCACTCCGCCCGCTCCGCCCGTTCCATCGCGCCCGCTCCGCCCGTTCCATCGCATGGCCCCCATGCCTCCATGCCCTCGACCCCGGCTCCAGCTCATGGCCCCAGGATCCCACATGGCTGCCACCACCCACACCTCATGGATGTTTTGGCATTCTTTTAGGGGCTCCAGCTCATGGCCCCATGTCTCACATGGCTGCCACCACCCACACACCCTCCCCCTCCATGCACCCTTCCCATGGCCCCGTGGCCCCATGCCCCTATGCTGCCTTGCTGTCAGACTGGCGTGTTTTAAGGGCTCCAGTGCGTGCCCCACTCCCGCCCACCCCTCCCGCTGCCTTGCTGTTAGAATGGAGTGTTTCTCCAACGTTGGAGTAGGTGCCCTAGTAGGGGCTGCTTAGTCTAGCGTTGGAGTAGAAGCGTGCCCTAGTAGGGTGCTGCTTACTCCAACGTTGGAGTAGAAGCGTGCCCGTCGAGGGGCTGCTTATTCCAACGTTGGAGTAAAAGCATGCCCTAGTAGGGAATGCTTACTCCAATGTTGGAGTAAAAGCGTGCCCTAGTAGGGGGCTGCTTACTCCGCTTCTACTCCAACGTTGGAGTAAGCAGCCTGGAGGAAGCAGCTCCCTGGAGTAAGCAGCCCCCTTCTAGGGCACGCTTCCCTTCGCTGCCCCCGCCCCCCCCACCCCCCCCACCCCCCCCACTCCCCCCGCCCTTCCCACCCCCGCCGACCCTCCGCTGGACTGGTGTGTTTTAAGGGCTCCAGTGCATGCCCCACTCCCACCCACCCCTCCCGCTGCCTTGCTGTAGTGTTTTTAAGGGCTCCAGTGCCCGCCCCCCAAGCCCTCCCTTCGCTGCCCCCCGGCTCCCCCCGCCCTTCCCACCCCTCCGCTGGACTGGTGTGTTTTAAGGGCTTCAGTGCATGCCCCACTCCCACCCACCCCTCCCGCTGCCTTGCTGTTAGTGTTTTTAAGGGCTCCAGTGCATGCCCGAGCCCTCCCTTCGCTCCCCCCGCCCCCCCCGCCCCCCCCGCTCCCCCCGCCCTTCCCACCCCCGCCGACCCCCTTCGCTGGACTGGCGTGTTTTAAGGGCTCCAGTGCATACCCCACTCCTGCCCACCCCTCCCGCTGCCTTGCTGTCAGAATGGAGTGTTTTTCAGGGCTCCAGTGCATGCCTGAGCCCTCCCTTCGCTGCCCCCCCCCCCCCCCCCCGCCCCCCCCCCCTTCCCTGTTAGAATGGAGTTTTTTTAAGGGCTCCAGTGCCCGCCCCCCCCTTCGCTGCCCCCCCCCCCCCGCCCCCCCGCCCCCCCCCGCCCCCCCCCCGCTCCCCCCGCCCTTCCCAACCCCCTCCACTGGACTGGCGTGTTGGGCTCCAGCGCATGCCCCACTCCTGCCCACCCCTCCCGCTGCCTTGCTGTTAGAATGGAGTGTTTTTAAGGGCCCGAGCCCCCTTCGCTGCCCCCGCCCCCCCCGCCCCCCCCGCTCCCCCCGCCGTTTTTAAGGGGTGCAGTGCATGCCCGAGCCCTCCCTTCGCTGCCCCCGCCCCCCCGCCCCCCCGCCCCCCCCACTGCCCCCGCCCTTCCCACCCGCTGCCTTGCTGTCAGACTGGCGTGTTTTAAGGGCTCCAATGCATGCCCCACTCCCACTCACCCCTCCCGCTGCCTTGCTGTTAGTGTTTTTAAGGGTTTCAGTGCATGCCCGAGCCCTCCCTTCGCTGCCCCCCCCCCCCCCCCCCCCCCCGCTCCCCCCACTCCCGCCCTTCCCACCCCCGCCGACCCCCTCAGGGCTCCAGTGCATGCCCCACTCCTGCCCACCCCTCCCGCTGCCTTGCTGTCAGAATGGAGTGTTGTTAAGGGCTCCAGTGCATGCCCGAGCCCTCCCTTCGCTGCCACCGCCCCCCCCGCCCTTCCCGCCATTTGCCTCTCTTTTTGAGGTGTTCCTCTTTTCTCCTACGCCTGGGCAGAAGGTAAAACTTCGTCCGCTACCTTGGTTTTATTTCCGTTTTCATTGTTCTTTGCGTTTCTCTGGGTTTTGATCAAGCATTTGCCTGTGTTTTTGAGGTGTTCTTCTTTTGTCCTGTGCCTGGGTGGAGATAGAGGTCCGTCACCTTGTTGCTTTTATTTCCGTTTGCATTGCTGTTTGCAAGCTTGTTCGTGTTTCTTGGCAGAGCATTTGCCTATGTTTTTGGGCTGTTCTCCTTTTGTTATGCCTGGGTAGGAGAGAAACTCCATGACCTATTTTGCTTGTATTTCTGATTTCATTGTTCTTTGCCTGCTTCTGCGTTTGTGTTGACATTTGTTCCAGCATTTGCCTCTCTTTTTGAGGTGTTCCTCTTTTCTCCTATGCCTGGGCAGGACATATGCCTGGGCAGGAGGTAAACCTCCGTCCGCTACTTTGGTTTTATTTCCGTTTTCATTGTTCTTTGCGTCCTTTGTCGTTTCTCTGGGTTTTGATCAAGCATTTGCCCGTGTTTTTGAGGTGTTCTTCTTTTGTCCTATGCCTGGGTGGGAGATAGAACTCCGTCACCTACATTGCTTTTATTTCCGTTTGCATTGCTGTTTGCATGCTTGTTCGTGTTTTTTGGCATAGCATTTGCCTATGTTTTTGGGCTGTTCTCCTTTTAATTTGTTCTGCCTGAGTAGGAGAGAAACTCCGTGACCTATTTTGCTTGTATTTCTTTCTGATTTCATTGCTCTTTGCCTCCTTCTGCGTTTGTGTTGCTTTTGATCCAGCATTTGCCTCTCTTTTTGAGGTGTTCCTCTTTTCTCCTATGCCTGGGCAGGAGGTAAAACTCCGTCCGCTACCTTGGTTTTATTTCCGTTTTCATTGTTCTTTGCGTCCTTTGTCGTTTCTCTGTGTTTTGATCAAGCATTTGCCTGTGTTTTTGAGGTGTTCTTCTTTTGTCCTATGCCTGGGCGGGAGATAGAACTCCGTCACCTACATTGCTTTTATTTCCGTTTGCATTGCTGTTTGCATGCTTGTTCGTGATTTTTGGCATAGCATTTGCCTGTGTTTTTGAGCTGTTCTCCTTGTCATTTGTTCTGCCTGAGTAGGAGAGAAACTCCGTGACCTATTTTGCTTGTATTTCTGATTTCATTGCTCTTTGCCTCCTTCTGCGTTTGTGTTGCTTTTGATCCAGCATTTGCCTCTCTTTTTGAGGTGTTCCTCTTTTCTCCTATGCCTGGGCAGGAGGTAAAACTCCGTCCGCTACCTTGGTTTTATTTCCGTTTTCATTGTTCTTTGCGTCCTTTGTCGTTTCTCTGGGTTTTGATCAAGCATTTGCCTGTGTTTTTGAGGTGTTCTTCTTTTGTCCTATGCCTGGGCGGGAGATAGAACTCCGTCACCTACATTGCTTTTATTTCCGTTTGCATTGCTGTTTGCATGCTTGTTCGTGTTTTTTGGCATAGCATTTGCCTGTGTTTTTGAGCTGTTCTCCTTGTCATTTGTTCTGCCTGAGTAGGAGAGAAACTCCGTGACCTATTTTGCTTGTATTTCTGATTTCATTGCTCTTTGCCTCCTTCTGCGTTTGTGTTGCTTTTGATCCAGCATTTGCCTCTCTTTTTGAGGTGTTCCTCTTTTCTCCTATGCCTGGGCAGGAGGTAAAACTCCGTCCGCTACCTTGGATTTATTTCCGTTTTCATTCTTTGCGTCCTTTGTCGTTTCTCTGGGTTTTGATCAAGCATTTGCCTGTGTTTTTGAGGTGTTCTTCTTTTGTCCTATGCCTGGGTGGGAGAAAGAACTCCGTCACCTACGTTGCCTTTATTTCCGTTTGCATTGCTGTTTGCATGCTTGTTCGTGTTTTTTGGCATAGCATTTGCCTATGTTTTTGAGCTGTTCTCCTTTTAATTTGTTCTGCCTGAGTAGGAGAGAAACTCCGTGACCTATTTTGCTTGTTTTTCTGATTTCATTGTTCTTTGCGTGCTTCTTCGTTTCTGTTGTCTTTGCTCCATCGTTTGCCTATGTTTTTGAGGTGTTCGTCATGTCGGGCGTGTGACCCCAACCAACCCGCTTCGTGAACCTCGCGCGCCGTTTGAAGCCTCGCTTCCAAACGCTCTTCTGACCGACCCCTGGCTCGCAATCCAAACTTTGCCGTTGTGCTGCTCGCAAGGCTAAATGCCCTGGATTAGCCGAAGGATTTGAGCCATGGGGGGCCTTCTAAGGGAGCATAGGGCACCGGGATTCGGTGGAATTTGGAATCTGCCCACTTTGACGCTTAGAACAAAGCAAAAAAGGCCCGACTCAACAGGACGTATAGAACAACGCAAAACGCAAGTTTTAAAACTTCCTCCTCCGCCGGTCTTTGGGTCGGTCGCCCGCTTCTCCCACCCTCCGCCGGTCCTTGGGTCGGTCGCCCTGTTTTTGCAGGATCCGCGTTGGTTCTCGGGGTGCCGGTTGCCCCGGGGGGTCCTTGGGTCCCCCTCCCGTGGGCCTTTATGCAAGCACATGGGGACAGATTCTAAATTCATCTAGGTTTTTCTAGTTGGGGGGGCTGCCCTGCTTGGTCCCTTCCTGGGACCCTGCAGGGGCCCCACAAAACTGATACGGAGTTACAGGTAAACTTAACAAATTTGTATTTTTCTTTCCTCGCTCACTTGCCCGCAGCCGCCTCAAGGGTCAGGAATCCTATCAGAGTGCCCAGCCTAGGTATGCACAGTAGGACACTCTGAGGCTGTACAGTCTGTACATGAACGAAGCCATGCCGCCAAACACCCACACCACCCGAACCCCACATCACCCCAACCACCCACATGACCCGAACCACCAAGACCGCCCCAAGCCACCCGCCCCCTGAGCCACCCACGCTGACGAGCCGCCATCCGCACCGCCCGCCACCAGTGTGAAGGCCCCCCCCTCTCCCAAAAGGCTGCGAACTAGCCCTAAACCCTAAACCCTCATAGCGTCATCCCTGCAAAGGGCGCCCAAATCCTCCAACTACCCCAAGCTGCCCAAGCCGAAGCCACCCAAGAAACTCCCTAAGCCCTGAGGCACCCTAAAATGGCGGGGGGTGGGGTCGGCGGCACTGGCGGTAGCCATTAAATCGGGCAGCGCGAGGTCCCCAAAGGACCGAGCAAATGCGGACCTTTTAGCCCGGGTCGTCCCGGGAATAGCCTTGCTGGCCTCTGGCCTTCTGCGAAGCAGAATTAGGCCGGACGCCAGTGCCGCCGACCCCCGCGTGCCGCCGGTGAACGGTTTTTTTTTCGTGGTTTTTTGCGTCGCCACGGAGGCCCCCAGAGGGCGCGCATCATGAGCATCAGCGGGTCCAGCCCGGGACCCCCAGGCGCGCATCAGGAGCATCAGCGGCTCCCGGGGCGGGACCCCGGGGGCGCATCAGGAGCATGATGCCCCCCAAAGGGCGGGCATAAGCGACGTGTCTAAGCCCGCGGCTAGGAAAAAGGGAGTTTAGGGGCCTTATAAAGTGCTTAGAAACTTTAAGGGAGTCTAGGAGCCTCAAACGCTTAGAGATTTGAAGGGAGTTTAGGGGCCTGAACATGCTTAGAAACTTTAAGGGGGTTGAGGAGCCTCAAACGCTTAGAGATTTTAAGGGAGTTTAGGGGCCTCAAAATGCTTAGAAACTGCTCGCCCCGCGCTTCTGCCTGCGCTGCCCGCCCATGGGCGCAGCCCCTTAAAATATATATATATATACACATGCATAACCCTAAACCCTAAACCCTAAACCCTAAACCCTAAACCCTAAACCCTGCTTAAAATTCAACAATTCAACTTGGTCCTACAGTAGGCCAGCCCCGGCCTGTTGATGAAGAAGGAACCCAACACGGGGTCACCACGCCGCAGGACCTCTCCCAGAGGGACCCTTTGTAGTATTATTTAGGGTTTAGGGTTTAGGGTTTATAAGGTTTAGGGTTTAGGGTTTAGGCTTTACTATGGAATTACTAGGTGCCCCTTTCAGAAGAGGACTACAAAGGGACCCTCTGGGTATGTTAGCGGTTCGTAGGGATTCGGGCAAGGGCAGGAGGCAGCGGCATTGTGCACACACCCCGCGCAAGTTTGCTTTTGTGGTTCTGCGGCGTTCTGTGCAAGTCTGGTACGGGCGGCTCGTGCAGACACTGCAGCCGCACTTTCTTGAGTTCTTGCCTCCCGGCCGTGCTGTTCGCTGCGTTCAGATCCGAGCGTGGAGGAGGATATCTCTTTGTCTTATACAACACTTCTGGCTGCATATAAAGCGCGGATGAAAACCGCGCCTGCCCATATCCTACGCCTTAAGCCTTCTTGGCGAGGCCATCAGGGAAGAGGTCAGCGATGGTCTCCGCACCCTCCGGGTCCTCCACTTCCTCCACATCCTCCACATCCTCGTCTTCGTCGCTGGGCGTTTTGAAAGGATGGTCCGGGTCAAACTTCTCGCCCGTCACGAAGGTGATGTTGTAGGCCTCGCACCATGCCTCGGAAAGAGGGCACATGCCGAGCCGTTGAACCGCAGCTCTGGCTTTAGGGTTTCGGTTTCTGGGGCTTGCTCTGTGCGTGGCTTTTCGGAAATTTGGGGTTCCTTTGGGGGGGAGCCCTTCCTTTATGATTATGTTTAGGACCCAGAAGGCTGCCTATGTACTCTGAGTCCTCTCAGAACCCGAAACCCTGTAAACCCTATAAACCCTGCAAACCCTATAAGACCTAAGCCCTAAACCCGAAACCCTAAACCTTAGGATGTTATGTTTAAAGACCTTCAAGGTTGCTGAGCTGCCCGTCTCTTAAAGGACGATGACGACGATCACTCGTACGAAGGGTTTAAGGTTTAGGGTTTCCCTCTTAACAGGGTGATTTCAGTACCTCATTTCCCTACTTCCCTAGTAAGAACCATTTTCGCAACTTTGTCCCTCAAAATGAGCCCTTAAACGGGACCCCTGATATCCCCCCTATGTACCCTTATAGACCCCACGAACATGCAACGGCCCATACTTGAGAACCCTTCTAAGAAAGTAGGGGTCATAGTGAGGGACCATGAAACATCCCCTTAGATAAGAAGGCACGGGGCCGTTTAATTTAAGGATGTAAGTCCCCCTAGAACCCTAAGTGCCCAGCACTAAACCCCAAACCCCAAACCCCAAACCCCAAACCCCAAACCCCAAACCCCAAACCCCAAACCCCAAACCCTAAACCCTAAACTAAACCTGGTAGGGATTTGCGTCCCAGGAGGCCCCATGGCAGGAGTCGCAGTGCTCCTTGGACCCGGAGCAGTACTCCTCGGGTGGGTACTCAGAGGTTTGGGCTTGGGGTTTAGGGTTTAGGGTTAGGGGTTTAGGGTTTGGGTGCCTTGCAGGTAGGGTCCAGGGTTTAGAGGCTTAGGGGTTTAGGGTTTGGGTGCCTTGCAGGTAGGGTCCAGGGTTTAGAGGCTTAGGGGCCTGGACATTGTAAAGGGGCGTTCTGTACACTGTACATGACTCATTTAAGGAGCCTGGCTGACTGTATCTGCAGCTACCGCTGCTAGGACAGATGGTAAAGTCCAATTATCTGTTATCTGGAATCGGAACTACCAGATAAACACCTTGTACCCTCGAAACCCTGAACCCTAAACCCTAAACCCTCAACTTTCAACTCTTCAACTCCCGCCCCGCGGTCCTCTGCCGATGCCACCGAGTCATGCCCGAACGCCGAGCTGCAGGGATCTGCCTTTAGGGTTTAGGGTTCGGGGTTTTTAGTGGGGTTTAGGGTTCAGGAGGGTTTAGTGCTTAGGACGGTTTAGGGTTCAGGAGGGTTTAGGGTTTAGGAGGGTTTAGGGTTTAGGGTTTAGGAGGGTTTAGGGTTTGGGGTTCAGGGTTTAGGAGGGCTTAGGGCATATTATATAAACTCTTGCCTTGTCTTTGAAGGCCTTGATGCACCTCTCAGCGCAGGCCGTAGGTTGAAAGGGCGCTAGGGTTTTAGGGTTTTAGGGTTTTAGGGTCCAGGGCCTAGGGTTTAGGGTTCAGGATTTAGGATTTAGGGCTCAGGGTCCAAGCGCTTAGGGCTCTCGGCCACAGTGTCTAGACCCAGGAGCAACCAAGGAATAAAAGGGTGCCCTTTGTTGCTTGAAAGGGGCTTGTAGGGGAACCCATACCCCAAAAAAAGGGAATAAGGGCCTACTCTGGGTCATAGCTGCAGGTCATAGCTGCAAGATGACTTGTAGATTGCTCAACAAGCCGCCGTCTGTGGGGGGGGGGGGGGGGGGGGGGGGGTTGTGAATCGGGCAACTCGGACCAACCCCCCCGGAAGCACGGGGGGGGGGGGAGGCGCATCCCAGAATGGGGGTACCGTTTGTGGATATTCGATCATGGGGGGGGTGATCATGTTTTAGGGATACTGAGAGACGCCCTCAACCCGAAATCGAAAAAGTCTTCTTGCCTAAGCCCGCTTATGCCCTAAACCCCTAAACCCTGAAAAAACCTGATTTTGCCCTAAACCCCAAACCCTAAAAAACCCTAAGCCCTTAAAAACACCTAAGCCCCAAACCCGAAACTTTGCCCTGAACCCGAAACCCTAAACCCTAACCCCCAAACCCTAAATCCCAAACCCTAAACTTTGCCCTAAACCCCAAGTCATTGAATATCAAAAAAGACACTAAACCTCAGACCCGAAAAAAAAAAAACTAAACCCCAAACCCTCACCCCCCAACCCCAAAGCCCCAAACCCTGAACCCCAAACGATGTTCTTACTTGACCCCTAAACCCTAAACCCTAAACCCTCAACCCTCAAACCCTAAACCCCAAACGATGTTCTTACTTGGCCCAAGGCACTTGGGACCAGCACACCATGAGCCCCCACACTTGCTGCAGCCGGCTGCACCTTGGGACCGGGAGGCACAGGACCCCCTAAAAAATCGGGGCTGGAGGATTTTTGGGTTGGGTTTAGGGTTTAGGGTTTAGGGTTTAGGGTTTAGGGTTTAGGGTTTAGGGTTTAGGGTTTAGGGTTTAGGGTTTAGGGTTTTGGGTTTAGGGCTTAGGGGCTTAGGGGCTTAGGGTTTAGGGCTTAGGTTTTAGGGTTTAGGGTCTAGGGTAAGTTTGCCACTTTGTGTTGTTCTCAGTTTGCTTTTCTTGGGGGGGTGAGAGGGAGCAGGGGAGGGGTTTACAGGGTTTCTGAGCATGTGGACCACAAGCTTTTTCCAGGGTTTAGGGTTTAGGGTTTCGTTCGACATAGCCATACAATCATGTTATCATATAGCCAAAAACTCATAGAACCATGTAATATGTCATAGAATCATAAAGTACCATAATCGTACAATCATATGACCACATAGAACCATAAAAGTACAGCAACCACACAATCACAAAATGATCATCCCAAACCCTAAACCCTAAACCCTAAACCCTAAACCCTAAACCCTAAACCCTAAACCCTAAACCCTAAACCCTAAACCCTAAACCCTAAACCCTAGCGCAGTTTACATAAGAAACTTCGAGCCCAGGGAGCTTGCGCACGCGGCGTCCTGCGAGACGTCCGCGCAGGCTCCGCACACGTTCCTCGGATGGCCCTTGAAATTCTCTTTGGGGGTTTAGGGTTTAGGGTTTAGGGTGTAGGGTTTGGGGTTTAGGGTTTAGGGTTGAGCGTTTAGGGTTTAGGGTTTAGCAATAAGGGAACACACAAAACTATCCCAATGGCCCTACCCAGGTTCTGAGCGAAGGCATCGCCGCGGTAGCAGCAGAAGCCCTGAGCGCTCGATGCGGCATTGACCGTCTGGACCTTCTCCGACTCTTCGGCTTTTACCGCAGGCTTCGTAACACCCCGCTTGCACCACTCTCCATTGCAGGATGCACAGTTCTTGGCTGTTTTCCCGCAGAAAGTGTCACTCTTGGCCTTAGTTGCTAAGTTCAGAAGCCGCCCCAAAGTGTACACTTTTTAGTTCTATAGGGGATTCTGGTATCCCAAAGATGTGTAAAGTGTACTCACTCAGCTACTAAGTGGCAGTCCCTGTCTCAAAGGCCGTTCCACACTTGTCGTTCGGATCTGCCGCTCCCATGACGCACTTGGGCTCGCACCACGAGCCACCGCAAGAGGCACAGGAACTCTTCCGGGAGCAGGAATTCCTAGACCCAAGAGGAACCTAGGAATAAAAAGGGTAGCCTTTTTGGGTTTAGAGGTGTGTATAAGGGAACCTAGACCCCAAAAAAAGGAGATAAGGCCCTGCTCTGGGTCCTAGATTCTTGTAGGAAGCGATGGAGGACTCGAAGCACGTGCCGCACACATTGCTGGGATCGTCTCCCGAGAAGCAGCAGAGTCCGCCCTGCTTCTCTTCCCAGGCCTCCTGCGTCATGTTCCCCCAACCGTCGTCCGGTGCTTCCTGGTCGTCCTTCTTGGTAGCCCAGCAACCATATTAAAAAACAAGGGCACCCCTTTTTCGGGTTGGTTACTTTTGAAAGGGGAACCTTGAAACCCTAAACCTTAAACCCTAAACCCTACACACAGCCTTGTGGACAGCAACCGACGCCAAGGTCTGTTCACCCCTCAGCTGGCGCAGCGACAGGGAGCACTCAGACTCTTCGCAGTCTTCCGGGAGGCTTGCCTATGCTGAACTTGGGGAACCTTGGCAACAACTACAATTACAGCTGTTTGTTAGGAAATAGAGTAACCGAAATTACAAGTTTAGCTGTTTCTTATAGGAATGGTAGTACCCAAGAAATGCAAAGTGATTCCCAAGTCTTCCGAAGATTGCGAGCTCAGACCAGGCCGGAGCCAGCAAGGCGATGAATCCGACCAAGGCCCGCGCCATGAGTAAAAAACGCTGTGAGAGAGCCTTAGTTGCCGAGTTCTTCGGCCCCCAAAAAAAGTGCACACCTTCAGTTCTACAGGGGAATTGTAGTACCCCAAGAAGGTGTAAAGTGTACTCACTCAGCTACTAAGGAGCAAAAAGCAAAAGCAAGAGAGCCAAGAGTCGGTGAGCACTTGTTACTCACGCCAGGACCCTTGAGCCAAGGCCCGGAATGATACACTCAGGCCTGCAGGGTTTAGGGTTTAGGGTTTAGGGTTTAGGGTTTAGGGTTTAGGGTTTAGGGTTTAGGGTTTAGGGTTTAGGGTTTAGGGTTGCCCAACACCACCCCCTCTATCCCCGCGCGCCCCAACCCCCCCCACGATGCGGCCTTGAGACTCTGGGATCTGAGACTCATTCAACGTACCCCTTGGGCATGCGGCATACCCTTAACTAGGTTGCTCAGTAACCTAGGATGAAAAAGGGCGCCCTTTTCTGCTTAAAGGGGTTGATAAAGGAACCTAAACCTACCAAAAAGGGAATAAGGGCACAACTGGGCATCCTAGTTAACAGAATTTCGGGTATGGAAAAACTCTTCGTTATATTCTCCGTACAAAGGGTTGTAGAAACTGTCTCAAGGGCTTACCAAGAAGATACTCTACCCAATGCGTCCATTGGACAGTACTATTATGGAAGTACGTACCCAAAATGGGGGTTCCTGAACATGGGGGTAGCTTAGTGGGGTCCTTATTGTAAGGGAATCCTACTATTTGGGTGTCTATATTCGTGTTTTTCGTAAACTCAAAAAAGGGCTTTGGGCACCTAATTCCATAACGGTACCACAAATGGACCCTCTGGGTACTCTTGGATCCCCCTGTCCTAACAGTCCTTAATAGGGAGAAATGTACCCCCTACTATGATCCCTATACTTGGAGGTTCATGGTGCTTACTAAACAATTATAACCGTAATTACTTATAACCCACTTACTAGCCCCCTAAGTGCCCAATATGGCTATAAGTACAGTTGACAGTACAGTTACAAATGGTTAACAAGACCCGAAACCCTAAACCCTAAACCCTAAACCCTAAACCCTAAACCCTCAACCCCAAACCGAAGCATCTGCAGAGGCGTTGGCCGGAGTGTCGGGCATCCCTGGGTGCAGGACCGCCTGGCACAAGCGCAGCCGCAGTTTAGGGGGGGAAGGGTTTAGGGTTTAGGGTTTAGGGTTTAGGGTTTAGGGTTTAGGGTTTAGGGTTTAGGGTTTAGGGTTTAGGGTTTAGGGTTTAGGGTTTAGGGTTTAGGGTTTAGGGTTTAGGGTTTAGGGTTTAGGGTTTAAATTTAGGGTTTAGGGTTTAAATTTAGGGTTTAGGGTTTACAGGGTTTAGAGGGATTGGGGTTTAGGGTGCAGGCAAGGGACCTCAGGGACGATGTGAACCCTACAAGGTGCTCAGCATCCACAGAGTTCAACAAAAAATGCTCGCGCCTAAGGCCTTCTTGGGAATTGGGTTCCAGCCGCATCCGAGACCCCATGGAAGACTCATTCATGCCCCTTCAAGACCCACTTGGCGACTCATCGCAGGCCGGGCCCACGTGTAGGCGGGACCCGTCGCCGGTTGGAGACAGGTCTGGCAAGGCGTAGGCAACGGTGCCGGGAAAACGAAGACTTGTGACCATGAGCCACCCAGTTCTGGGAAAGAATGGTCCTTTCTTGGGCGCAGTACCTTTGGGATGTTCCCCCTTCTACTAACAGACCTTAGTAGGGATTATAGACCCCCTACTGTAATCCCTAGAAGGGACTGTTGGTATCGTTAAGGGGGAACATCCCAAGCAGTACCCTAAATGAGGGCTCGGAATGACATGTGCAGCACCGGGTACGAATCAAAACAAAACCAAAAGAGACCCATCAGCCTCGGAAAACAATGTGGCCAAGGAGGGTCATCTCGACCTGGGTTTAGGGTTTAGGGTTTAGGGTTTAGGGTTTAGGGTTTAGGGTTTAGGGTTTAGGGGAGCAAGGCAGATCGACCCGCTTGCAGGGCAACATGCATGAGACGAAGCTCACTTGAGTAGGGTGCCCCTGCAATGTCTTTCCAGAAGAGATGTGAGTCCGCTTTACAACAGCCTTTCAGAAAGGACCTGCGTACTTTTATGCATGCACATAGGATCAATGATATACACATGCTCATACATACATATATATGTACATGTATATACTTCAGGCAATGCTCCTTGCACACACAGACTCTTCTGCTGCTTTTCCGAATCCCAAATGCACAGTTCTTATGATCTCAAGATCGACCACGACAGCCGCGCACCTGCCTTGTGTGACGTGGTGGTTTGCGGGTTGTAGGGTTTAGGCTACATAACGCTGTAGTACCTCAACACCTAAACCCTACCGGTAAACCCTAGCCCACTAAAACCCACATACCCGAAACCCGAACCCACTAAAATCCTAAATCCCCAAGAAAGACTGTGCAAGGCACCTTGACGCCTCGCTGGGTCTTGTTTCCCAAGTCGAGGTCCTTCTCCGTCATCTCGTCCTCGCCCGTGCCGGAAGAGTCAGAGCTGCGGTTTAGGGTTTAGGGTTTAGGGCCTTTAGGGTTTAGGGTTGAATTCACATGCTGAAGAGTAGATTTGTGATATTGCATACGCTGCACAGTGACTCCAGATCGGGTCTAGAGCACATCTTGGAAGAGGTTCCTGGCATTGCTGCAAGAAAATGCAATGAACCCTAAACCCTGAACCCTAAACCCTAAATCCTAAACCCTAGGTCTAGGATCAAGTGCCACACATCTACGGCGTCTGGTAGGCGAAGCTCCCGCAGGCATCTCCCTCTGACTTTCTCACATAGCCAGCGAATGGAAGGTTAAACTTTGATTTTTAATGGTCCAACAAGACATGTATGGAAACCCAAACATAAGATTTCAAGTGTTGGCTAGGTAAGTATCGGCTGCCCAAGATATCCACGCTGGAGCTCCCAGAGCCAGGCCTCCAAAATTTGGAGGCGCTCCTCCTCAATATAGTACCTGCCGGTTAGCCCCGTGGCTTGGGTTTTAGAATGGTTTAGGGGTGTGGAACTTTTGGAACATTGGGTTGCTTGAGGCACACCCCCCCCGCCCCACCCCCCCAATCTCGCGACGTACCCTTGCCACACAGGAGTCACCATGTTGAAACATTGACACAGCTAGAAGGGAGCAACCTTAAACCCACAAAAAAGGCAACTCCCCAAGAAAACAACGCGGGTTTGGTTTATAGTGTATAGGGTGTTTACCTGAAGCCTAAACCCTTAAACCCTATATAACCCCTAAACCCATAAACCCGAAACCTTACATATAGGTTTTGGCGTCAGCAAGACAAAGAATTGCAGGCCCTCTGCCTACAAGGCCGGAGGAGGCAATGCTTGCCCAGTCTAAGTGCCCAGTCCAAGTGTGTAGGGTTTAGGGTTTGGGGTGTAGGGTTTGGGGTTTAGACATGCAGAAGGAGAACAGTACGGATGCAGCTCCTTTAGATCCCTGTGGCCACGGAGAACGGAAGCCACAAACCCATCTCAGTGTAATGCTCTGATGCATGCCGAATCCCCATACCTGCGTTGCAAGCCTGTACAAAAGGGACACCCTCTCGGTAGCCCAGCAACCATACTATCATAAGGGCACCCTTTTTTGGGGTTGGTTGCTTTATAAGGGAACCTTGAACCAACAAAAGGGAAAAGGGCACCACCGGGCTACGCAGAAATTCCTGAAACAAACAGTCGCCTACTTCGGGATCATTTTTCCTCTGGGCAGGCGCGCCGGCGCGAGGATTTTGCATCCTCTCGCCCGTAAACACAAGTGCCCTGATGCCTGGCTGCCTGTACAGACTAGCAGCCATAGGAGGTATGCCGTCGGCCCTCCGTAGCCCCCTAAACCCTAAACCCTAAACCCTAAACCCTAAACCCTAAACCCTATTCCCCGAATTCTCGATTTTTGAAGCTCGGACAGCATACCCACTGAGAATTCCGGGCAAAGACATCACTCGCTGTCGCTGATCTCCTGGCAAGCCAGGGCGCGGACCCAGCTTGGGCCAATTTCCTCGTTTAGGGTTTAGGGTTTTGCTTAAGAACCACAAACGAAATGCTTAAGACCCCCCAACAATAAGATAATATTCTTCCTTGTGAGGGAAATCTAGGGATTTTTGTTTTCTTATAACTTTTTTTTGGGGGGGTTTCTTGAGCAAATAGTAGCAAACCCCAACTTCTCCGCCGTAGATCCTGCTCCCCTGAAAGCCAGTAGACGCGCAACCTAAACCCTAAACCCTACAAGCCCTGTATGCCCTCATCCCACGGTCCGTTCCCTTTCCCAACATGGTGGTGCCCTTTCGGGCCCTCAGTATATTAAAGGGACGACCATCTACCTCGAAAATTTGTTCAAGGTTTATAGGGTGTCTGGTTTCATGGTTTCCCAAAAACCTAAAATTTTAAAACCCCCCCCCCCCCCCCCCCCAAACCCTAAACCCTAAGCCCTAAACCCCAAACCTCAAGCCCTAAGCCCTAAACCTTAAGCCCTAGGGTTTCTAGGTACCTGTACCCCAAACCTCAAGCCCTAAGCCCTAAAACCCTAAGCCCTAGGGTTTCTAGGTACCTGTCATGGCAAGGGGCGAAGGCAGCCAGGACCTCGGGGGCTCGCGGCGGCGGTCTTGATCGCTTGAAACCTGGGACCCAGATGTATCGGCCCTGTATCTTGAGCCCCTTGATACACAAGAAGCCTTATATATATTCCAAGGAGAATACAAAAAGATTCCAAGGGAAATACGAAACATAATGGAACACGTAATTGTATATCAAATAAAACATCAATGCACCATGAGGCAGCACAATACGAAAGCAAGCTCAGGACATCTTTTTCACCAGGCGTGTCAATCAGGGCATCTTGTCTTGGGCGATTTTCGCACGCAAGCTCGAAGCAAACTTGTAAAGCATGTCTGTAGGATGCCACATGATGGCATGTGCTTTCTTATCGCGAACTAGCTTCGCAATCTCGCTCGGCTCATACACAGTAGTATTAATGACTGCCCTAACGCCTGCGCCTGAGCTTTGAAGCAGCTCCTTCAAAATCTGCCGGCCGACATGCTTTCCATCAAGCGTGAGACTCATGAAGTTCACCACGTCCTTGACGGCCATCTCTTGGAAACGCGTCTGGATGTCGCTCAGACTATCTCCCTTCCTCAGAGTTTGGATGAAATCGAAAGCGAGTCCAAAGCGAAAGTAAGAAACATGACCGCACAACTACAAGTGTTCAGAGAAGGCACTTCAGATCATTGCATGCATCCACCAAATCACCAGCGCGGAGGCCGCCTGATTGGAAGGCTACGCTTACGCAACAAAGCGATGCACGGAAAAAAACAGCGTGACAGCAACCTGAAGCATTCCATGCCAAGGCACACTTGTCAATGATTTCTGCGGCGTCCGACTCGTGGCCGTGCTTCTCGAGCATGTCTGTCGCGTCTCCCTGGGTCATGTCGCTGCGGCCGCCGGCATCAAACGCCTGAGCCGAGGCAGCAGACGAGGCGACCACCACAGCCTCACATGCACTAATTAAGACAAGGATAAGCCGGACTCAACCACCAAACAGAATTGCTTCCATGGACTGACTATAATGCGCAGGGACGTGTGCCGGTGCATTGTAGCTCGAATCACTCGACATGTCCTTCGCCGTGGTGGAGACCAAGTCCATATCTCAGGGGAGCTGCTCGCAAACACTGCCTCCCAGTCAACAAGTGCACACAGGCCTCCTTTGGCGCTTCGAGGAATGTCCAGAAGCAGGATGGGATATTGGGTCAGGTTGTTTGCATACTTCTTCTTCTGCAGCTTGGCGCGGACACGACGAAGCACCTCACGAAACATGTTGGAGTCCTTCACGCCAAGCTCCTGGTACAGGACGGGCTTCCAATCTTCCACCTCGACCGTGAAGCCCCACACCCCGCGCACACCGCGTAAGGCCTCTTGCACGGCCACTGTCTTCCCGGATTTGTAGCGGCCACTCACGATGGTCGCGTCGGACTTCTGCCTCCAGCTCTGCAGCCTGTCTTTGATGTCATCTACAACCTTCCGTCCGACCACCTCGTTTGGAGACATGGCAGGCTCATAGCGCGCCATGAACTTCTTTACTGCCAATCGCTTCATGCGAAAGTCCGAGGAGGCATACGACACCACAAAGCCTGCAGCAGACACCACAAAGCCTGCAAGAGCCAGGGAAAAGTCTCGTATGTCGCGAATGTCAACTGTCTTGTTGGACTGAGCATGCATTGCCCATTGTATCACAGCTCGAAGCTGCGGCAACGCTTTCAGTTGGATCGGTGGTGCGCTGAGCCGCCTCCCGCAACTCACTGGCATTGCCTTGCTCGCCACTGTTTTGACAAGAATTTTGAACAAGCAGCTCTAAGAATCATGATTCAATCAAAGCGGCAGCACTGCTTCCAATGAACTGCAGGTTTCCTCCACCGTGATTCGCTGTGCCACTGACTGTGGATGCCTTTTGCGGAAAAGGCGGCTACAAGCAAGCACACACACACACACAAAGCTTCTGAAACTCCCCGGCCTGTGGCAACAGGATGAAGTCTGTCGGCGCCAAGCAGAAACAAGCTGCTGCACAAATCACGCAAAACAATGACAAACTTCCTTTGCGGCGTCGCATGGCCATCGCTGCAGGGCAGGAGATGCACAAAACATCAGAAGTTGTCCGTGCGTTGGGATTAGAAGATAATACCCCAACTTCTTAAACGTGGCAACCCCCATGGAAAGAGGTGAATGTCAACAAAGCCTGTGTCCAACACTTTCTGAAAACATCATGCGACAAAGACATTCCAACTGCATTCGCCCACAAGCCCTATCAGCCCCGGCATTTTGAACGAACAGCCAACTACCATACTATGCCCCAAAAAATGAATAAACCTAACCTTGCCCGTTTCGGGATGTGATATCACCTGATAAATAGGATGATTTTCTATATGGGAATGTGTTTTAGGGATTATTGAGCACTAGTTGGTTGACGGTGATGTAATAACCCAAACTGGGCGACCCCATTACCTTGTCCATTTTGGATAATTGCACCTTATTTTCTATATAGTAAAGTGTTTTAGGATATTATGGCTATGATTTTGGCCGTGGTGGTGCAATTACCCAAACTGGGCAAGGCCTACCCTGACTCTTTTGCGCTTACTTGCGACTCAAGACGGGTCGCAATCGGAAAGAGTTGGCTGGCCAGGCGGTGGTCGCTTTCTGGCGGGGGACGTGGCGCCTTTCACAGCCGTCTGAAAGAAATAAGGAATGTCCCCGGGGGGGGGGGCCAAGGGGGGAGCTTGACTCTTACAATCTCAGGGACTCGGGATTTCGTCACTCTAGGGCATGAAGATAACTAGGAGCTCTTCTTGCGCAACTATGGTTTAGGGTTTAGGGTTTAGGGTTTAGGGTTTAGGGTTTAGGGTTTAGGGTTTAGGGTTTATAGCTGTCGCAGCGTCGGCACATCATTGCACGAAGCGGTCCAATCGGGACGCGAGCTTCAGAGTGAGCGAGAGTGTCCTAAGGTGGCCTGTCCAGAAGCCTCTCAAGGGGCTTAGGCTTTAGTAAACCCTAAACCCTAAACCCTAAACCCTAAACCCTAAACCCTAAACCCTAAACCCTAAACCCTAAACCCTAAACCCTAAACCCTTCTCTTGCCGGGAACGAGTTGCTACCATTGAAACCCTCGGACAAGGCCTGACTGCATGCTGCTGGCGGTCAAGGTGAGCTTGCCAATTGGCACCTTCCAGGCTGCGGACCTCCTCCTTCACGACCCTAAACCCTAAACCCTAAACCCTAGACCCTAAACACTAAAGCCTAAACCCTACAGTATAGTAATTTAGGGTTTAAGGTTTAGGGGGGTCTCTGGTGGCCTAAGAGGCTACTGAATTCTAAGCTGCCTGTCCGCGATCTCTGCTGAGGGTCATAGTGGGCTCACCGTAGCTACCCAAAATGGAGCATGCTATAGCGCCAAGTAAAAGCGACCCCTCATCGGGGCCCACCCTAAACCTAAACCCTAAACCCAAATACCCTAAACTGTGAACCCTGAACCCTGAACCCTGAACCCTGAACCCTGAACCCTGAACCCTAAACACTAAACCCTGAACCCTAAACCCTAAACCCTAAACCCTAAACCCTAAACCCTAAACCCTAACCCTAAACCCTGAACCTACAGGCCAGGCCACCCCCCCCCTCCCCCACATGCACGTGACAGACGTGACGTCGCCAGCCTTGGAGGCCTGCTCAGCAGCCCAGGAACCTGAGGTGGGGTTTGGGGTTTAGGGTTTAGGGTTTCGGGTTGAGGTTTAGGGTTCAGGGTGTAGTTTAAGCTTCAGGGTTTGGGGTTTAGGCATCGGTTTCACTCACTTCAGTTGTAGACCTATTTCACTTCCTGAGACAGAAAATAATTTTTGGACTCTTCCAGAATTGGACTCTTCCTGGCATAAGAAAAAACACCTGGGAACAGATAAGATCATACCACAAAAAAAAGGCAAACCCTAAACCCTAAACCCTAAACCCTAAACCCTGAACCGGCAAGCAAGAGGAAATGTTCGGGAGGATGAAGTACAGTAAAATCAGTACCAAGCTCAGTACCAACAATTCGTTTCTCCACGAAAACTACGGAATTAGAGAAGAAGCAAATTATAGCTCCTAAAGGACAGAGCAAACATGTGCTCTAAGAGAAAATATGTGCCATCGTCGAAAGGGGCGCGGCATCTCTTCCATGAGGGGGTGTGGGTGCGTGGAGCCTCCAAAGCCTCATTAGGATTTAGCGCTTTGGGTTTAGGGCTTGGGGGTTCATGGGTACTTCTAAGTAAGTTTATAACTCAGGTAGCTATGGTATACAACCTTATCTAGGGCACTTATAACCCTACTTATAAGTAGCCATGAACCTTCTAAGTAGGGCTTTGGGGCGCAGCTAACGAACGCGGGGAACAATGTGGGCCAAGAGCTGATTAGTGCGCAGCAGGCGTTCGTGAGCCCCGCGATTCGGGCACCACGCCTGCCCTCCAACACCTCGGCACTTTCATGAGGGTTTGGGGTGTATAGGGTTTAGGGTTTAGGGTTTCGGATTTCGGGTTTAGGTGGGGTCTCCGAGAATAATTGTTTAGGGCCTGGAGGGCTGTAAGGGCTTAGCTTTTTTGAGTTTGAAGACCACCGGATTTTGCCGCCTTCTACCAGAGTGTTCAGGCTCGGGGTCGTGGAGTCTGATTTGTAAGCCCTTTAGCCGTCACGATTTCAGGACCCATTGCTCAGAAGTTACGTGTCTCAGCCGCAATGTCAACATGTTAGAGCTTAGGGTCTAGGGTTCAGGGTGTCCGTACATTCCGTTTAAAGGAGGTCCTGAACATCAGCGACCCTCCGAGAACTGCAGTTCTAGAGTACCAACTGCCAGAATCTCTCTACATCTGCATGCTGAGACGGTAAGGATCCTAAGTCCTGAGCCCTTTAAGCCCTAAGCCCTAAACCCTAGGCCCTGGGCCCTAGGCCCTAAACCCTAAACCCTAAACCCTAAACCCAGCGCGGGCCTCGGGCCCATCCGTGAGGACGGCTGAAGCACCTCCGAGGGCCATGGCTCGGGTCACAGGATACTTCCCCCATTCCCCCCCCCCCTCCCCCGAAGCAGGGTTTAGGGTTTATGGGGTAGGGTTTAGGGTTTAGGGTTTAGGGTTTAGGGTTTAGGGTTTAGGGTTTAGGGTTTAGGGTTTAGGGTTTAGGGTTTAGGGTTTAGGGTTTAGGGTTTAGGGTTATAGGGTTTATGGGGTTTGTAGGGTTCATAGGGTTCATAGGTTTTATGGGGTATATAGGGTTTATAGGGTATATGGGGTTTATGTTAGGGTTTGTAGGGTCTAGAGGGTTGAAAGGGTTTATGGAATTTGTAGGGCTTAGAGGCGAGGGTTTAGAGGATTTATGAGGGTTCAAAAGGGGTTTATAGGGTTTGTAGGGCTTTATAGGGGTTCTGGAAGTTACAGCGTTCATAGGGTTTGGGGTTGCCCCTGAAAACCTAAACCCCACAAAACACCAAGCCCCGTGGCGGGGCCCTCTGGTTTGAAGATGCACTCGAAAAAGAGCACATGGGGGGTGGGGGGGGGTGGGGGCTTGGGGTACAGGGAACATTTCATTACTTGAACCCATGTAGTCCCTTTTCCTAACTCACCAAGATACAAGTTGTTGCATCGGACATGGGTCTCTCTTCTTCCTCAACAAGATCAGCTACCCAAAATTCGGCGCCCAGTGCCCGTTTCAATTCATTAGGTCCGTACTTGGAGGTTCATGGTACTTATTAAGCGACTATAGCTGTACTTCTGACCCACTTCCAAGCCCATAAGTGCCCGAAGATGGTCCAAAGTACAATTATAGGTACAGTTCTCCCTAAGCCCTAAACCCTATCAGTACAGCTATAGTTATTTCATAACTACCCTGAACCCTAAACCCTAAACCCTAAACCCTAAACCCTAAACCCTAAACCCTAAACCCTAAACCCTAAACCCTAAACCCTGAACCTCCAAGTCGGTTTTAGAGGCGCCTGAGAGGGTCAGGAACTCCGTGCCATACACCGGGTGCTTGTAGGCAGCCGGTCTGGGAGCCGCCTCGTCTCTGCATAGCCCTAAACCCTAAACCCTAAACCCTAAACCCTAAACCCTAAACCCTAAACCCTAAACCCTAACCCTAAACCCCAAACCCCAAACCCTAAAACCTAACCCTAAACCCCAAATCCTGAGCCCTAAACCCACCTGGGGCGCGTGGGCACACATCTGGTTCGTTCCCAGGTCGATTTGCAGATCCGCCTTGCCATCCGAGGAATCCAAGCCTTCCCGACGCGGGGCTTAGGGCTTCGGGTTTAGGGTCTAGGGTTTAGGGCTTAGGGTTTTAGGGCTTAGGGTTTTAGGGTTCAGGGTTTCGGGCGAGGGTTTAGGGCTTAGGGTTAAGGGTTTAGGGCTGAGGGTTAAGGGTTTAGGGCTTAGGGTCTCATGAGATCCCCCCAAAAAAAGGCCTCCCCGTGTTGGGATCTCCCATGATATTGCTACGGAGCCTTCTAGCTTTTTGTACCACAGAAGTTGCCGGAATTCAGGAAAAAGCCCCCAAGTTTGCTTCTCGTGCTGAAGGTTTGGCGAACCCTGCAACCACCTACACCCTAAGCCACGCCAAGCCCTAAACAACAAACCCTACACCCTAAACCCTAAACCCTAAACTCTGTCCACCACCTGCAACCCCCAAGTACCCCAATCATAAGGGAAGGCCAAAAAGGTGCCTCGGTGGGGTTAGAGTTTAGGGTTTAGGGTTTAGGGGGCATCTTAAGAGGTAATTACTTGGGGCGGAGGGGAGCTGCGGCACTCCAGCTCCTCATGGCGCAAGTTGATTCGCATAAATATGGGCCTTCCGCTACTTGAACCCTAAACCCTAAACCCGAAACCCTAAACCGGGGAGGGTCTAGGGAACCCGAAACCCCCGGAACCCCGACATCCCACCCCTAAATGCCCTAAACCCTAAACCCTAAACCCTAAACCCTAAACCCTGCTTGGAGGTTCATGGTGCTTATTCAACCAGTCGTACTGCGCGTATTACCCACCTAGAAGCCCCTCAAGTGCCCTTATCTGGTGATAAGCACAGTTTCAAGTGCAGTTCCCCTAAACCCTAAACCCTAAACCCTAAACCCTAAACCCTAAACCCTAAACCCTAAACCCTAAACCCTAAACCCTAAACCCTAAACCCTAACCTCCAAACTCTAAACCCTGGCTTATTAAGCACCATGAACCTCCAAGTTAATCCCCAAACCCATGAAGGGCCTCGGAAGGCAGCCGAGGGGAAAAGCCCAGTGCGGCTGCAGCTGCGGCCGTCCGTACTGCCGGGACCGGGCCTGCGTCGGTAGGGTTTAGGGTTTAGGGTTTAGGGTTTAGGGTTTAGGGTTTAGGGTTTAGGGTTTAGGGTTTAGGGCTTAGGGTTTAGGGTTTAGGGTTTAGGGCTTAGGGTTTAGGGTTTGCGTGGTAGGGGTCTGGTATACAGGGCTTATAATCTCAGGGGTCTGTACCCCTTATGCAACGCAACATATCGCAAAGCTTGCTTCTAGGCAGCGCAAACCCAACATTTCGGAAACTCCCATATAGGGTCTCCCTATTTGTTTGTCCCCGTACCCCGTAACTGTCCAGAGCAAGTTCCCCCCCCCCCGCCCGACTCCCTACACGGACACCTCTGAAACTAGGTTTGGCAAAAACCCTAAACCCTAAACCCTAAACCCTAAACCCTAAACCCTAAACCCTAAACCCCAACTTAGCCAGGGAGCTCTTTCCTCCAGCCGGGGCCCTGATAGCTCACCGTCAGCTTGCTCGGCAGCTGGCCATGCCTCAGCTTCCCTGAGCCCTAATCCCAGGTAGGGTTTAGGGTTTAGGGTTTAGGGTTTAGGGTTTAGGGTCTAGGGTCTAGGGTCTAGGGTCTCGGGTCTAGGGTCTAGGGTTTCGGCTTAGGGCCTAGGGTTTCAACCCTACACCCTGAACCCTAACCCAACCCCCACCCCCCCCCCCCCCATGAATCCGGTAAGAGCGCTCCAGGAACTCATGCACGACCCGCTCCTCCGCCAGGGAGCTTCTTCGATCTGCTTGCGGTTCAAGGTTCAGAGGGTTTACGTTTCAGAGTTTAAGGGCTCAACCCTAAGCCCTTAATGTTCAGGGTGAGGAGTTTAGGGTTCATGGCTCAGGGGTTGTGGGCTGCCTCCCTAAACCCTAAACCTCTGAAACCTAAACCCTAAGCCCTGAACCCTAAACCCTAAACCCTAAACCCTAAACGGGGGGCATCCCCGCCATCCTCCCCGGGTCTCCTCCAGATCCAGGATCAAGGCCAACAGCAGCCATCTCACTCTCGTCAGGTTCGTGACACCCTGCGTGAGTGGGGCCCTGATGACCATATAACCCTTGTATATAAAAAGACATATGTACGTAACCCTCTCTGATGGAACCCGAGAAGCCCTGAAACCAAATGGCCGTACAACCCTACAACCCCTAGATGCCTTTGGCTTGGACAGCCTCTTCTCTTGGGCGGTGACCCTCTCTTAAGAAAACGAACTCCGGTATGTAAGTTAAAGGTGCACTCCCTGACTTCATGGAACCAGCCAATTGGGTAGTTCTCTCTACGTCTGGGCCCCTATTTGGGTCCAAAGAAATAAATAACTATATATGTATGTATGTATGTATGTATGTATGTATGTATGTATGTATGTATGTATGTATGTATGTATGTATATATGAATGCATAGTACGGCATCTTTCGAGTAAGAACCACTCCTGAACCCAAAGCCCCAGAAGCCGAATATGAGATGTCGGGACATTTCGGGCCCCTCCGGGCCTTCTCCAGCTGAGGCTCGAAGACCCAGCCGTCCCCGACAGAGACGCTCTGTGTCGAGGAGCCTGCAGACAAACCCCTAAACCCTAAACCCTAAACCCTAAACCCTAAACCCTAAACCCTACGTGATTTGGGGAAACCGGCTCCGACTTCGGAGGGCGGCGCAGAAAGGTGTAAACCGAAGAGGAGCACATGCCCTGCAAATGCTATCAACCCTGTTGTAGGGTTTAGGGTTTAGGGTTTAGGGTTTAGGGTTTAGGGTTTAGGGTTTAGGGTTTAGGGTTTAACCCTGTGACCCTATAAAACCCCTCCCTAAACGTTACGGTTCAGGGCCTACCATAAAGCCTAAATCCTAAATCCTAAACCCTTCAACATTCCCAAGAGGAATGGAGCCCGCGCAGGCGAGGAGCTTCGCTTCATTGCCAGCTCGTCCAAGCACCCATCCGTCAGCCACGAAGTCACCTGATTGGAGGCTCATGGTACTTATTAGCCCCAAAACCCTAAACCCTAAACCCTAAACCCTAAACCCTAAACCCTAAACCCTAAACCCTAAACCCAACCCTGCTAAGCCATAAAAAAAACCCTTAACAAACCCCGGATTAAAACCCATAACGAACCCATGTTACCCCTTCCTAAACCCTCAGTACATCCCTCAGCAAACCCTTAATATACCCCTAAACCCTACACCCTAAAACCTACGGTCCGAGGTACCACCAGGCTCTTCTTCGGGTCTGCGGCCCTCACCGGCGTGGCATCCTCAGGGTAGGGTTTAGGGTTTAGGGTTTAGGGTTTAGGGTTTAGGGTTTAGGGTTTAGGGTTTAGGGTTTAGGGTTTAGGGTTTAGGGTTTAGGGTTTAGGGTTTAGGGTTTAGGGTTTAGGGTTTAGGGTTTTGGGTTTTGGGTTTTAGGGTTAGGGGGTTTTTGAGGGTTTGAGGGTTGAGGGTTGAGGGTTGAGGGTTGAGGGTTGAGGGTTGAGGGTTGAGGGTTGAGGGTTGAGGGTTGAGGGTTGAGGGTTGAGGGTTGAGGGTTGAGGGTTGAGGGTTGAGGGTTGAGGGTTGAGGGTTGAGGGTTGAGGGTTGAGGGTTATGGTTGAGGGTGTAGGGTTTTGGCTTTAGGGTTTAGGGGTTTAGGGCTTATAAGGTGAAGGGTTGATAGGATTGAGGGTTTAGGGCTTGAGGGTTTAGGGCTTGTTAGGACTTAAAGGGTTTAGGGTCTTTGTTGAGGGTGGTTTTGTCTAGGGCTTGTCGCCCCCAACTTTGCATTGCCATGTAGGATGTCAGGTTTGGAATTCTGGGCACTCCGGAACTCACATTCAGTCACAAGGTACTAGATCTCGTGCCATCAAACCCTGGTCTCGTAAGTTGATTTAATTTCCCCAGCAGGGAACCCAGGATTTGGGGTTTTGGGGGAAGCCTGCACCTAGAACCTGAATTATAACTGTATTGATAAGCACTGACCCTCAGTCCTCTTAGCAGGTTATAGGTAGACTTATAGTTGGGGTTATG
This sequence comes from Symbiodinium natans, assembly GCA_905221605.1. Lineage (NCBI taxonomy): Eukaryota > Dinophyceae > Suessiales > Symbiodiniaceae > Symbiodinium > Symbiodinium natans. Next base: position 610,468 of record CAJNDS010001324.1, on the reverse strand, counting down.
AGTACCCATGGACCTGCAAGCATCTATAGGTGGCCGTAAACCGTGAACCCCTTTAGTTTAGGGTTTAGGGTTTAGGGTTTAGGGTTTAGGGTTTAGGGTTTCGGGTTTAGGGCTAAGGGCCTTAAGGAGGTGCCTGGCCGCGACAGTTCGCCACCAGGCGCTCGGCGACCTCCGCGGACACGCCTTGGGAAACAGCGATGGATCCCTAAACCCTATAAACCCTTCTAAATCCCACTAAAACCCTGCAAGCCCTACAAAGCCTCTGAACCTATCAACCCCGTATATAAAATCCCTACAAACCCCTCGAAAACCCCTCCAAAACCCTAAACCGCGGCCCCTGCAGCGCAACCCCTGCAAAAGACCGAACTCCGAACTCCGAAACACCGAATTCAAGGCCAAAGGACTCGAAGCCCTCAGCCCTCTCAAGCCTGGACCCTAAACCCCGAAGATCTAAGGTTGGAACCATGGGACCTTGGTGTAGTCCCTTGCCTTTACAGGGATCCGAGGTGTGGGCCATTTTTTGTTAAAACTATTTGTGTTTTTGTCAAGTACTAGGATGGCTACTATTAGAATTACTGCATTATACGTAGTGTAGATTATATGAAGTAGGGTATATATTTCTTGTACCCCCCAAAAGGACACCAGGTATATACACTCACCAATATTAAAAGGGAACCTTATATACACTCACCAAAAACAGAAACATAAACCCTGCTTCATATAAGGATCACATAACATGGGACCCAAATTAAGGGCCTCATACTTCGGATCCCCTAGAAGAAGCTCTAAACCCTGTACCCAAAAACCCTAAAACCCAAAAACCCAAATAACCCGAAACCCCAAAAACCCAAAAACCCAAAACCCAAAAACCCAAAAAACCCAAAAACCCAAATAACCCGAAACCCCAAAAACCCAAAAACCCAAAACCCAAAAACCCAAAAACCCAAAAACCCAAAAACCCAAAAACCCAAAAACCCTAAACCCTAAACCCTAAACCCTAGAAGAAGCCTCAGGTCCGGACCCAGCGATGATTGGAGCTCCTGGCGCCCGAAGCTCTGCAGCTCCGCGGCATTCTGCAGGTTGAGGGCCTCTTCGGCTGCTTCTTCTAGGGTTTAGGGTTTTTAGGGTTTAGGGTTTAGGGTTTAGGGTTTAGGGTTTAGGGTTTAGGGTTTAGGGTTTAGGGTTTAGGGTTTAGGGTTTAGGGTTTAGGGTTTAGGGTTTAGGGTTTAGGGTTTAGGGTTGTGAATTTAGGGGTTTAGGGCTGTGAATTGGGATGTTTCCCCTTCTACTAACAGCTCCTTAATAGGGAGTATAATCGAGGGTACTAGAATCTCTATTGAGGAATGTGCGAAAAGGGGGAACATCCCAAGCTGTGAATTCGGGGCTTTTTAGAAGGTTCTAGGGTCTTTTAGGGCTTCTCGGGCTTCTAGACGGTACCACAAAGGACACTCACCACGAACCCTATCTCGTGGAGCTTTTTGGGGGGTTTCTAGGGTTTCGGGGTTTGTGGCCCGTGGCATTCATTGACTGGATCAGGGTTTGAAGGTTTTAGGTCCAATTGCCGCTGTGCTACTTTTTCGGCTGGCGATGCCCTTTCTACAGAGGGGCTTGTTACCTACGAACTGGCATGACTAAGGACACTGCAGGGGCTTCAAGGATTCTGGGTGTAAGGCTTGAGGTGTAAGGCGTCGGGTTGTTCGGACTTGGTGCTTCTGAGCTGAAGCTTCGGCCACAGGCTCCCTAAACAACCCTGAGCATGTACATCCTAGGCACGTGCGGAATTGGGGTTTAGAGGGCTTGCAGGTTTTTTTTTTTCATGGAGCTTGTCTAGGATTGCCCTTAAAGCCCTCGGCACAAAACATTCCTAAGCATGATCCCCTTACACCCAACAAGGGAAAATATGAAATGTCCCAAGGGCCAAATGATGATCCCTTTTGGGGTACCCTAAATATTAGGTGCCGTATTATCATAGGGTTCCCAAAAGGGACGATAATTTTGACAACCACCCAGGAAAAGTCTTTGGGGGGTTTCGGGTGCCTGCAACTGTTCACCGCGGTTGCCGCAGCCCGGTAGCCGCGTGGCCGGCGTGACGGCCAGCAGCGAGGCACCTTGGATGTTTTTGAAACGCCCAGCAACTCAGACGTCACAGGGGGTTTAGGGTTCATAGGGTTTAGGGTTTAGGGTTTAGGGTTTAGGGTTTAGGGTTTAGGGTTTAGGGTTTAGGGATTAGGGATTAGGGTTTATATAGGGTTTGTAGGGCTTAGGGTTTATAGGGTTCAGGGTTTCTGGGGTTTAGGGCATCAGAGGTGGTTTAGGGTTTCTAGGGTTTTCTAGGCGTTAGGGACAACTGCCCCTAGAATTGTTTATAGGGTTCAGGGTTTCTGGGGTGTAGGGTTTGGGGACAACTGCCCAAGGAATTTGCTCTTCCGACCATGCCTTGTCAGACACTACGACTGCCTGTGCAAACCCTGAGCCCTGTCCACCCTAAACCCTATAAACCCTGTAAACCATAAACCCTATAAACCCTACAAACCCTAAAACTTAATATGCCTAAAACCCTAAAGCCCTAAAGCCCTCAAACCTGAAAACCCCTAAACCCCTAAACCCCTGAACCCAAAACCCTAAACCCGAAACCCCAAATCCTAAAACCCTAAAACCCAAAAACCCAAAAACCCAAAACCCAAAAAAACAAAAAACCAAAAACCCAAAAACCCAAAAACCCAAAAAGCCAAAAACCCAAAAACCCAAAAACCCAAAACCCAAAAACCCTAAACCCTAAACCTAGCCCTAGACCTAAACCCCTAACCCCTAACCCCTAACCCCTAACCCCTAAACCCTAAACCCTAAACCCTAAACCCTAAACCCTAAACCCTAAACCCTAAACCCTAAACCCTAAACCCTAGCCCTAAACCCTAAACCCTAGAGAGGCGCGGGCATCGGGACCATCCACCACGAAGATGCCGTCCCCTCTCGGAGGCTTCGCGGCAACCGACCCGAGCTTCGCCAACAAGCGGTTCCTCAACTGCTCTTATAGGGTTTAGGGTTTAGGGTTTAGGGTTTAGGGCTAGGGTTTAGGGTTTAGGGTTTAGGGTTTAGGGTTTAGGGTTTAGGGTTTAGGGTTTAGGGTTTAGGGATTAGGGTTTAGGGATTAGGGCTAGGGGCTAGGTTTAGGGTTTAGGGTTTAGGGTTTAGGGTTTAGGGTTTAGGGCTAGGGTTTAGGGTTTAGGGATTAGGGTTTAGGGTTTGGGGTTTAGGGGTTTAGGGGTTTAGGGGTTTAGGGGTTTAGGGGTTTAGGGGTTTGGGGGTTTAGGGGTTTAGGGGTTTAGGGGTTCAGGGGTTTAAGGGGTTTAGGGGTTTAGGGGTTCAGGGGTTCAGGGGTTTAAGGGGTTTAAGGGGGGATAACCCGGAGGGTCCATTTCTGGAAATAAGTGCCAAAAAAAACATACTAAATACGGTTTTGGGGGCACCTAAGCTAATTCCCATACTACTACATACTAGTACTACATATGGACCCTCTGGGATCTCCCCCCCCACTAGAAACGAAAGCCCCGACTTCCTTTACGGCCGCCATAACGCGCAGCTAACGAAAGTTAACCTTAACTAGACAGCAAGCAAAAACATGTTCACTAACAGTGTAGGTTCCTAGGCACTGAACCATATTCCTGAACATGATCCTCTTAAACCCAAAAAGGGAAAGTAGATCAAATATCCCAAGGGCCTGCCTATCCTACCTAGTCAACCACTTGTAACTGTACTTATAACTGTACTTATAACCATATTGGGGGCACTTACTAGGGGCCTATAAGTGGAAGCAAAAATGTCCCGAGGGCCTGCCTAGGTTCGTTGCGATGCCGACACTGACATGCACGCCGATGGCCGTCTGGAGCTCCGCAGCCAGCTTCTCGCCGAGTCTCCTCTTAGCAAGGGTTTAGGGTTTGGGGTTTAGGGTTTAGGGGAGTTGTGAGGAGCTCGCTACCCCCGTATGGGGGGCTTACGAAAATTGGGGGCCCTTATACTAAGGACCCCCAAAAGGGTACCCCTATTTTGGGAAATCCATGTGTGGTCCCTTACTGGAAGCCCCTAGCAGCTTCGTGCCTGTAGGGCTTAGGGTCGATCAGGATAAGCCTTGTGAACCTCAGACCCCCGTCTCCTCGCCCGTTCGAAGCGATCTGGGCCCGGCGCCAGGGCGCGGGACGCGTCCAGGAAGGCCTCTGAACACAGAAGAAAACCCTCAACACCCTGAGGCTGAGGGTTGAGGGTTGAGGGTTGAGGGTTGAGGGTTGAGGGTTGAGGGTTTAAGGTTTGGGGTTTAGGGCTTAGGGTAGGCTGGAGCATCCCAAAGCCCTCCACAACGCAACCCTCAAGCCCGAAATGCCTCAAGCCCTATGCAAGCCCGAAAAGCCTAAAAGCCCCAAAAGCTCAAAAAGCCCAAAAAGGCCAAAAAAGCCTCACAGCGTCTCAGCTGCTGCCCTGGCCTCGTCGATGCTGAGCCGCTCGAGGGTGAAGTCCCCCGGCTCCTTGGTGCCAAAAAGGAAACATCATGCCACATGCCTCCATAGAGAGAGAGAGAGAGAAGAGAAGAGAGAAGAGAAGGAGAGAAGAAAGAGAGAGAGAGAGAGAAGAGAGAGAGAGAGAGCAGAGAGAGAGAGAGCAGAGAGAGAGCAGAGAGAGAGCGAGAGACAAAGAGAAGAAACGTTGCCCCTCCCCCTCCCCCTCCCCAAAAAAGAGAGTGAGAGATGTTCCGAGTATCCTGTATACTGCAAATCTCACCCATGTATCAGGGGCGGCGACCTGGAGGGGGGGGGGGGGGGGAACCCGAAACCCTAAAACCTCAACCCTAAACCTTCATGTCAACCTCCTACAAATTCCCTAGCCGCATCATACAACCAAGAGACGGTTTTTAGGGGGCTGAGGGTTCGAGAAGCTTCTTACATGGGCACCCGGAGCTCTGAAAACTAAACCGTCAACCCAAAACCCCAAACCAAACCCTAAGCCCTAAATCCTGAACCCTAAACGGCCCTAAACGAAACCCTAAACCCCCCTTAAAAAAAAGGCGCCCCTGTTGGGATCCCAGTCTCCTCTGACAGCAGCCGGTGGAGGTGTGCGAACATCTCCCTGCTGACCGTCTGGTACGGGCCATACCAGACTCGGGGGCCTCTCTGGGTGTGTCCGATGGGATTTAGGGTTTAGAGTTTAGGCGTTAGGGCCACAGGATTTTTTTCAAGGGTCCCTTTGGCTAGGGTTGAAGGAGGCTTGGGATGAGAGCATGGAGAAGAGAAACAAACCTGCAGACATGCAGAGAACCCGGAGCCTTCAACCTCGAAACCACTATACGAGGTGCTTATGGCACTGAGGGGGGGGGGGGGGGGGGTCGCTTCTTTTGTGTAAAAGGCGACCACCTCCAGGCCAACTTGCTTAGGGTTTTAAATAGGGTTTAGGGTTTAGGGTGTAGGGTTTAGGGTTCAGGGTTTAAGGGATAAGCGAAAATAGTCGGACAATCATCTTCAGGAACGTCCCCCCCAACACATGTCGCAAAAAAGACGCTGCCTGAGTGGCATGGCACCCCCTATACACCTGCAACCCCTAAACCCTAAACCCTAAACCCTAAACCCCAAAACCCCAAACCCTAAACCGCAGAGCTGCTCCGCTGGGAGCTTTCGGAGGATGACTGTCCCTAGGATGGCCCTTGGAACCCTCTAAACCCAATGGTTTAGGGTTTGGGGTTTGGGGCTTGGGGTTCAGGGTTCAGGGTTCAGGGTCTAGGGTTTAGCTAGATATAGTGTACAAAATATGTGTATATTCATTAATTAGATTCAATGGATTTTTAAACAAGAGAACACACAACATGTCCTGAGGGCCTACTCGTAACCCTGGTTGGATACATGTAGGTGGCCACCCCTCTATACAGGGGGATCCGAATGCTTTTTGGGTGTACAGTACGGACGCCTATATCTTGGACATGCGCATATGGTGCATTCTCGACATCGTGGTTTCCTTGTACATAAGATGGGGGCCGCCTTTTAATCAGATGATCACATGATCCCTCGCAAATTCGGGGCCTGGCCAGCGTCGGGAGAATGCGTGCACCATGCGCCCACCGATGCCTTCCTCGGTTATCGGGTTCACGGGGGTGCGGGGGCTTCAGGGTTTTCACCTGGCAGCCAGGGTTTTGGCTAGGGTTAACTTGTTAGGGTTTAGGGCCAATTGTACACTATGTGAGTGAGGGTGCCTGTTCCATTCCAGATCAGGTAGCGGCCCGCTAAATGTCCATTCTGACGACCAAGCAGAACATAACCCAGAGCGTCCATTTGTAGCAACACTATAATTCCATAATGGCACTGCATCATGGACCCTCTTGAGAACAAAAGAAAAGGAGGGAAACCCTAAACCCTAAACCCTAAACCCTAAACCCTAAACCCTAAAGCCCTAAACCCTAAACCATGGCCAGGCTCAACGAGAGGCTGGGCCTCGCTCGGGCGCATGTGCTTCTTGACGCCTGCCGCCTGGTGGTCGTACCGGCGTAGAGTGCTTGGCTTCGGGGATATCGGGGCATTTCAGGGGTTGGGGGCTGCTAGAACAGTATGCTTCCCTAGAGGGTCTATGTCTATGATATGGAATAGGCACTCCAAGAATTCTATTTCGTATGGATTTGGGGGCACCTTTTATTCCACAATAGTACTACAATTGGGACCTCAGGGTTCCACGTGCCAAATCCCTAAACCCTAAACCCTAAACCCTAAACCCTATATGTATTGCCAAGAGTCTTTGGCTTCTGGGCTGATGCAGATGACGTCGTTGTACTGCCACAGGACCAGCGGACCGGCGGAATGTAGAGAGGGGTCGTACCTTGGGGACCAAAGGAACCCCAAAAGAGTTTATGGTTCATAGACCTCATAATAGCAATTGTAGTGCTAGTATTCATATAACCTTAATGGGAGTTGTAGTATATAGTCTAGGGTGCCACGACCCCAATTTAACAGTTCATTTGGCCCCCAAGGTACCGCTTATGTACCGCCAGGAAGAAGCAGTCGACGTCAAGGTGCAGGATGACGGGCTCCGAATTGGGCATCGGCTTCTCCGGCCCTTTTGGGCCTTTGGTGGTTTAGGGTTTAGGGTTTAGGGTTTAGGGTTTAAGGTTTAGGGTTTAGGGTTTAAGGTTTAGGGTTTAGGTCCCTTTGGTCCCTTTGGTCCCTTTGGTCCCTTTGGGCCCTTTGGGCCCTTTGGGCCCTTTGGGCCTTCCAGCAGAGAAGGGAGGCTTGGCTGCCTTGGCTGCGTCTTCTCCAGGCCCCCGATGTGGATCCCAAATCCTCGGACTTGCAGTGGCGTGGCCCCGGTGCTCTCGCAGAGCCTCCACACTTCCGCGCAGGCGCTCTGCGCCGCGGGGCTCCCAGGGGGGCCGGGATCGGTGGAGAACCTTAGCTGTTGCTTCGTTGGGGATGAGGGAATGAGGTACCCTATATCCCCAAATACAAATCTATATATATATATATGTATACTTTAAGGGAAGTCCCCTATATATAGTCTTGATAAGGGATTACACAGTGTACCCCATCTTCCTTCCTTCCCTTACTAACCAACAGCTAAGGAACTGTGCTGAGCGCGAGAGGATGTCGCAGCCCCAGCTGCCCACACCTCCCAGGTGCGGCGCGTCCGGCCGCGCCTTCCAGACCTTCACGGTGAGAGAGCTACCCCGCCTCGGTAGCTCAGAAAGCATATTTAAAATGAGGGCACCCTTCTTGGGGTTGGCGACTTTATAAGGGAACCCAGAAACAACAAAGAAGTAGAGGGCACCCTGTTTGGGGTTGGTTATACTTCGTAAGGGAACCCAGAACCAAAAAAAGGTAAAGAGCACCCTCTTTGGGGTTGCTTATACTTCATATAAGGGACCCAGAACAACAAAAGCCAAAAGGGGGTACCGCTGGAAAAACCAAGCCGCTTCCCGTGGCGCGCCAGGCGCCGCAGCACTTCCTCGGTCAGCTCCGAGACGAAGCGTCGCAAGGCGGCCACGTCCTCGAAGCGCACGCCCCAGGCGATCTGTGCGCCCACCTTATGAGGACCAAAAGAACCTGAAACTCGGGGTTCATATCATTCTAAGTTCAAGTATGAACCCTAAACCCTTTTAGGGCGTATGATTAATGGATACGCTAGACGGCAAGCATGAACCCTGGACCCTAAACCCCAACCCCCAAACCCCAAACCCTAAACCCTAAACCCCAAACCCCAAACCCTAAACCCTTAACTAAACCCTTTCAAGGTTCCTGTCATTGGTGCCCAGGCCACGGACTTCCGCGGGGGCCTGGGATCCCAGGGCCGGTCGTCGATGCCACGGCAGCGGTGGAAGAGGGACTGCGCCTGCTTCGCATGGTTTAGGGTCTAGGGTTTAGGGTTTAGGGCTAGGGTTTAGGGTTTAGGGTTTAGGGTTTAGGGTTTAGGGTTTAGGGTTTAGGGTTTAGGGTTTAGGGTTTAGGGTTGAGGGTTGAGGGTTGAGGGGTTGAGGGGTTGAGGGGTTTAGGGGTTTAGGGGTTTAGGGTTTAGTGTGTAGGGTTTAGTGTTTGGGGTGTGTGGCGCCTGCTTCTCTCCAAAGAGCTCCCGGAGCTTCCCCAACGAAACGTCCCGCAGGTCGCCCACGCTCTCCACTCCTGGCAGTTTTCGACTGCTGTCTAAACCCTGTAAACCCTAATCCCTAAACTTTAGGCCCTAAACCCTAAACCCTAAACCCTGAACCCTGAACCCTGAACCCTGAACCCTGAACCCTGAACCCTGAACCCCAGCAAACCAACCCAAGGTACCCCAATACTCCCTACTCCCTCAGGCTCCTAGAAGAGTATGCTTCCCCAAAAGTGCCCATTTGTAGTACTATTCCGGAACTATAGGTACCCAAATACAATACTATATAGGGGTTTGGGGTACCTAATTCGATAATCATTGGTACTACAAAAATGGACCCTCTGGAAGAGAAAGAGGGAGAGAGAGAGATGTCTATGTCAATGTAGAGTCTGTCGATGAGCCTTCCAACTTCGAGCCTACATACAACCGTGGTCCCGCTGCTCGGGTTACGGTACGTACCGGCAGGGCCCGACATATGGCCCCACATTCCCCCCCCCCCCCCCCCCCCCATATGCTCCGTACTTGTCAAAAGGAGGCCAACTTTCCCAAGCCACCCCCCACCAAACTAAATCCTAAACCCTAAAACCCTAAACCCTAAACCCTAAACCCTAAACCCTAAACCCTAAACCCTAAACCCTAAACCCCCCTCTCCAGATTTCCGGAGCTGCTTCTCGCTTTCCGGGCCCACGCCAGGCAGCTCCCTCGCCGCCAGAGCTGCCAGTCGCTCGGAGGTGTCCTCGCAGGGAGCTTAGGGCAGCTACGGCTTTGGGATGCGGGGACCCTAAACCCTAAACCCTAAACCCTAAACCCTAAACCCTAAACCCTAAACCCTAAACCCTAAACCCTAAACCCTATTGCGTGGTTCGCGAACAGCCTCCCGTCCTCCAAGAGAAAAATGCCTTGCCAGGGACCGACAGCGCTGCCACACCGCATGATCGCCCAGTGATCCCTTCCCCCTACAAACACTTTAAGGAAAATCCTGCCCAAACCGACCCCGCCTGTTAAACCCTATTCCGAATTAGGGCGGGTTCAGGGCTCCCAAAATCCGCAAGCCAACCAACATCCTGAAGCTCCCTTCCCTCCCTTCCCAGCCTAGACCCTAAGCCCTTTGGATCCCAAACATGACATTTGGATAAAAATCTCCCCCTGATAATAAAAACACATTTCGAGTTTCTATTGGGGGGGGGGGGGGGGGGGGTTTAAAATTAGGGGGAAGGGATTAGATATGTTCCCCCTTACGTATACTAAACATCCTTAAAAAGGATTGTAATAGGGGGTACTATAATCCCTATTAAGGGGAACATCCCAAAGTAGATATGTGTTCTACTCAAACTCCCGCTTTCTGACTCCTAGACCACTCCCACTCCTACAGCTTCCAGCTCCGACCATCACTAGGCTGCTTTGGACCACATACCTCTGAATGAAGTATCTGTCTAGAGGAGAGGGAGAGAGAGAGAGAGAGAGAGAGAGACAGACAGAGAGAGAGGCACAGAGAGACAGAGAGAGACGAGGAAGAGAGTGAGAGTGAGAGAGACAAAGTTCAAGACGATAAGCTGCTTCTGACCAGGCAGTAGACAAGTCAGGGACGCAGAAGGACAGGCAGAACGCACGGCGATCGTCCTTTTCCAATCGGCGGGAGACACTAGCCCGTGATCACGTCCTTTTTCCATTTCCTTCCACTTCTGAGCGGGCATGCTCTTCTCGCCTGCTGCAGCCCTAACAATTGCCATGAGAAAGCCGCTGCAGCATGTCAGATGATCGCCCAGGCTCCACAAGGCCGACGGGGTGTAGAGTCGCGAGCTTGTTCCGATGCTCGTTCAAACATGTCCCCGTGCGTCCGGCTCTCTGCCGCAACCTTCGCTCCCGATTCCGGCGTGCTTTTCTTTCCCGCCTCTCCTCGGCTGCGTCCACCGGGCCGAGGTGCTCGCAGGTGTGTTGAGCACCTTCCCGAAGGAGGGCCAGGCAGTCCGGGGGCTCGTAAGGGCATCGCAGGCTTCCCGGCACGAAGGCCTCGGCGTCGAGGTACAAGGCCTCTGCAAAGTAGACCTCTTCGACGCCGGCCGCGGCATCTGGGAGGAAGCGGGAGCAAGGCTCCTTACAGAAATCCTGCCAGGCAAGGGCGTTCCACGCCTCCTTGTGTGTTGCGAGAGGCTGGTCCTTAGCACCTGACGGATGCATGCTCTCCTTCTCCCGCACCTGTCTCCACTTCGTTCGATTCCAGCGATGCATGCTCAGCTCATCAAGCATGGGCATGAACTCCGTAGTAATAAGCTTAGACGGCTGCGGCTTCAGTTCAGGGAGCACTGTCTCACATGAAGACCCATTGCTCACCACAAACATGGGCACCAGGTGGTCGCCACGCTCCTGCACCGACGTATGCATCAGCTTGGGTAGAAAAGGCTCACCGATGTCCACGAACATGGGCATCAGCTTGTCATAAGTCCCCGCTTCCTGGGGCGCTGCGCCAGTTGAAGGCTCCCAGTCCTCCACAGACATGCCGATGGTTTCGTTCTTGAGCTGCAGCTTTGAATCTGCAACAGCAGCACCTGAAATTTGGCCTTCGCCATCTTGGCCCATGTTCATACCCCTTGCACAATGCCAACAGTGCTAGGGGGCCGATACCTTTCACATCCTGACACAGCCAAGCAGATCATTCCAGGATACAAACGCATGTAAAGCTCATGACCCCTCGCCAGCAAGTTTTCAAATCGGGAGCCCTACACTGTGAGCATGTGCAACTTAGTCATAACAGCCGTGCATCACGCCGAACAGTTGAACCTTAGACTGTCAAAGACTCTCCCCTACTATTTGCCTAAGAACGCGAAAAATTGAAGAAACTCTCGCCTTATTACGCTAGTGTTGGGGGTTCTTAAGCAAAAGTAGTCCCCCTCGTTGCCTGGGTGGTCCTCGCAGCATAGAAGCCCGCTTTCCCCACTCGCGCGGTTCTGTGCAGCTTTCCCGCACGTGGCGCATCCCGGGCGTGGTTTTGCAAACTTCGTCGCCAGCCTGGGATTATAGGGTTTAGGGTTTAGGGCTTCGGGTTTAGGGTTTAGGGTTCAGGCTTTAGGGGCTTGAAAGGGCACGATCCAACAAGTCAGGGTCCACATGTATTAAAAATTCGGGGTCAGGAACTGGGGCTCGTAACTCCTAAGCTTTAACCCTATACCCTGCAGGCTTTCTACGGAAGCGTGTCGGAAGCTCGGGGTACCGCTTCCTCACCCAAAGGGGCCATGTACCTCTACAGTATACACTTAGGCCCTAAAGGGGTTCCTATTTAGTAGCTTGAGGGCCCAAGTGGATACTACATGGGTACATGGACCCTTAACCCTAAACCCTAAACTCTAAACCCCAAAGCTACCCTAAACCTAAGCAAGCCGCGCGGCCTGGCAAGCAGCCGATTTTTGGCCACGCCGATCGAGGCAACGCATCCACTTCGACTCCTCAGCACGGTAGCTGTTATATAGTATGTGGGTCTCGATTTAAATGTAGGACACATAGAAATATACGATTATAAATATAAATAAATATATATATATATGAAAATGTTTCATACTTTATACATGCAGATATAGCTAACACATTTCATATACTCTAACAGGAGTCCCTTGAAAGCCATCCCAAGCACCTCTACAAGCCGATGCCGAAGCAAAAGCCCTGAATGGTGGACGTCCCCGGCCTTAGTTTAGGGTTTAGGGTTCAGGGTTTCGGGTTTAGGGTTTAATCAAGCGCCAAGGCCTCCACAACGACCCCCCCCCCCTCCCCACCCAAATAAGAAAACATATGCAAGACACCTGAACCCTACGACACTACTACAATCCCCAGAGTGCTGTAATCCTCTTTTGGGGTCTGCAGGCTTAGGGCTTTTACGGTCTATACGCACCCTAGACCCCTAAACCATAAAAACCTAACCATCAACTCTAACCCTAAACCCTAAACCCTAAACCCTAAACCCTAAACCCTAAACCCTAAACCCTAAACCCTAAACCCCAAAAAACGCTCCAAGCGCAGGCTCCAGATGTCAGCGCGGATCTTCCGCGCGAGAGCCAGCCATGAGCTTGAGTCCTGGTACACCGCCCTTAGAACCCGAACGAAGAAAGCAGGGTTTAGGGTTTAGGGTTTAGGGTTTAGGGTTTAGGGTAACTTGAATTCTTCCCTAGGGAAAGTCCTAAACCCTATAAATCCTATAAACCCTAAAGCCAAACACCCAAAACACCCAAACCCTAAAACAAACATAGAACTTGAAGTCCTCAAGGGACCATGGGCTTTCAGGTTTCCAGGAGCGGTTTAGGCGCCATCGGAATTTGGGATTTCGAGTGGCGTTTTTGCTTTTTCGGGTGTTGGTCTGTTTTGGGGGCTTGGGATGGGGCTTTCAGGGGAAAGGGGGTGTAGGGGGGCTTAGGGTTAGGGCGCTTGTCGACTCGAGGTTTTTGATGGATTTGGGGCTTCTACGGCATGTTGGTCGTCTCTGGTGGTCTGTAGGGTTTAGTGTCGAGGGTTGAGGCGTCCTCCTGTACCAGGTGCGTGACATCTGCAAACACCTCGTCGCACGAGATGCCTTTAGCCGCGGAGAGATTCAAGCCTTTGGTCTTTGTATTTGTCTTGCAATATAGCAGCCGTCACTTCAACATGCTTGAAAGGCAAGAAAAAGGTATTCTAACAGAGAACCTGAAAATCCTATAGACACACCCCTAAACCCTAAACCCAAAACCCTAAACCCTAAACCCTAAACCCTAAACGCCACCAGCTGCGGGCGTGCAATGGGACACCAAGAACTGACACACGCCAACCCCGGGCTCTTACTAGTGGAGGGGGACTTTACTTGCAGGCCCTAAACCCTAAACCCTAAACCCTAAACCCTAAACCCTAAACCCTAGACCCTAGACCCTAAACCCTAGACCCTAAACCCTAAACCCTAAACCCTAAACCCACCCTTGTACTTCTAAGCCCCCGAAGTCCCCTAAGTAAGCTATCAGTAGACTTCAAGATGTGGCGCGATTCTACCCACGAACCACCAAGTGTAGGATCCTGCAGAAGTCCCTTTTTTGCCCTAAACCCTAAACCCTAAACCCTAAACCCTAAACCCTAGACCCTAGACCCTAAACCCTAGACCCTAAACCCTAAACCCTAAACCCTAAACCCACCCTTGTACTTCTAAGCCCCCGAAGTCCCCTAAGTAAGCTATCAGTAGACTTCCAGATGTGGCGCGATTAAACCCACGAACCACCAAGTGTAGGATCCTGCAGAAGTCCCTTTTTTGCCCTAAACCCTAAACCCTAAACCCTAAACCCTAAACCCTAGACCCTAGACCCTAAACCCTAGACCCTAAACCCTAAACCCTAAACCCTAAACCCACCCTTGTACTTCTAAGCCCCCGAAGTCCCCTAAGTAAGCTATCAGTAGACTTCAAGATGTGGCGCGATTCTACCCACGAACCACCAAGTGTAGGATCCTGCAGAAGTCCCTTTTTTGCCCTAAACCCTAAACCCTAAACCCTAAACCCTACCCTAAACCCTAAACCCTAGACCCTAACCCTAAACCCTAAACCCTAAACCCACCCTTGTACTTCTAAGCCCCCGAAGTCCCCTAAGTAAGCTATCAGTAGACTTCAAGATGTGGCGCGATTCTACCCACGAACCACCAAGTGTAGGATCCTGCAGAAGTCCCTTTTTTGCCTAAACCCTAAACCCTAAACCCTAAACCCTAAACCCTAAACCCTAAACCCTAAACCCTAAACCCTAAACCCTAAACCCCCTAAACCCTAAACCCTAAACCCTAAACCCAACCCTAAGCCCTAAGCCCTAAACCCTAAACCCTAAACCCTAAACCCACACGGCCCGACGCCTTGCACGTAGGGAGTGGTGTCCAGCACGCTGCGGTAGAAGAGCTCGGCTGTCTCCATGATGGCATCGAACCTCAGGGTTTAGGGTTTAGGGTTTAGGGTGTAGCTGTTTCCGAGTAGCCTAAAAAGAGGGTGCCCCCCTGTTTATGTTGAAAGGGATTTACACCCCTTTGCGGGCAAAAAAAACATAATATATAAAAAAAGGAAGAAAGTTTAAGAAGGGTACACAAAAACCCAAAACCCTAAACCGAAAACCTAAACCTTAAACCCTAAGTACTGGGCATCCGAGAAGCTCATAGGGCATCACCACCAAGTCTGGGCACAATTGGAAGGCTTCTCCAGCCCACATCCCAGCACGAACACCTCGGCGTACTCAGGGGGAGTAAGGGGGGGTAATGGGGGGTTTAGGGTTTTTGGGTTTTAGGGTTTAGGGTGTAGGGTGTAGGGTTTAGTGTTCAGGCTTTAGGGTTTAGGGTTTAGGGTTTGGGGGGGAGTGGATCTCTGTAGAAAACCTGAAAAACATTCTGCAACCCGCCTGAGAACGCCATGTGTTCATTGCAGTAGCCGAAATACCAAAACCCACTCCCCTCTCCATGGACCTCTTGGGCGCAATCGGGTTCCTGTGTGGCGCGAGACCACAAAGGCTCATCTTATCGTCAGGCGCTGCACTGCCAAAAATGATCTTATGCTTAGGGCGTGTTCCGAACCCCTTTCAACGACCGACGGTCCAGACCGCCCCTACTAGCGGCCGACAGCGGTGGCAGCCAGCTCCGTCTTTTGCTGGCGGGGTTTGGGGTTTGGGGTTTGGGGTTTGGGGTTTGGGGTTTGGGGTTTGGGGTTTAGGGTTTAGGGTTTAGGGTTTAGGGTTTAGGGTTTAGGGTTTTTCCCTGCTGCCCACCCCCTGCCCAAGCCGGACGCCCCACCCAAAGGTCAAACAGCAGCTTTAGAACTAGGATGGTCCATAAAGCCCACCCTTCAAAACATGTCTTCCTAAATATGAGCCTGTTCAAGCCAATAAGGGAGAGATACAATCTCCAAAAGGGCCTACCTAGCTAAGTCCAGCAAAAATCCCTGCACAAAAAAAAGTTCAGAAAGTGTGCCCTCGGGTACCAGTGGAGGGTGTAAGCGTTTGAGGGCTCAGTCGGGGTAGATTTAAGGGTTCCCATCTAACGGTCTCGGGTTTAGTTTAGGGTTTGACCCTAAACCCTAAACCCTAAACCCTGAACCCTGAACCCGAAACCCTAACCCCAAACCCTAAACACTTAAGGTCTCAGTCAGCCCAGGCGCCGAAAGCCCGGGCACAGTAGTTCGCCGAGGAGATCTCGCTGCTGCTGCCGGTGCCCCATGCCACGGCCACAGGTAAACCTGGGGTAAACCCTAAACCCTAAAACCCTAAATCCTAAACCCTAAATCCTAAACCCTAAATCTTAAACCCTAATCCCTAAACCCTAGAGCCCCGAAGAAGGCTCGGTTGGCTTCCGGACCCCATCGGTGTTGTTGGGTTTACTGCAGGGTTTGGGGTTTGGGGTTTGGGGTTTGGGGTTTAGGGCTTAAAAGGGTTTCCTTTTTCATTCTTGACGTGGGTCCGGACTCCACAGGAGTTGCTTGGGTTTAGGGTTTAGGGCTGAGGGTTTAGGGCACCAAAGGGGTCTGCAGCTGTAGGCCCAGGCTGAGCCCGCGAAAGCGAAAGGACAACTCAGTGGCCGGCCCGCAAAGGTCTGCTGCCGGCCGCGGGTGGCGACACTGGCGAAGAAGCAGTCCATGTCGATATGTACAAACACCTCAGGTGATTTAGGCGGTGGTTTCCCCCAGAACATATCCAAATGGGCTATAATATGCCCCACTACACAACAAGAGTCTTTGGTATTTGTACTCGTCCCCCCACACCCCCCACCAGCCCCCAAGAAAAAGAAAAAAGGAGTACGCCCAAACCCTGACCCCCCAAACACGGTGCCCGAGTGTTTAAGAACCCCAAGCCCTAAACCCGAACCCCTGCCTGCCCCCAATGAAACCTGTAAGTAGCCGCCTCAGCATCTGCGAGGGCGCCACTTCTAGGGTCTCTTGGGCCCCAGAGTAAAAGGGAATAAAGGGGTTTGAGTAAAAGGGTTAGGGTTTAGGGGTGAGGTTTTAGGCTGTAGTCTCAGTCGCCCTGTAGGAACTTGCAAACTGAACATGCCTAGGGCACCGGTGATGTGCAATGGCTCTCAGTCTTTGATAGCGCTTGTGCAGCAAACCTGGAACTCCTAACTACTAAACGCTTCTGAAGCACTGCAACTTCAGCCCCTAACTTACAACAAAGCCCTGAAGCCCAAGTTTAGGGTTCAGGGTTTAGGGTTTAGGAAGCTTTCTAACCCTAACGCCCTCGGCGAGTAGCCGACTGCCCACTCGAGGCTGCCGGTAGCGGTGGCGGCGGCGGCAGGCTGTCGAGGATTTCCTTCCCAGCTTTTCTGGAGCAACATCATCGTCATCTCGGGTTTAGGGTTTAGGGTTTAAGGTTTAAGGTTCAGGGTTTAGCGTTTCTTTCAGGTTCGGGTGTAGGGTTTCCTCATAATCCTCATCCTCAGCAGCAGCATCAGTGGTCAGATTTGTTTTTCATTGACTCCATCATCTCGTCGTCGTCATCAGTTGGGTCATCATCAGAAGTAATTATACTCTTGTCGCTCCGAATTCTGTCGGTCTAATCATTACAACTGTTCTTCTTGAACGACAGGGTCAGCGACAAAAAACCGTCGATCACAATAGCAATACCCATGGTAACTGTAAAAAGTTATGGCGATGATGGTTCTTATTGACATTGCTATTGTCACTTCAAGAGGAGAGAAATACTGCTCCTGTGACAAATATGGTTATGGTCGTGATGATTACATCACTAATTACTGTTATTGCTTTATTGTTTTCTAACGCCGCTTCTTGTCTGGAGCAAGTGTCTCTGAGACTCAACTTGAGGCTAGGGTAACAGCTGAGCTGCTACCCTTTGCACCACACGTCGTCTTGCGATTGTGATCACCCAGGCGAGGACCTTGAACACTCTCATCCCCAAGTGCGGCCAAACCAGAATCCCCGAAACCTCAACCCTAAACCCTAAACCCTAAACCCTAAACCCTAAACCCTAAACCCTAAACCCTTTCGTTGACACAAAGCCCCGGGAACTTTGCGGGCAAAGCGACCTTGCACCGATGCTAGGGACTGCTCTACGCCATCTTTGCCATTCGCACTGCGGGAAGGTTATGGACTTAAAAGCCCTAACTCTAAACCCTAAACACTAAACCCTAAACACTAAACCCTAACCCTAAACCCTAAACCCTAATCCCTAAACCCTAAACCCTACACCCTAATTTAGGGGCCTAGTTGGCATGGACTGATGCTCCTCGTAGCGTTCGCGCCACACGCCGATGAAGTGAAGTCTGCTGGCCTGCGTACATGGTGACTCCGTTGCACGATAGGGTTTAGGGTTTAGGGTTTAGGGTTCAGGGTTTAGGGGTACTTGCAGGTGTGGGCCTTAGTTGGGAACAGTTATGTGCCCCCTAGAAACCCTACACAACTCATGGGCCCATACTTCGGAGCCCTTTACTTAGTAGCCCAGTAACCATATTTATAAGGGAACCAGAACCAAACAAAAGGGAGAAGGGTACCACTGGGCTACCAAGGACAAAGAAGGCCACAACATAGATGTTGTGCTCTGGTCACAGTCGTACGAATGACGCAACGCAGAGAATAGAATGTCGCCTTGGGGTGCTTCAGCTGGCAGCCCTAAACCCTAAACCCTAACCCTGATCCCTAAACCCTAAACCCTAAGCCCTAAGCCCTAAGCCCTAAGCCCTAAGCCCTAAGCCCTAAGCCCTAAGCCCTAAGCCCTAAGCCCTAAGCCCTAAACCTTAACCGCCTCAAACACCAATAGCCCGGTCGACTAGTTGAGTCTCCGGCTTCAATGGGCTCTGGCATACAAAGCCCTAAGCCCAAGGCACCCCTCAGGTGCTAGCTAGGTCAGCTTGCAGGATACCAGGCTTAGGGTTTAGGATTAAACCCTAAACCCTAAACCCGAAACCCTAAATCCTAAACCCCACAAACCCCAACTCGGGCTTCAGGGCTTGAGGTTCAGGTTCTTCCCCAACTAAACCCGTGTGCTGCTGAAATTGGGGGGGGGGGGGGGGGGGGGGGCGATGGCTCCAGCGGACAGTCTGTTGCCCCAAGGCCCCAAGTGGCCTTGAAGAATGTCTGGACCTGAGCCAGAATCCGAACCCTTGAACCTCACCCTAAACCTTAAACCCTAAAACCCTAAAACCCTAAAACCCTAGACCCTAAACCCTAGACCCTGCGGTTTGGGGTTTCGGCTTTGTGGGTGTAGGGTCTGGGTCCGGTTCAGGCTTCTAGGGCAACAACCCTAAGATCTACAAAGCCCTAAGCATCATTCTGGGTCTTCAGGGTTCAGGAGTTCTAGGGTAGGGTTTAGGGTTTTGGGGTTTCGGGGTTTTAGGGTCTTAGGGTTTGGGGTTGTATGGTTTTCGACTTGGTAGCCCAGTAACCGCATCAGAATTCGGTTACTTTATAAGGGAACCTTGAACCAAAAAAAGGGAAAAGGGTACCACTGGGCTACCAGGTAGAGCTGTGCCCGTGAGCCCCCTAAACCCTAAACCCTGAACCCTGAGCCCCCGACAAAGTTGGGATTGTCTCGCACCGTCCGCTGCCCATTCTGCAAAAGCGGCTCCTCATCGCGAGCCGGGTTTGGCTTCATCAGCCGGGTTTAGGGCTTAGGGTTTAGCGTTTTAGGGTTTTTGGGTTTAGGATTTAGGGTTTTTGGGGTTTAGGGTTTAGCGTTTTAGGGTTTTAGGGTTTAAGGTTTAGGGCTTTCCCAAACTACCCCCTCCGAGCACAATCCACCCGCACCGTCTACTCCTTTAAAGGCCCAGCCCCGAAACAACGAACTCCGAGATCCTAAAAACTCTCATTCCTCAACCCTAAACCCTAGCCCTAAACCCAAACCCTAAACCCTAGCCCCAAACCCTACACCAAAACCCGAAACCCCACATCCTAAACCCCAAGCCCGAAACCCCAAACCCCAAACCCCAAACCCCAAACCCCAAACCCTAAACCCTAAACCCTAAACCCTAAACCCTAAACCCTAGCCCTAAACCCTAAACCCTAAGCCCCCTTAAGCCCTCAACCCCTTCTCGCCGCTCCTTTGCTCGAAGCCCTTCGGCAACCTCCTTGGCCGCCCGAAGTCTGGCTTGGTAGGCCTCGGGTCTTGAAAGGTCTGGTTGGGGTTTAGGGTTTAGGGTTTAGGGTTTAGGGTTTAGGGTTTAGGGTTTAGGGTTTAGGGTTTAGGGTGTAGGGTGTAGGGTGTAGGGTGTAGGGTTTAGGGTTTAGGGTTTAGGGTTTAGGGTTTAGGGTTTAGGGCTTATGTTTTTGGTTTCGGGTTGAGCGTGTGGGGCTGTTGAGGCTGTCACCATGCGATCGACACCGATATTCATACCATGGTAGAGTTCAGCTGGCACCTAGGCAACCGAATTTCGTTTTCGTTGTCGAAAATTACTGGGTAACAAAATACATACGCCGCGCATATGTGCAGCTGGTACTGCACTCGCTGCATTCACTTTGTTGCTGTCACGTAATTCAAAGTAGACGGAATTGTTGCAACACAGTTCCTTGCAAAGACCAGAAAACCCGTGCAGCGCGACGTTTTCTGTCGCTGTTGAACACCATAAACCCTAAACCCTCAACCCTGAGCCTGAACCCTAAACCCTCAACCCTCAACCCCAGCCCCAAACCCTAAACCCTAAACCCCGAAAAACACCTCACATGGCCCTCTAAGGAAGGTCTTAGGAAGCCTTCCAAGGGTGTGTGGGCGCAAGAGAAGAAACTTTTGGCTCAACCGTCTTTCTCAGGCTGGTTCTTAGGAGGGGACTGAGGGCATGAGGTACCCCATTTAATCCCTTAAAGGGTATATATAGGGTACCTCATTCCCTCATTCCCTTCAAGAGCACCCATGACTGAGAACAAGGTCACGTCCAGGTAAGGATTTTCACATGCCTTGGGAATGGGAGTTGCTCTCTACATTAAGCTCTTGGGGCCCCTATACAGTACAGCACCTAAACCCTAAACCCTCAACCCTAAACCCTAAACCCTAAACCCTCAACCCTAAACCCTAAACCCTAAACCCTAAATCCCTGAGAAGGCTCCAGAGAAGTTGGGGGCTCCTCGAGCTGCGGCTCCTCCAGCTGCACGTCGAGGCAAAGCCTACAGTAGTGATCGTCAGGCTTCGTTTAGGGTTTAGGGTTAGGGTTTAGGGTTTAGGGTTTAGGGTTTAGGGTTTAGAGTTTAGGGTTTGGGGTTTGGGGTTTAGGGTTTAGGGTTTAGGGTTTAGGGGATCCTTCAGGATCCTTATGCTTCGAGAAGTGAGGGCTGTTAGGGCTTTGGGGCTGTTCAGGGCTTTGCCAGTGCCGGGCAGTTGTTTCGGGCTTTGGATGCGAAGGGCCACAGGGCAGCAGGGGATGATGTCGGTGATTCATTTTTCAGGGAACTAATACTGAGGGTTCCTCGAACCGCTTAGGACACAAGATTTAGGTCTGTGGGAGTAAGGTCCCCAATTTTGGGGGCACCCTAAACCCTAAACCCTAAACCCTAAACCCTAAACCCTAAACCCTAAACCCTAAACCCTAAACCCTCCGTTTCCCGCCTCTTGTGCAAGCAAGTTGCTCCTCCTCGCCAGCAGCCATGGAAGAGGGCTGCAGAGCTGAAGGGGGTTTCGGAGAGTGGGAGCCGGCCTCCAAGAAGAGTTGGTTTAGGGTTTAGGGTTTAGGGTTTAGGGTTTAGGGTTTAGGGCTTCGGGCTTAGGGTTTAGGGTTTAGGGCTCCCGTAAGATGATCTCTGAAGCAACCCTCCCGTCCAAACCTCAACTACACTTTGCCCTCAACCCTCTCCTTTGCACCGAAGAGTGTTAAACCAGGAATGAAAAAGGGGGGCCCTTTTGGCTCAAAGGGCCTTAGAAGGGAACCTCATACCCTAAATAAAGGGAACCTCATACCCTAAATAAAGGGAACCTAATACCGCCCACTTCTCCCCGCCCTAGTTTACCTAAATCGCTCCCGGCGATGAGAGTTCGGGCTCTTCCAGGGTCGGCTACGGGGCTCTGAAGAAGACCCTAAACCCTAAACTCTAAAACCCTAAACCCTAAACCCTAAACCCCAAAACCCAAACCCTAAACCTGCCTGAGGCTCCTCGCATGGTCGCGTAGGGCTCGCCTGCGCCGGCTGGGGCCTGGGCATCGCTAGATCAGCTTAGGGCTTTCGGGGCTTATAAGGGTTTAGGCTTTAGGGTTTAGGGAACTAGGGGCTTAGGGGAGGGGCTTCGGGGTTTAGGGGTTTAGTGGGTAGGGGTTTAGAGTTTATGGGGTCTAGGGTCGTAGGGACGTAGGGTTTAGGGGTTTAGGCGTTTAGGAATCTGAGGGTTTCGGCGTTTCGGGTCCCGTCTAGGAGCTGTGTCGGGGTTTAGGGTTTTAGTGTTCCGGGCTTCATGGTTTCCTTGGGAGGCTAACGGGCTCATCACCGCAAAAAGAACTTCAGACTCTGTTAAGGAAACATGAAAAGCCTGCAATCCCACACAGCTACCCTAAACCCTAAACCCGAAACCCTAAACCCTAGCGAGAGAACATGCGTCAGCTGAGGGCCTTACCCCTCGCCGTCCCGATCGCTGTGCTGGCTGTCCTCCTGATCCTTAGTGGAGCGATCCTGTGTAGGGCTTACCGTACAGTGGAACTTTTCTTGTGAGCTTAATGGAACTTTCCTTGCGTGTTTTTTGCATCAAAAGCATGGAGAGCCCAGGGGTAGATCATGGGTTTTGGGGTCTTTTGGGGTAGGGTTTAGGGTGTAGGGTGTAGGGTGTAGGGTGTAGGGTTTAGGGTTTAGGGTTAGGGTTTAGGGCTTAGGGTTTAGGGTTTAGGGTGTCAACGCACTGAAACGTTGCAGCAAGGACACTGCGACCGTGCTGGCCACACTCTCCGCATCGCTATCGACCTGGGGCCGACCATGCTCCGAGCTTCCCCCAGAAGGTCCATTTGTAGCACTGTTGTGGAATTAAGTGCTTTTTTTGTTGGGGGGGGGTACCCAATTTCATAGTAGTACTACAAATAGATCCTCCGACCTTTCGCTGATCCATCAAGCGTGCCAAGTGCAAGGCATCACGCGCGCGCTCCCTTAGCCATTGGCATGCCACACCGATCGGGTGATCAAGTCTCAAGTCTACGGGCAATCTGTGGCACCCCAAGGTATGCTGGACCCGGGAGTAACCTAGGAATAAAAAGGGTACCCTTTTTGGTTTTAACAGGACTACAAGGGAAACAAGCAAAAAAGGGCCTACCCCCGGTCCTGAAGCCCATCAGGAGTCCCAGAAGGGGCACCCCTAGACCGAGGCGGCCGCAAGGAAGACCGGGGCAGCACCAAACCAGTCCATGAACAAGCGCGGCGGGCATAGATTATAAGCAGCCCTGAAGCTTCGTTGATGCTGGGATTCTGGGAGTTTTTCCTGCTGCTAGGCAGGGAAGTAAGGGAATGAGGAGTTCAGGGATGAGGCTTGGTGTCAAAATATGCGGGGGAGTTCTGAAAGGTACCGAACTCGCTGACTTCCCCCATGAAAAACCGGGGAGGTGAGGAGCTGGGGGCTGCAGGTCTCGAGAATCGCTGGGCTCAGCTTCATGTCCTGCATCTTTCACGGAGAACAGGTTAGTCTCGTCATCATACAGATCATTAGGGTTTAGGGTTTATAAGGGTTTAGGGTTAGAATCCAACCCTAAATTCGAAAGGGATGTCGAAAGGCCTGCAGGGACGGCTGAGATGCAGCAAGGCATGTTCAACTGCTGGCGCTCCCCCCCCCCCACCCCCCGACCTCCCCCCCCCCCCACCCCCCGACCTCCCCCCCCCCCCTCCTGGGAACTGCGTTCAACCAACCTTGTTGTCCTAAACCCTAAACCCTGAACCCTGAACCCTAAACCCTAAACCCTAAACCCTAAACCTGACAGGGCCGAGGGCCGATTTACAGGTTTGGGGCCTTCACTTGTAGCATTTGCTCAGAAGCCCCAGGGCATACCCCGAGAAGGGAGCCTTACTCTTTCGGCCGCATGCAACCCCCCAATATGCAGAGCAAACAAACAGACGTTCAGTACTATAAAGACATATCTATAGCAAAAACTACCATACACTTATTTCTATAGAGAGTCTCGACAGTACACATATGTACATATATACATGTTTTGGTTATTGCAAATGCTCTGTGTCAGGTACCCACTCAAAGCCCAGCTCCATTTTGGTCCCTCCTTCGTCCCCAGAACGTGCCGAGCCCTAAGCCCAAAACCCCAGAGCACACCCTATACAGCCTACAGGGAGCTGCCACTACTTGAGATGTAGGCTGTGAGCACAGATTGCGCGGATCAAGCCAAACCCAAACAAAACATGTAGAGTTAGGGGGTCCATAGCATAGGGATCCTAAATCCCAAACCCTAAGCACTCCTTCCCCCCCCCCCCCCCCCGAAAGAAACACACACACACACACACACACACAGGAATCGTTAGCACTACATGGGAAAACATCGTAAAGCCGCAACCCTTGGACTTGCGAGCTCTTGAGCTAATTCTCGAGTTTAGGGTTTAGGGCTTTGGGTTAGGGTTTACGGCTAGGGTTCGGGTTTAGGGCTTATAGGGTTTAGGGTTTAAGGTTTAGGATTTAGGGTTTAGGGTTTAGGCCACACAGCGAACTAAGTAGGAGGAGCACTGAAGCTGCGGTAAGCCCGCAATCGTGGAGTGGAAGCCGATGGACTGGACAGAAGAAGGGCTTACAGGGGTTTGCTAGTTGCACATTTACATATTTATTTGTATACATACGTATACATATATATATATATGGTGTGCGTGTATAGTGCATATTTTGTGCAGGGGGACTGAAAAGACTAGAGCCTCCACTGTCCAACGCGGCTTGGGGGTTGTGATTCCGGGCTTTTGGGGTTTACATGTCATGTGGCCCTCCCCGAACCTCTCAGACCTAACCCAAACCTCGAGGACACAAATTTCGGAAGACTTGACCACCCCCGAACGCCCCCCCCCCCCCCAAACAAAAAAAAAAAAAACAAGCCCTAAACCCGAGAAGCTCTTGAACCCGCAACCCCAAAACCTGAACCCTTGAACTCTATAAACCCTCTCTCAAGAAGCTTCGCTGTGTAAGCTGCAGGGCCTCATAAAATTTCTCCACCGACGCCGCCAGCATAGGCTGGTCCACCTGGTCGGTGTCGGACAGTCAGAGGGGCCGAATGAGTTCATACGATCGTCATATGAGGACTGTGCTGCGTAATACCAAAATTCAGAGGGGCTGGCAATTGAAGAAGCATAATTAAGGGGGCCAGGCATAATATTTGGATACCATACTCATATAAAGAAAGTCTATTGGTAGTACCCCATAAACCCCAAAACCCTAAACCCAATTGCAGAGGCTACTGTAAGGAGTGCGGGGCCTCGCCAACTCAAAGAGATGCAGTCAAGAATTGAGACTTTCAGACCCCTAGGATACTTGGATACCGGAAATCTCCCGAAGGGTTTAGGGTTTAGGGGCTAGGATAAGGGCCTACTCTGGGTCCTAGTTCCTGATGCTACCCCTAAGCCCTAATACCCAAAACCCGAAACCCAACCCTACCACCGACTTAGGAGGGAGGCCCACTCATACATGCGCAGTTTTTCCCACAAAGTTTCTGGACCCAGAACCTGACAGGAAGCAGCTGACGAGACAAACGCGCCAAGAAGCCCGAGCCCGGGATGCAAGGCGGTAACATGTGGGCATTTCCCACAACAGGGGTGCCCCTTTTCTACCCCAAATAGAACGTTAAAGGGACTCCCCAAAGGGTGCCCCCTTACTTTCCCATATCTCGGTCTAAAGACCGCATGAGTAAATCGTCGGTTCGTCAAATCACATACTTGTGTACTTTCACCCCGCACGCTCTGTGGTTCGCTGGCATTGCATACGTATGCTTGTGGCTCTGGAATCTGTCGTTGCTGTTCACACGTCATCCATACATAGCCCTAAACCCTAAACCCTAAACCATACATAATATGTGTCCTATATTTTTAAGTTTAGCAGGGAGAAAATGGTTCAGAGAGAAATGGTTCCGGTCGCCCTGCACCTATGTAGTTTAGGTGCCTATAAAACTCACGGTTGATGTTAGAGTTGTGATTCTAGTATCAAGAAGTCTCCTGCGCAGCCACAATCAGATACGGAGAACTATACAATAATCTATTCGCATTATGATTTGGGGGACCATAAGCGGATTGCACTGGTAACCATCAAGGCTCTCGAAACTAGGGTTTAGGGTTTAGGGTTTAGGGGTTTAGGCGGCCTCGAAAATTGCGCGCTCGCCGGGCTTCATCGTCCGGGCTGCAAGATCGAATCCCTGGCAAGCCGGTTGAGGGTTTGGGGTCTTCGGGCTTTGGCCCTAAACCCTAAACCCTAAACCCTAAACCCTAAACCCTAAACCCTAAACCCTAAAGGGCCTTAGTCGAGTTTTGGGGTGGTGCAGCACATCCACACGACGCTCGCGGGGAGCTAAGACATGTAGGGTTTAGGGTTTAGGGTTTAGGGATCAGAGCTTGCCTTGTACATCCCGGGGTCTCCCAAATACCATCTCACAGGCCGCTTCTTGACCTCGGCGGGCGGGGTTTTTTGTCAAGGAGCATAAGTTAAGTCGCCATTAGGGTTTAGGGTTTAGGGTTTAGGGCTTGAGTCATCTCGAGGGGCTCCTAAAAGGGCCCTACAAAGCTCAAAACCCTCACCCCCTGATAAAGCTCAAGCCTCTGAACTCCCCCTCGACCCTAGACCATCAACTCCTAAGCCCTGAACCCCGAACCTTGAAACCCTAAAACCCTAAACCCTAAACCCTAAACCCTAAACCCTAAACCCTAAACCCTAAACCCTAAACCCTAAACCCCTCAGAGATGCTCCGCCATTGGGCCCAAGGCTTTTCTGTAGAAGTCGCCGACGAGGCGGGGCGCCTTGCCCGCTTCCTGGTTTGGGGCTTATAGGGGTTTATAGGGGTTTTAGGGGGGTTTAGGGTTTACGGTTTGGGGTTAGGGTTTCGGGTTTGGGGCTTATAGGGGTTTATAGGGGTTTCTGGGGATTTCTGAGGGTTTAGGGTTCAGGGTTCAGGGCGTGTAGGGGCTTAGGGTTTTAGGGTTTTAGGGTTCAGGAGTTTTGGGGCCAAGGGTTTAGGAGATTCAGAGATCTCGGGCAAAGGCGTGAGGGACAAGAACCGAAGCCGCCAAGAATTGAAGCCGCAAAAAGGCGCACAGAGCGCGAGGGATCGTCGTATTCTTGCTACACCCTGATACAAACTGGAATTAGGGTTTAGGGTTTGAGGGTTTGAAGGTTCGAGGGTTACCCTAAACACTAAACCCTAAACCCTAAACCCTTTGAGGGTTTGAGGGATTTCAGGGTCTGAGTCTGAAGGGTTTGAGGGTTTGAGGGTCTGAGGGTCTACGGTTGAGGTAACAGAGCCCCCGCCCCTCCTGGTCGAGAAAGTTGACCATGTCCATGTACTCCTGCGCAGAGGGTGGGCTTGGGTCTATTTTTTGTACAGTAGGCTACTAGATGATCATATTGCATGATATTGAATATCATGTTATATTGTTATTGACATGTCTTACACTATCCGGTTATGTTGCTATGAAAGCTCAGGAGATAGTAGTTGTGTCTTTAGTTGTCATTTTTGCATTCATGTACTTCGTAGTTCTATTTGTGCAGTCTATATATATATATATCTATATTATATGTATGGTCACCAACCCCCCCCCCCAAGATCTACACCCTCCTTGTCTACACTACTCTTCTGCTTGCTTCGACGCACTTTTGAACAAGTTTCGCACGCCGAAAACACTGCAAATACCAATAAAATCGTACTTTTCGAGTATTTCCGGGACTATTTTACGTAACACATCATGCATGCAAAATGTCTATAAATCTGCAACCGAATTAATTACGGTTTAAAATTATGTGACCTTCTATACTCCGAAAGCCAAAAAACCTGGAAGGTACAGCAGTTTTGCTGTTAACATATATTAGGGTTTATATTCCTTGCATCCCCAAAAGGACACCAAGTATATACACTTACCAATATATTATAAAGGAACCTTATATACATATAATCAGCAATGACAGTAATATAAACCTTGCTTCATATGGGTGTGGCAGTTCCGGTGTGCGCGCCCAGCGGGGGGCCCGGTCATGAATGGACGGCTGTCACCAAGACCTCCCTAAAATATGGGGGGTTTAGGGTTTAGGGTTTAGGGGTACTTTGGGATTGTACTGGACTGGTAGTATAAGGGGCGAAACATCCCAAACTGTAAACCATGGTAAGCTCTCTAAGCTTCTTGCATATCCCACAGCGTCCCTTGTAGTGCTCTTCTGGACTTAGGTAACCAAAGCCCATGCTAAATTGGGTTTTTGGGTACCGAAATTCCATAATAGTACTACAAATGGACCCCCTGGGCATGGGGCCAATTTTCGCCGAGTTTTTGGCGCCTGCAACCCTCAGCCCGAATTCAAACCCTAAAACCCTAAAACCCTAAAACCCTAAAACCCTAAACCCTAAACCCTAAACCCTAAAGACTAAGCCGACGCTCCTTGAGCTCGTCCCGCGCCTGCTTTGTCTCAGGGAAGGGCCTCGGGAGGTGGTGCAAGGGTTGGGGCTTTTGGGGTTTAGGGTTTCAGGTTGAGTAGGGTTTAGGGTTTAGGGTTTCGGGTTCAGCGGTACTTGGGGTTTAGGGTTGTTGGTTTAGGGTTCAGGCTTTGGATGTTCTCCCTCATGCTGAGAGTCCTTAATACGGATTATTTTACCCCTTTATCATGATCCCTATGAAGGACTGTTAGGATAAGGGGGGAACTTATACTGAGAGTCCTTAATACGGATTATGTTACCCCTTTATCATAATCCCTATGAAGGACTGTTAGGATAAGGGGGGAACATCCCAAGTTCAGGGGTTGGAGAGTTCAAGGGTTTAAGGGGCTCAGGGCTCATGCTTTTAGCGTTGGCGGGCTTCGGGTGTATGATGGTCGGGGATGGGTCAGGGTTCAAGTAAAGGGACTCAGTTGCCTTTTTCAGTGGTTCGGAGGGCTCAACGGGCCATGATAATAGGGGCTTCATGAGGCCTTAAAAGGAAATGTGTAGGGTGAAACTTACAGATCCGTAGCCTTAGACGACTTTTCGGGTTTGGGGGCTGCACATGCGAAAAAGGGTAGTTCTTTAAATCAGGGGCCTCTTTTTGGGGGGTCCTGGTTCTAAGTGTGCTGTACTTTATAGGCCCAAGAAGGGAGCTAATCTCGAAAACCCTACCCCCAAACCCCAAACCCTAAGCCCCAAAACCCTCAACCCTAAGCCCCAAACCTTAAACCCTAAACCCTAAGCCCCAAACCCTAAACCCTAAACCCTAAACCCTAAACCCCCAAACCCCCAAACCCCCAAACTCCCCAAACCCGACCCTCCTTGTGAGGGCGCGGCCGGTACTCCTTGCTGTTGTAGAGCTCCTCGCCTCACCGGAGCCCCGAAAGGTTTCGAGGTGCTGAAGGGCGCACAGGAGTGCCATGGGGGGTTTAGGGTTTAGGGTTTAGGGCTTAGGGCTTAGGGTCCCTGAACCCTAAGCTCGACTTGCGTGAGGAACTTTCGGGTAAGTATGGGGTCCCACCTACTTGGTAGCCCAGCAACAACATTATAATAAGGGCACCCTTTTTGGGGTTGGTTACTTTATGAGGGAACCGGGCTAGTAGGCCTAGTTAGCCCTAAGTAAAAGCCAGGCTGGAAGGCGCCTCCGAAGGAGGTGATGACCATCTGGCAGGTCACCACGACCTTGCACAACATGCGCGAAAAATATGCGCCTGAGGCTGGTTTAGGCTTAACCCTACACCCTAAACCCCAAACCCTAAACCCTAAACCCTAAACCCTAAAGGTCCGGGCATGACTGAAGCCGACTGCGCACGCGCCCGCGGCGCCTTCTCCGAGCCCTTCTCCAGCCAGCGCGGCTGCAGCCACGTCGGAGGCTCATCCGGGTCACCCTCGGAAGGCTTTGCCGGTTCAGGCTTACGTGCTATAGACCCTAAGCCCTAACCCTAAACCCTAAACCCTTAACAACCCTGAACCCTTGAGGCACTTTTCCGAGTCCCTAAAGCATTTACCTTTCAGGGTTTAATGTTTAGGGGCCCTTAGCATCCGTAAACCTTAAACCCTAAGCCCTAAACCCTAAACTCTAAACCCTAAACCCTAAACCCTAAACCTGCCCTTAGCATCCCAGCCTCCCCATACTCCTCAATGCGCAGCTTGCGGACGGTGCCTGGCAGCACAGTACTGGCAGGTTGTTTTTTGTGTTCGGGGTTTAGGGTTCGGGGGGTTTTCGGGTTTAGGGTTTGGGGTTTTGGGGTTTTGGGGTTTTGGGGTTTTGGAGGGCTTCCGGTTTAAAATAGGCCCGAGAGCTTCATAGCAATTTTAGAGAGGGCTTAAGGTCCAGCTCCTTGAAATGAAGCCCCACCTCAAGAATGCCAGCCTGGTATTTTGGTTGTAGGTTCTTGTCACTCAGGCCTTTGAGGATCCTAAACCCTGCACCCTAAACCCGAAATGTCTGCAACATTCCCTTAGATATTCGGCGACAGGGGGTTTATCATATTACGGGTGCCTTATTGGGGTCATTCTAGGGATCCGGGGATTCTACTATTTGGTGGTCTATATGAGGGGTCCCTTACTATCGTAAACCTCCATATGGGACTTCGCGAAGATAGAATCCCCAAAGGCTTCTGGCAAAGAGGAGCAAGCCAGGACTCGTGGGGCTAGTAGAGAGAATGAAAGAGAATTAAGCAGACCCTCCAGGGCAAGCCCCAAACCCTAAACAAAACCCTAAAATTAAAACCCCAAATTAAACTCTGCTTAAGCGGGTAGGGCGACTCGTGCGCGCGAGGATGGCTGAGCGTACAAACAGAAAGCATCCGAAGCCCCCTAAACCCTAAACCCTAAA
>CAJNDS010001324.1:437500-575000 GCA_905221605.1 Symbiodinium natans | reverse complement strand
GTTACCCGAAACCCTGAATGCCAAGCCCTAAACCCTAACCCTAAACCCTAGACAGTTTAGGGCTTGGAGATTTCTATATGCCTTGGACTCTTAGACGACTCCTGCGCACAAACACGGTTTCGGGCACTGCTACTGCTTCTTCTTCTTTTTCTTCTTCTACTGCAACTGCTGCTACTACTACTGCTGCTACTGCTGCTGCTACTACTACTACTACTACTACTACTACTACTACTACAACTCCTCCTCCTCCTCCTCCTCCTACTACTACTACTACTACTACTACTACTACTACTACTACTACTACTACGACGGTTCCTGTTGCTGGTTTGGCCTGTAAACCCTTTGTAAAAAGATATAGGGTCCCTTAGAAACCAAAATACAGAAAGATGCTTAAATACACCAAAGGCCAACTAGATTACCACCAGTACTGGCACCTGAAAGACACCTCTTGGTGCATTCACTTTTCGCTAGTCTGAAACAGCTCAGTTAGACACGGGCACCGTTACAAACTCTCTGTGACCTCGTCGGAGTTGAATTCCAAGAGGTAGATGTGTGGACTCGGGTCCTGCAAGATGGACCGGATCGTCTCCGAGGTGACCATATTCATGGGTCGCACACCTGTGTTGCCTGCAATCTCCGGGCTTGCTCGCGCCCGCAGCAGAAATGCCAGGAGGCCTTGGTTGTCCAGAAGCGCAGACCAACCAACCTAAAGGTGTCGGTGTCGTACTGGCGTGGCTGAAGAACTTGACAATGGAACTCGCGTCACTTCTGCACCGGACATATGCCCGGCACATCAACCCCAGCATCCTCCATAGGCCTTCAGGCTGCACGACTTGGTTGAGATCTGCTTTGTGATCAAGCAACAGCTGAGCGTTCCGGAGATCGTTCTTGGAATCACCGCTGTATGCAACCTAGCTTGGCCCGAAACAAATCCTCTGAAAGGTATTCCTAAATATGACGCTCTTAAACCCAAAAGAAGGGGGGGTGGGGGGAATGAAAAATGTCCAAATATAGGGGCCTGGATAATTAGAATAGGGTTTTTGGGGGGTTGTTTGAGTACATTCAGAAAGGGACCCTAAGGGAATACTCCTCGTAATTATTCCGATCCCCCATATCACCGAGCAACAAGGTGCAGGGGCGACGCGCTGGCCATCCCCCCTCTTCCACCGCGCACGTCCGCTCGAAGCTCGAGCAACTTCGCCGTCACTTCCACAGGAGAGCTGAAAGCTACAGCGAAGTGGAGGGGGCAATACTGGGAGCCTCGGCAGGCCAGCAGCCATGTTCATAAGAAGGGTGCCTGTGATTTTTTTTGGGTTCGTTTTACTTGATAAGGGCACCTTGAACCCTAAACCCTAAACCCTAAACCCTAAACCCTAAACCCTAAACCCTAAACCCTAAACCCTAAACCCTAAACGCTAACTAAACCCTTGAACCAACAAAAGAAAAACACGAAAGGGCACTCCTGGGGCAAAAAGGTGCGCTCCCTCCCTTGGAAGTTCACGCCGGCGCCGTTGCGCACCAGGAGATCCACGGCCTGCGCGGTTCTGCACTTACCTTGCTGGCCCACCGTGGTAGGGGTTTAGGGTTTAGGGTTTAGGGTTTAGGGTTTAGGGTTTAGGGTTTAGGGTTTAGGGTTTAGGGTTTAGGGTTTAGGGTTTAGGGTTTAGAATAGAAGGGGGGACCAGCGGGCTGCCAAGCTACCCAGAGGCGGGAAGGCATTGACGGTGGAGCTGTTGGGATCTGCTCGGAGCCTTGGTAACCATATGATAATAAGGGTACCCTTTCTAAAGGGTTGGTTAACCCCCAAGCCCTAAGCTCTAAATCCTAAACCCTCAAACAGGGAGCCTTGAACCAAGAAAAGGGAAAAAAGGGCGCCATGGGGGCTGCCAAGAAGCTCCAACAGGGTTTGCAACACGCGGAGATCGCGGCTCTTGAACCACAACACCAGATCCTTGGGGACGAAATGAACCCTAAAAGGGTTTATGGTTCATATACCTTAATAGGAATTATAGTAGAATAGGGTATATGACCCCAATTTTAGGGTTCATTTCGTCCCCAAGGATCCAGCGGTGTGTAGTCAGCAACATTCTGTGTCCCTGGCATGGCTGGCGCACGTGTGTTGATGGAAGCCTTTGCAGCCGCAACACTACGAACCAACGGTTCATCGCCTGCAAGGGCAGCACAGGCCACTGGACCCAGACCGTTGTACCGCTGCAGCGGCTTGGAAAAGAGGAACTCTGACGCAAATTCATCAACTCTGCGCAATTTCGGTGCAAGACCCGTCAGCTCTTCAAAAAGGGAAAGATACAACCGGTAGGCTGTCATGTTGCTTTGTTGCAGTTTGGCAACATAGGGTTTCATTGCTGCTTGAATGACACGACTGCAGGAAGCACGGTCGGCTTCTACGGCAAAATCCCCCGTGTGCACGGGATTTCGGTGCCAAAGTAGCGCGGTGAACCTGACCGAATCGGCACTCTTGACCTCGATGATGGGAGTTTTTGTTCGGGTAGACAGGTAGTAGCACCATAGTTCTGTCCGGCACCAGCCGCGTTGAAGCCAGCTGTGGGCGTCACAATGTACTCTTAAGTCTCGGTGCACGGCCTGCGGCACCAATGCAACGAAGGCGCTGCAGAGGTCAACATAACTCGGAATGCTGTTGATATACAAGAGCTGTTCTTCTGCATCTCCACGCACACAAGCCCGACCATCTGAGGCACACAGAAGTAGTCCAACCACATGTGCCACTTCCCAACTCCATCAAGGTCTTTCGTTGTCGCCTTGCCTTCGTTGTACTCGCTCCAGAGATCGGCCTGAATGGTCATCTGCTTCGCGATCAGCTTCTTCAGAACAAGTTGAAGCACGTTCAGTTGCTCGGCGTTTGGATCAGGATGGTGGAAGCCCAGCCACTGGTGTGAAACGAAAAGGGTGAACATGCTCATCCTCCAAACCTCCAGGAGGCCCTGGGCCTTCAACACCTGGTGAGGCTGCATAGTTCCTGTCATCTCAAGGACGTCCCTCACTTGAATGACCCACATGGGGGCGTGCTGGGGGTGCTCGCCTTGGCCCGCAGTTGAAAGGCGGAGCCTTGACTTACCTGAGCAAGCTCCCATGGCCTAAGAGCAGATCGGCCCATGGCAATCTGAGGTCACATGTGGCCATACTTCATTGCTTTCGATCCACTCGCCTGCACAATTCGTGATCAAGCCATGAGTTGAGTGCTTCGAAAGTAAACCAATCGTCTTTGGATCCAGGGCACGCCCCTGGACAAAGCACCACTGCCGTATCCGTGATGCCTAGAGATACCCAGAGGGTCCATTTGTAGCACAATTCTGGAATTAGGCACCCCACCACCCTACGGAGTATGGTTTTTGGGGTAACTCATTCCATAATAGTGCTTAGAAATAGACCCTCTAGGACAGCTTTAACATTGCGATCTGCTTTGCTGCCGGCTCCTTGTTGTCGGGGCTATGCTTGAGGAGCACCTCACAAGCACACCCCCCACTCTCCACCAAACCCTAAATCCCTAAAGCCCTAAACGGCCCTAAAGCCTAGATCCCCAAACCCCTAAAGCCCTGAAGCCTTGAAGCCCCAATGCCCCAGAAGCCTAGATTGAAACCCTCGGGCCTCGATACCGTGAACACCTCCGAACTGGCCCATCAAGGCTATACCCTCTTCCGAGAAAATGGCCTAGTCACTAACGCCCAGACCCAAGAGTAACCCCGGTTTGGATAAACAGGGGCTTCTGAGGGAATCTACGCCCCTAGCACAAGTGAACAAGGGCCTACTCTGGGTCCCAGGCCCTTCTAAACTCAATGCGACTTCATGAGGGAGCTTACACCCATGCTTCTGTATGACAGCTGGAGCAGGTGTAGGGACCGCACGTCCAAGTCCGCCTCACACTTTTCCCACAAGGAGAACGTGAAGAAGGCCTCTCTTCGGGGGTTGGGTTTAGGGTTTAGGTTTAGGGTTTAGGGTTTAGGGTTTAGGGTTTAGGGTTTAGGGTTTAGGGTTTAGGGTTTAGGGTTTAGGGTTTAGGGTTTAGGGTTTAGGGTTTAGGCTTAGGGTTTAGGGCTTCGGGATCTCCAGGTTTAGGACTCGACGCTTGTGCAACCTGCAATCGGGCTTTGACCACCCTAAACCCTAAACCCTAAACCCTAAACCCTAAACCCTAAACCCTAAACCCTAAACCCTAAACCCTAAACCCTAAACCCTAAACCCTAAACCCTAAACCCTAAACCGAACCCTAAACCCTAAACCCTGCGAGCCCCTAAAGAACCTTGAAATACCCCCACCCGGCCTGGGCTCTTCTGTACAAGGCCTTCTCATTGGTGGGCTGCTTGTCCAGGA
This sequence comes from Symbiodinium natans, assembly GCA_905221605.1. Taxonomy (NCBI): domain Eukaryota; class Dinophyceae; order Suessiales; family Symbiodiniaceae; genus Symbiodinium; species Symbiodinium natans. Next base: position 570,653 of record CAJNDS010001324.1, on the reverse strand, counting down.
TCTTGTCTGTCAGATCCTTGACCTCCCAAGGGTTTAGGGTTTAGGGTTTAGGGTTTAGGGTTTAGGGCACTGGCCAGTTGTCACCGTGCCTCCATTCCTCGCAGTGGGGGTTTCCAGAAATCTTGGTACCCCTTTTGAGGGTCCTTAAGGGGATTCTATTCTATTTCGGGTGTAAAAAAGGAACCCCATATTGGGAAATACCCACATCACGTGCCTTGCCCCACTCACCGCGCTTGATGTGCAACTGTGCCAGGTTGTTCCTGCATCCATCGGACGGTAGGGCTTAGGGCTTAGGGCTTAGGGCTTAGGGCTTAGGGCTTAGGGCTTAGGGCTTAGGGCTTAGGGCTTAGGGCTTAGGGCTTAGGGCTTAGGGTTTAGGGTTTAGGGGTTAGCCCGACGGGTTCAGTTGCGGGGGTGGGTCTGCATCGTAATTGACAGGGTTTCGTGTTTTGGAGGCAGGAAAGAACAAGCATCGAGAGTCTGTTTTGGTGATTTGGATCGTCAGGATCCAGATTTCATGATGTTCGTCGTGAGGATGCAGCAAACCCTAAACCCTAAACCCTAAAACCGAAACCCCCTAGTTGTTGTTGGGGGTCTGAGCTAAAGCCCTGAACCCCAAATATCCCAAACCCCTGAACCCCATAAACCCATAACCACCGAAACCCTCAACCCTAAACGCCAAACCCCAAAACCCCTCAACCCTCAAACCCCTCAAACCCTGCAGCTCCCAGGCCCGGTTCGCTCCCTAAACCCTAAACCCTAAACCCTAAACCCTAAACCCTAAACCCTAAACCCTAAACCCTAAACCCTAAACCCTAAACCCTAAACCCGGTTCGCGCCTCAATGTGCAGAGCATGGCAAGGGCTTCCTCCGGAAGCTGTCCCAGAGCCAAGATCCTCAGCTCGAAAGGCGCATGTGAGTAGGGGGAGTTCGGGGTTTGGGGTTTGGGGGTTTGGGGGTTTAGAGTTTAGGGTTTAGGGTTTGGGGTTTAGGGTTTAGGGTTTGGGGAATAGAGCTACCAAGTAACCAGTAACCATGGAATGATGAGGGTGACTCTTTGCGGGGTTGGTTACTTTAGAAGGGAACCTTGAGCCAACAAAAGGGAAAAAGGGTACTACTGGGCTACCAATTTTAGTGGAGTTTAGCAGTTGGGGTTTCAGGGTTTGGTGTTTTGGGGCTCGTGGTTTAGGGTTTGGGATTTGGGGTTTGGGGTTCAGGGTTTGGGTCTTAGGGTTTTAGAGTTTGGGGTTGGGTTGGGAGGGTTTGGTGGGGTTTGGTGGGGCTTGGGCGGGTCTGGGGGGTTTGGGTGGGGTGGTTGGGGGGGGGGGGGGGAGCTTCAGAAGGTTTTGACTTCGGTTACAACTCCTTGAAGGCCGTACTTGGAGCTGAGCGCAGTTCCTTGGGAGCCGGGGCCCAGCACAGACTTTTGCTGACTTTGGGGGTTAGGCTTAGGTTAGGCACCAAACTGGCAATTCGCATAGGGACTGCCAGAGCCCGTCTTCTCTCGTTGCCGGTGGACAGCCCGGTGACGGCAGCCACACAAGGAGCTTTGAGTGTCACTGGTCGGCACTGGCTCACTGACGCACTGCTTGTTCTGGCATCAATTGGCCTTGACCAGACCCTTGGCGCTGATTGCTTCCTGCCTGTCCCAGGCTCTGACCCCCAAGCTGCGCGTCGGGCTGTCCTGAGGTGGAAGCGTGAAGTCTTGCTGCCTGCAGCTTACAGATATGAACGCAACTGGTTTCAATCTCAGATATCCGCTCATGATGCTTGGCCTTGGACCTTGCCGCATTGGGACAATAAGAATGCTCTGGATTTCTTGTCCAATCAGTGCTGGGGAAAGGCCATGTGGCGACACGCAAGGGCCTGGCTTCTTGCCCGCGCCAGCAATCTGCCGCCCTTTGCCGCACTTGGCAGAGCTGATCTAATGGGCACTGCGGCTTGTCCACTTTGTGGGAGCCATTGCTCGCTGGAGCATGTTCTGACCTGCGCTCTGGTCATTGAGATGGTGGGGCCTCCTCCGACATCGTGGCCTACTATCCTGGAGGCAGCTTCGGATGATGCGCCGGCCCGCATTAAGTGGGTTGGCCGTGCAATGGCTGCACTTGTGGCCAGTGTTTAAAAGTCCGCCCAGAGCTCAGTACTTGTGTAAGCTGCTGCTCCCGTCACTCCCGGCCCTCGTTGGCACAAGTGAGGGAACTGTGCTTGAGCTGCCTGCGGGCGCCCAAGATGACCCGCATTAGGGTCTCTACATTAACAGAGCCTAACAGAGCCTAGAGTTTAGGGGCTTAGGACCTCCCACAATGTCGCGCGCGGGAGTCCCAGCGCCCCCTAGAAGCCCCCAAAGCCTTGAATCCGGCAACCCTCTCTAACATCAAACCCCTAAACCCAAAAACCCCAAAACCCCAACCCTAAACCCTAAACCCCAAAAACCTAAACCCTAAACCCGAAAAACCCTAAACCCCAAACCCCAAGCCCGAAACCCGAAACCCGAAGCCCCAAACCCTAAACCCAAAAGACCCTAAGATTCCGGGGAACGCCCTGAGGGCATCGCATGCCGATGCCCGCTTCCCAGTCTGCTTGTGCCTGCAGAGGACGCCATGGTCAGGGTACGGTTACTTGCCGGCATAAGCGCTTTAGGGGGTTTTGGGTTTAGGGTTTAGGGTTGTAGTAGGGTTATAGGGTTTAGGGTTTAGGGCTTTTACGGTTAAGCAATTCGGGTTTCGGGCTTACATCTGAGCTGTGAACTGCTTGGTAGCCCAGTGACCATGTTGTACTAAAGGTGCCCCTTTTGGGAGTCGGTTGCCTTTTATACGAGAACGTAGAACCCCCAAAAAGGAGGCAAAAGGGTACTACTGGGCTACCCTAAACCCAAAACCCTAAACCCTGAACCCTGAACCCTGAACCCTTAAATCGCACACCCTAGCTACCAAGACTGTTGGGGCCTTGGCCAGGTCTCCGGCTTTGAATGCCTCATTGCCCGACCTGGCCGGAAGAAACTCGCCGGGAGCTTTAGGGTGGGTTTAGGGTTTAGGGTTTAGGGTTTAGGGTTTAGGGTTTAGGGTTTAGGGTTTAGGGTTTAGGGTTTAGGGTTTAGGGTTTAGGGTTTAGGGTTTAGGGTTTAGGGTTTAGGGTTTAGGGTAGACCGGTTTGGGGTTTGGGGCTTCGGGGGGGCGGGGGGGGGTTAGGGTTCAGGGTTTCGGGTTTAGGGTCTCAGGGCTAAGGCTCTAAAGCTCCCACGTCGTGCCTAACTTTAGGGGGACTCAGGGTTAAGGCTCTTCGGGTCCACGGAGTGTGCCTTACGAGCTCAGTGAGCTCAGACCCCTGACAACCGGACTTCAAACTTGGGATCTCGGCTCGCAAGTCTACGACTCATCTGCCCCCCAAAAAGCCTGAAAACCCTGAGAAGCCCTAAAAGCCCTGAAGCCCTAAAATCCCTAAAACCCTACATACATCCTAAACCCTAGGGCCCAAAACCCGAAAAACCCCCCAAAACAAACCCTAAAGCCCATCCTAAACCCTACAACCTGAGGCACATCCTAAACCTCAAACTTTGGATGTTCACCCTTATACTAACAGCCTTTAACAGGCGTTATAATCAGAATAGTTTGTCACTATGATCCCCATTGAGGACTGCTTAAAAGGGGGGACATCCCAGCCAAAAAACCCATGAAGCTTCCTGTAAACCCTCAACCCTCAACCCTCAACCCTCAACCCTAAACCCTAACTCAACACCCAACTCGCCAGCGTGGCTTCTTGAGTGTAGACTCCACACGGCCCACGCAGAAGGCCTCGGGGAAAGCCAAGGGGAGATAAGCGGAAAATTCGGGTTTAGGGTTTAGGGGAAACTTAAGTAGGGTTTAGGGTTTAGGGTTTAGGGTTTAGGGTTTCGGGTTCAGGGTTTAGGGGGAAAATTGGGGTTCAGGCTTTAGGGCTTAGGGGTACTAGGGGATCTTGGGGATGTTCGGGTTGAGGTTTTAGGTTCTAGGGGCCCTCCCCACTTCAAAGATGCTCCTGGCGCTCGGATTCTTTCTCAACACCTCTCTCTCCCGCCCCAAAAACATGATAACGGAATAGGGTTCACTTCAAGCCCTACAGCCGCATCTTGCGTACCGGTGAGGGGAAAACGAAATTAGTCGGGGGGGGGGGGGGGGGGGGAGAGAGGTGAAGATGTCTTTTGGAGAAGGGGGTGTGGAGGGGCGGGGAGGGATGAGGGGTTCGGCTGGCTTGGGACCCTATACCCTTGCCCTAGACCCTCAACCCTAAAACCCTAAACCCGAAGACTGAAACTCCAAAGAAGCAATAGCCTACCCCAAAAGCCTCAAGCAAACAACCAAAGAACAACCTACGCCCCACCCTCCAAAACAAACACAGAGTCAAACCATAAGGACATAATGCACAACAAATATGTCTATAAAGAATGTAAAACTAATAATTTCAAGCCCGAGATGTCCCGACACCCTATAGACCCTAAAGCCTTGAAGCCCTCAATCCCCTCAAACAACGGCCTCGTAGCTGGTAAAGTGCCGACCCTGGACCCAGGACAGGTCAGACGGCTTCTCCTGGGGTTTGGGGTTTAGGGTTTAGGGCTAGGGTTTGGGACTTGGGTTTAGGGTGTAGGGTTTTTGGGGTGTTGGGGTGACCGGACAGAGATATGTTTCTGTTCTGAGTATACTTGGACCCGAAACTCTAAACCCGAAGCCGCGCTCGGGGCTTGGATCTTCGCAAGCTGGGAGCTTTACATGCGCCCGGACCCGGAACAAAGCACCCGACAAGTTCTGGGGTAGGTTTCGGGGGGGGGGGGGGGGCCTTTCAAAAACTATGAACTTTTAAGGCATCATAAGGATTATACAGGGCACTGAGCATCATTAAAACGAAAACATGTCAAGAATTATGACAAACCTACCCCTGTGTCCCCATTTTTGCTGAGGGTCCTTCAGCTGCCGTTTCCACGCGTCCTCATCCCGCCTCTTCTGGTCGATGATCTGGCATGGCTTCAAGGTGTGTTGCCAGCGGGCTGGGGTTTGGGGGTGTAGGGTTTGAGGGTTTGAGGGTTTGAGGGTTTGAGGGTGCAGGGTTTAGGGTTTGAGGGTGTAGGGTTTGAGGGTGTAGGGTTTAGGGTTTGAGGGTGTAGGGTGAGGGTTTGTAGGGTTTAGGGCTTAGGGGTTTGTAGGGTTTAGGCTTTAATAATTAAGGGCATCAGGGCTTGAGGGACAGATCCAATATGCCCGGAAAATTAACCCGAGCACCATCGAAGCACTCTCGTCAACTTGCCGTGTCCACCGCATCCACTTGCTCCCGCGCGTCAAACACCTGCGCAGGGTGCGCAGGCTGCTCAAGCTCGAGCCCTCAAGCCTAACCCCAAACCCCAAACCCTAAACCCCAAACCCTAAACCCACACCCCAAAACCTAAACCCCAAACCCTAAACCCCAAACCCTAAACCCTAAACCCCAAAACCCTAAACCTTCAACCCAAGGCTCTTAGCTGCTCGGGAGATGCGACCCCGAGCCTGCTGCTTCTCGTGCTTCTTCAGCTCTTCCCATGCCACCTGGACGCACTTCCAAGATACCTCATATAGTATAAATATTTGCTCACCCCCCCCCCCTCGACAGACCCCCGGAAGCAAAAAAAGGGCTGAGGGCGCGACGGACAGCATAGCTGCACACAGTAGCCAGACACGTTAACAAACAATAGAGATATATGGTACCCCCCCTCCCCAAAGATCTATACTTTTTTGCTTTGTTTAATGCCTTTGATGTTTTTCTCTGTTGTTGTATGTGTTTCTTTTGTTGTCTGTTAAACCTATGTGTTTCTATTTTAAAACCCTTATTGAAATATTGAATGTCCAGAAGGGTTGGCATTATTGAAACCCTTATTGAAATATTGAATCAACAAGGGTGATCATTATTGAAACCCTTATTGAAATATTGGATTTCAATAAGGGTTGGCATTATTGAAACCCTTCTTGAAGTATTGAACTTCAATACGGGTGGTCATTATGGAAACCCTTATTGAAATATTGAATTTCAATAAGGGCGGAACCAAGAACTAAGAACTAAGACTGCCAGGGACTCTTGGTCTGAGTTCTTAGTTCCTAGTACAGCCCTTATTCAAATTCAATATTTCAATAAGGGTCATCATCATCATGACCTCACTCTGAAAGAGCGTCGCGGTCCGCCTCGAACTGGCGCTGCGCGTGTGCTACTGCCGCTCTGCGGTGCCACGCGCGCTGCCTCTGAGGCCAAACGCCAAGAAGGCCTGAAGCAGCCCCTGGGGCCCAATGCTTCAGGCTGCAGCATCCTAGCGGGATTGATGGCGCGCTCCGCGCTGCTCATCTCTGAAGAACTGGGCCTGTGCCAGCACTTCTTTTATGAGCCGTCGAACAAGAAGCTCCCTCCACATGTTGGGGATTCTGGCTCTTTCCCGCTTGGATTTTGCCTTGCCGGACAGTGCACATATTGGGAAAGTAGGCGTGACTCCATTGCTGTGTTGTTGCCACATCCACTTTAGACCCTCCCTGCAAACAGCTCTTTTTCTGACGTGCTGCAACAAGGAAACCCTACAAGAGAACTTAAACCCACAACAAGGACAAGTGACACCGGTCGGATTATACGCTTCAATGTCCAAGAGCGCATCTTCGGGGTTAGGGTCTCTGTGCGTGCGCACACGTTTCTGGTGAAAACGAAGCCACCGTTGGTCCAGAAACTTAGAAGAACAGTCAGGACAAAACACGTCCCTGTCAAGCGTCTCCCAGTTCCTAAACGATAAGCATCTGGCCAACAGCTTCTGGCGAGAGGCTTCACTGAGCCGAGTCAGATGCTGGAAAATCTGTTCGGTCTGCTGTGCAGGAAGATCAGGGCCCAAAACGGCTTTGACCTGACCCAGATCCCTTTCCCAGAGCAAGTGCCATGGACTGCGCGGGGCTTGGTCTTCAAAGTCAAAGATGCCAGTAATGAGACCCCAAACCTGAGGAGGACCACCAAGCTTACTAGCAACCAACCACGACACTCTAGCCACAACCAGCTGCGACTCAACAGTGTGAACCCCTAGCCACTCTCGCAGTCTCTCAGACGTGGGCCGGTCTCTGTACTTTTCAGGCCCGGCGGGGAGCTCGTGACAAAAGCAGTGCAGTCTCCAGAGGAAAACGTTCTGCTGCCTTTCGAGTTTGGCCGTTTCGCTTTTGGTCAAGGCATAACATTCAAGGGCCCCCACCAAGTGACACCTGACAAGCGAAGCATACAGAACTTTCAGCGTCTCAGGTTTCAGACCTCGATTCTTCCAAACCCTTGCGGCCAAACTGTTGAAAGCAGCACGGGCGCAGCGAAGTCGGTGATCAATTTCTCGCCGGTTTGAGTGACTGTTGTCTAAGTGGTCACCCAAATACTTGACGCTATCTTGAACTTTCACAGTGCCCTGCCGATTAGGGAGACGGTCGGAGTAAGCCGAATCATCCCGAAGCCTTTCAGCCCCAGCCCCATTGAAACGCCTAACTCTCTCAAACTTCTCAACGTTTGGCAGCAGACCTTCTCCCTCAGCGACCTCACAAAAATCCCGCATTTCGGTCACCACATGCTGAGTAGGGCATAAGACAATGCTAGCAACATCATCAGCGTACACAGCGTCAGTGAGATCGTAATTCTTGTCGGCGGCAGCAGCATTGCCCGTGGGGTGAGTGAGGCTTGCTTGGCTGTTCGTCCTAACACAGACACTAGGAACACCAGAACCGGCCAACCTCCTAAGCCTACGTTGTTTCAGGGCTCTGAGAGTACGATTCATGGGACCCAAACTAAGCATAGCACTCTCCCTCCCTCCTTGGACGACTCCTTTTAGGACCTGCTGGTATCGGGTGTTGCTGGAACCATACTCATAGCACGACTTGTTAAGAGTAGCCTCAAAAACCTTGATGTCACTAACCCCCAACCCAGCATCCTGAAGATCCCGAATGAGGTCCGAGCGATCGATCATGTCAAAATATTTTGTTTGGTCGTACAGCACCAATTCCCAAGACTGTTTTGCCTTGGTGAGGCGCCAAAGAGTATGCCTGACTACAAAGATTGCATGTGTACGGCTACTGCCTGCCCTATACCCATAGTGCCAATAATCAATAGCACTGCGTTGAAGAAGTTTGAGTCTCGAAGCATAGACGCCTATGATGACTTGGAAAAGGTGATGACGCAATCCTATCCCCCTGTAAACATCACGATCATGGATATCACCCTTCTTCTTCCATATCCAAACCATCCTAGGGTCTCTAAGCTCACTAGGGACACAGACACAAGCTTCTTCGTCGTCGTGGTTATCCACGATGTGCTGGGCAAACTTCATCAGCAGGCATCGCATTGGAGCATCTCCTGCTTTTAGCAGAGCTGCTCCTGGGCCGTCGGGCTTGGTTGCTTTGCCGACACGCATGGCTCCAATGCTTTTTTGGATTTCCTGGGCAGTTGGGGGATTAGCAAGATGACCCTCGAGACTGCATCGCCCCGATTGTCGCTCACAGCTAGAAACTTCTCTGCCTCCGAACACCCGCAAACCGTGCTGGAGCCACGCCTGCTGTTCAGCTTCTGAAGTCAAGGCAGCTCTGCCGGAGTCAAGCTGCACGTAAACCTTTGGAGAACGCACTTTCCTGCCACTCAAACGCCGCTCAATTGCATAGAGCCTTCGAAAATCATTGCTCTGCGCCGCACATTGAGCTTCCTTTCCCAGTTCTTCGATCCAGCATGTCTTGTCAAGCTTCACTGCTTGACGAACTTTGCGATTCACTTCTTTCAGCGCAGCTTGATGTGCTAGAAAGGACTGGTGAGCTGCTTCATTTGCGGTATCAGCATCAAAGGCTTCTCTAGCTTCGCGCAGCGATCTAAGACATTGGGCCTTTTCATGAATGAGATCCTTCGTCTGCGAGGTGATGTACGGCTGGCGGATGCCGTCATCAGGCTTGAAGAAATGCTTTTGCTGCAAAACTTGAAGCTGCTGTTTCAACCATTCCCAATGTTCAGTGACCTCTCGTTGGTGTTCATCTTGCTCCTTGCACAATCTCTCCAGATCCTGTCTGAAGAGTTGGAGGACCACTGGGTCTCTGAGAGCCTCCCAGTTCCATCTCACGCCTTGCCGCTGAGGAGCTGTTTTTGGCTTCTGGCAGCTCACTTTAGCAAGAACTGGCACGTGATCTAGTCTTCCATCCGAGCGAAGGTGTACTGGCCATTGTGGCTGAGTCCGGGCGCGGCATACCGCTTGGGTGTCCCTGCAGTCAATCGCAAGGAAGTCAATCTGACGTGATTGTTCTTGGCCATTTCCATATGTGTAGCAGGTGCTGAGGTGTGGGTCCCGGAAATGAGTATTGGCTAGCCGCAACGTCATTGCTTCGCAAATGTCCAGTAGAGCCTGTCCGTTTGCAGAGGGCTGGCCTTCTGGAGCCTGGGCCCACTTACCTGAACATGGCTCGCATTTGCAGACTGTGCCATTGTTGTCGATGCCCAAATGTTTTGTTGCTCTCGCGGGCAGCGCTTCCATGGTGCTCTGCAGGAGATCGTAAAACTTAGTCCTGACCTCCTCTGAGTCCCACTCTCCTGGAGCATACCCCGACCCGTAGACATCATGTCTATTCGAAGCTTTGATCTCCAAAAACATGAGCCTTTCTGAAATGTTATGCACAGTAACATCGCCTGCATGCCTGTTTTTGCGAACCATCACGGCCACTCCTGCTGCATATCCTGGCCTCCATTTTGAGGCTCCGTGCTTGTAAATGACGTAGTGCTCGCCAACCGTCTTGCTTGTACCAGTCTCCATGGTCCCCTGCAGCATCGCGACGTCCACCTTGTTCTCAAAGAAGACGCTTTCTAGGAGGAACCACCTGCCTGCACTCTTGTTGCTGCAGCTGTCTTCTTTTGCTGACAGCACGTTGAAGGAGACAAGTGTTTCGAGGTGTCTACGTGCCTGCCCGGGTCTTTTCTTCACAGCACGGCCTTCTGGGTGAGATGAAGGCGTCCTATCTTGATGCGGTAAGGAAATGCCAGGAAAAATCTCATGCCAGTTGCTTTCTGAAACTTGGCGACCTCTAATTTGGACTGCTTGTCCACCTGCTGCGGCATAAGCTGCTCTGCGAATGCTTTGCTTTCGCACTCCACGCAGTGCTGTCCGAGTTCTTGGCGGTATCACCTGACTGCCGTTTTCGCCTCCCGAAGAAGAAGGCTCCATCCGCGCGTCAGGCAGCGCGGAAACGCTCGGCTCTGCCACATGGCAGCGCGGACTTGCGACCGCACAAGCCATCTCGGCAACGAAAGTGTCATGAAATTGCTGGCTGCTGGGAGTGAACTTCTCAGTCTTCTTTCGAAGTCTGGCTCTTTGGTACCGCAGTGCTCTTACTTTCTTCCCCGCTTGCCATCCTTCATGGGCGTCTGCTTGGACAGATCGTCTTCGAGCTCTTCCTCCTCTTGTGCCTCTGCGTCCTCTGTTGGCGCAGCGACGCTGCCCCAATGTGCCACCATCCCCGCAACCTTCTTGAGATTGCGATCTTCGCGTGGAACACCTTTCCTCACACTCACCAGTCCAAACACTGCATGTAGTGGCTGGGCGTACGTGAGCATGAAGTCGCGCAGCTTGCTGCCCTCCAAACCAGACTCGTAGATCACGCTCCATCCCCACGGTTTGTCCTCTGTCATCTTTCGCTTTGACACTGGCCTGCAACTTTGCACGCACTCCGTCATGGGCCTTTCGTGAATGCTGTTGAGGTACTGTGTCACTGTTTCCACGGTCTGAGACTCGTCTGAAATATTGAGGAATTGTTTTAATGCTTTGAACTGCGGATGTCTTCTCATCTGTTCGCCTTGATCTGGATTTGCGCTGTTCATAGCCTCCATGTTTGCCTGAAGAATGAGTGCATGTACCACGTGGCCATGCCCACCCATAGGATGAGGCCCCTGCTGAGGCTTGGCTTCCTTCCACATGTTGTGCGCTTCTGCGGCCATCTTCTTGAGCTTGTTGTCTTGAATCCATATGATTACTTCCACTGCGGCCTCTACTCGATTCAAGCGATGCCCTTGCTGCACAATGACCTGGCTGTGCAAGCTCTGTCCTTCTTCCAGTCGGCGGAGTCTTTCTTCGACACTGAGGCTGGAGGATGCAGGATTCTGGAGCTTGGCCTTTTTGCCGTCGTTCGGTGGAGGTTGGGAGGATCTTTGGAGCTTTGCGAGTGCAGACTGACCAGTGGCCATGAACTAGCGCGAGGAGTACTAGTAATCTACCCACTGACATTGCCTTTGACAGCCTGAGCCTTTTCAATAAGGGTCTTAAAATAGAAACACATAGGTTTGGATTCTTAGTTCCTAGTACCGCCCTTATTGAAATTCAATATATTTCAAAAAGGATTTCAATAAGAGGTAACCCAGGAACTAAGAATCCGTACCGGATAGAGGTCTCATTCGTTTGAAAGGAATTCCTATTGGTTTAGGCTCATATTCATTTAGTAGGATTCCTACTAATTCTTATTAAACGAATCTTATTTTTCATAGGAGTCCTATTAATTGCTATTAATCTTCACTGCGTTCTTTTGATTTGTTAAGGGTTCCTATTCAATTTAATGGGCTTTCTACTAGCTTCCCCGATAAATTTCGTAGGAGCCCGAAAGATTCCTACTTATTTTCATAGGATTCCAGTGAAGTTTCATATGGTTCCTAATTATTTTGATAAAGCTCCTACTACTGCAATAAGACTCATATCAATTTCAGAGCTCTTACTCATGATATGTGGATTCGTATTAATTTTAATAGGGATCTGATTCATTTGAAAGGGATTCCTATTGGTTTAGGCTCATATCATTTTTAATAGGATTCCTATTAGTTAAGGGTTCACATTCGTTATAGGAGTCCCATTGGTTCCTATTAATTGTAGTAGGGGTCCTCTTCAGTTTATTAGGATTCCTATCAACTATCATAGGGTTCTCATTAACGTGGGCAGAAGCGCAGCATCAAGCACTTTTCCTCGCACTTCCGTAAGCAACTCCAGTAGCTGTTGCTAGCATAGCTCTCTGTGTTTTTAATATATTTCATATTTCTCATGAGTGTAGAACCCCTAAAAGAATCTCACCAAAACCTGAGTTTCCAAAAATCCAAAAATCCAAAAATCCCAACCCAAGTTTCGGATTTTTGGAAACTCGAGGAATTTGCTCAAAATCCAAAAAAACCAAAATTCCTCGAGTTTCCAAAAATCCAAAAATCCAAAAATCCCAACCCCAGTTTCGGATTTTTGGAAACTCGAGGAATTTGCTCAAAATCCAAAAAAACCAAAATTCCTCGAGTTTCCAAAAATCCAAAAATCCAAAAATCCCAACCCCAGTTTCGGATTTTTGGAAACTCGAGGAATTTGCTCAAAATCCAAAAAAACCCAAAATTCCTCGAGTTTCCAAAATTCCAAAAATCCAAGAATCCCAACCTCAGTTTCGGATTTTTGGAAACTCGAGGAATTTGCTCAAAATCCAAAAAAACCCAAAATTCCTCGAGTTTCCAAAATTCCAAAAATCCAAGAATCCCAACCCCAGTTTCGGATTTTTGGAAACTCGAGGAATTTGCTCAAAATCCAAAAAAACCAAAAATTCCTCGAGTTTCCAAAATTCCAAAAATCCAAAAATCCCAACCCCAGTTTCGGATTTTTGGAAACTCGAGGAATTTTGGGTTTTTTTGGATTTTGAGCAAATTCCTCGAGTTTCCAAAAATCCGAAACTGGGGTTGGGATTTTTGGATTTTTGGATTTTTGGAAACTCGAGGAATTTTGGGTTTTTTTGGATTTTGAGCAAATTCCTCGAGTTTCCAAAAATCCGAAACTGGGGTTGGGATTTTTGGATTTTTGGATTTTTGGAAACTCGAGGAATTTTGGGTTTTTTTGGATTTTGAGCAAATTCCTCGAGTTTCCAAAAATCCGAAACTTGGGTTGGGATTTTTGGATTTTTGGATTTTTGGAAACTCGAGGAATTTTGGGTTTTTTTGGATTTTGAGCAAATTCCTCGAGTTTCCAAAAATCCGAAACTTGGGTTGGGATTTTTGGATTTTTGGATTTTGGAAACTCGAGGAATTTTGGGTTTTTTTGGATTTTGAGCAAATTCCTCGAGTTTCCAAAAATCCGAAACTTGGGTTGGGTTTTTTGGATTTTTGGATTTTTGGAAACTCGAGGAATTTTGGAGTGGTGCTCTTCCCCCCCCCCCCCGCTTCCTGGACAGATCGGAAATACAATTCCGGGGTCTGTCGAGGGGGGGGGGGTGACCAAATATTTATATAGAGTATCTTTAATATGTAGTGTAGAGATATTTATATATGCGAAGTAGGTGTAGTATAATATGTATATATATATATAGTGTGTATATGTATATATATATATATGCTCCCCCCCCCCCCCCCAATGGACCCACCGCGGATGGCAGCCGAGTCCTAGCCAGATCAAGGCAAAAAACAACAAAACAAGAAACTAACAAAAACCAACAAACCAAAAACATCCAAAAAACCAAAAAAACCAAAAAAACCAAAAAAACCATCTTTTCCAAAACTATGGGGCTGGGGCCTCCAAAAGATTGTTTTTTTGGTTTTCTCGAGAAAAAGATGGTTTTTTTGGTTCGAAACCATCTTTTTCTCGAGAAAAAGATGGTTTTTGAGCAGCCGCTCTTCTAAAAACCATCTTTGTCTCGAGAAAAAGATGGTTTTACCAGGACAAGACCTCCAAAAACCATCCTTTTCTCGAGAAAAAGATGGTTTTACCAGGACAAGACCTCCAAAAACCATCTTTTTTCTCGAGAAAAAGATGGTTTTTCCAGGACAAGATCTCCAAAAACCATCCTTTTTCTCGAGAAAAAGATGGTTTTTCGAAGAGCGGCTGCTCAAAAACCATCTTTTTCTCGAGAAAAAGATGGTTTCGAACCAAAAAAACCATCTTTTTCTCGAGAAAACAAAAAAAACCATCTTTTGGAGGCCCCAGCCCCATAGTTTTGGAAAAGATGGTTTTTTTGGTTTTTTTGGTTTTTTTGGGTTTTCTCGAGAAAAAGATGGTTTTTTGGTTCGAAACCATTTTTTTCTCGAGAAAAAGATTGTTTTGAGCAACCATCCTTCGAAAAACCATCTTTTTCTCGAGAAAAAGATGGTTTTACCAGGAGAAGACCTCCAAAAACCATCTTTTTCTCGAGAAAAAGATGGTTTTACCAGGACAAGACCTCCGGAAACCATCTTTTTCTCGAGAAAAAGATGGTTTTTCCAGGGTAAGATCTCCAAAAACCATCTTTTTCTCGAGAAAAAGATGGTTTTTCGAAGAGCGGCTGCTCAAAAACCATCTTTTTCTCGAGAAAAAGATGGTTTCGAACCAAAAAAACCATCTTTTTCTCGAGAAAACCAAAAAAACCATCTTTTGGAGGCCCCAGCCCCATAGTTTTGGAAAAGATGGTTTTTTTGGTTTTTTTGGTTTTTTTGGTTTTCTCGAGAAAAAGATGGTTAAGTTTTAGGGGTTTAAGCCTCATGCACTACAGGGTTATAAGGTTCTAATCCTATAGGTATTGCCTTAACCTTTAACCCTAAACCTTTAACTTTAAACCCTGCAGGGTTAACCCCGTGAGAAATTTAGAGATAGACCCCGAAAAGACCCTAAACCTTCTTACAGGGTTTAATGGTTTAAAAACCGATAGGACATGTATACCTTCAGCGCCTGTAGGGTTCAAGCCTTTGAACGTGCTAGACCCCTATAGGGTGCTAAGGTTCTGACCCTAAAGGGTTTAGGATTAAGGCTTAAATGCCCTCTAGGTTTAAATGCCTAAGTCTTAAACCCCAAACCTTTAAACCTTCATCCTATGGGGTTTGAAGGTCAAGGGTTTAGGCTTGATTGCCGAGGGCTTTAGGGTCCTGACCCTAGAGGGTTTAGGGTTAAGGAATAGATGCGTAAACCTTAAACCCTTAAGGTTTAAACTCTATGGGCTTAGGGGGCTTAGGTTTTTTTTTAAACCCTAAGCCTTTAAACCTTCACACTACAGAGTTTAGAGGTGTTAAGGGTGACAAATTGATTACATACTTAGCTTTAAATGCCTGAATCTTAAACCCCAAACCTTTAAACCTTAACCCTATAGGGTTTAAAGGTTAAGGGCTTAGTGTTAATCGCTGTCTTAGGTTTAAATGTCTGAATCTTAAACCCTAAAACTTTAAACCTTCACCCTATAGGGTTTAAAGGTTAAGGGTTTAGGTTGAATCGTCAGCTTGGATTTAAATGTCTAAGTAAAGAATCCTAAACCTTTAAATCTCATCCCTATGGGGTTTAAGGTTAAGGGTTCAATATGAACTGCCGGCATAGGTCTAAATACCTAAACCTTAAACTTAAACCCTAAACCTTTAAATATCTTAACCCTATAGGGTTTAAAGGTTAGAGGCTTAGCGTAAATTGCCGGAATAGGTTTAAATGCCTAAATCTTAAGCCCGAAACCTTTAAACCTTAGCCCAACAGGGTTTAAAGGTTAAGGGTTTAAAATTAGTTGCAGGCTTAATTAGGTTTAAATGCCTACATCTTATATCCTAAACCTTTAAAAATCTTAACCCTATAGGGTTTAAAGGTTAAGGGCTTGGCTACAGGTTTAAATGGCTAAATATTAAACCCTAAGCCTCTAAACTTTAACCCTACAGGGTTTAAAGGTTAAGGGTTTAAAATTAGTTGCAGGCTTAGGTTTAAATGCCTACATCTTAAACCCTAAACCTGTAAAAATCTCAACCCGATAGAATTTAAAGGTTAAGGGCTTAGCTTTAATTACCGGCATAGGTTCAAATGCCTAAATCTTAAACCCTTAACCTTTAAACCTTAACCCTACAGGGTTTAAAGGTTAAGTTTTTTTTTTTTTTGCAGGCTTGGTTTAAATGCCTAGATCTTAAATTATAAACAAAAGCCAACAGAAAGAAAAACCCTCTGTGCGTGTGTGAGAGGGTGAATTAAGGAATACAGTCAAAAATCCGGTCACCGGAAAATCACCAGACAGCATAGGTTTTATCGGTATTTGCGGTACTTTTGCAAAGATCAAGGCCCGCGGTGGGTCCATTGGGGGGGGGTGACCATATATATATATATATATAATAGGGTTAGCCTTTTGTATACGACTGCCAAAACCGGCTCGAGGTGCTAATGGACGCAACAAGAGGGGTGTCGCTTTTCAAGTGTTCCCATCGTTTTACAGAGTTTTAGCATCAATCATCCACGCTTGATGTTTGTAGGTGTCGCTTTGGGAAAAATCACGGCTATAGCACACCCAACGGTTCATTAACCTAGGGGTGTCGCTTCTCAAGTGTTCCCATCGTTTTACAGGGTTTTGGGCATTCGTGTCCACCCCTTACTTAATTGAATGGCTGGGGGTTTTGGCGCTTGCTCATATAGTAGAGTTCTATATAGCCTAAAAGGTTACAGGTTACCTACCCAGTCCCTAGGGAAAAGAATACAGGGGTCGGGATGAATACGCATCCCTTTATGGTCCCTTTATGGTCCCTTTACTCTAGTTATTAAGGCGTCATATTACCACAAGTCTGCGAGAGCGCAACAGTCTGCTAGAGTTAAAAGCCTGAACCCTTGATCAGTCCCTTGATCCTACGTGATAGAAGGAAACAACGGCCGCAGAGGGGGCGGAGTAACTAGCTTCTCAACCCCCCGCCCCGCCTACAGCAACAAGCCCCCCCCCTCAAACCCTAAACACCCTAACCCCAAGCCCTAAACCCGAAACCCTATGAACCCAATAATCCCTAAACACAAACCCTAAGCCCTAAACCCTACGAACCTCAACCCTAAACCCCGAACTTACTTCGTGACCGCAAAGTAAAGCCGCGGCGCGTCGCCGGTCTGTAGACGCTCGTCCCGGTCGTCGTTGCCGATGTCGTTGAACCTCACTGCGCGCGAAGGGGTTTCGGGTTTTGGGGGTTTAGGGTTTAGGGTTTAGGGTTTAGGGTTTAGGGTTTAGGGTTTAGGGTTTAGGGGTGTAGGCTTTTGGATTTTAGGGGCTTTTCTCTTAGGGGCTTTAGGGTTTAGGGCCTAGGGAAAGGTAGGGTGTAGGAGGGTGTAGTAGGCTTACTGATTACTGTTGTAGGCACAGCCTTGGGATTTCTTCTCCGGCCGAGGGTTTGGGGTCTCCAGGAAGGGTCGTGCCGGCGCCTGCTGTAGTCCAAGCGGTCTGGCTTCCGAGCGGGAGGGTTGAAGTCCTGGGGATCCACGCAGAGTGGGGTATGCCACTTTTGTGCCTATAGGTTTTGGGGGTTTGGGGGCTTAGGGTGTAGGGTTTAGGTGTTGGGGTTTCGGGTTTAAAGGTTTAGGTGCAGTACCCCTCTCTCCCCGCAAAGGAAGAGGGCTTAGGGCTCGTCATGGCTGGGGTGAGGCCTGTGCCATGCATTTGAACCTGGGCTAAACCCAATGCCTTACAAACGAACCTGCAAAAGCTACCCCTAAACCCTAAACCCCAAACCCCAAACCCCAAACCCTAAACGCTAAACCCTAAACCCAGGCCTTCTTTACGCGCACTTGGCGGCTCTGGGAATGCTTTGGGCCGTTGAAGCCGTTTGGGGGGGGCTTTCATATGGGTGGTTGTCAAAATTATGAACCCTTTTGGGGTACCCTAAATATAAGGCGCCGTATTATAATAGGGATCCAAAAAGGGACCATCATCTTGTAATTTTGACAACTGCCCATATGTACTCTCACCTCTGCACCCTCGAGACCAGCTGTCCTGGTTGTCCGTTGGTTGCAGAACCTTCACATGAGGAGTCTTCGCAGGCATGAGCCCAGTATGGGGAGGTTGGGCCTACTTTTTGGACGTCCCCTCGCATGCCACAGGGTGATCAGCTTCGAGCTCATCGCTCATTGTGACCAGGTTTGGGTTTCTCTCCGGTTTCGGGTCTAGGGCTGAGGGTTTTGGGGTTCAGGGTCCACGGCTTGGCGGTGCTGCTCAACTGTGGCTGTCGCCTTCGGCTGCTCCTACTGGCGCTCTCAAACCGAGGTGGGCCCGCAGTTTTTTCTGTCCCAAACCCTAAACGCCAATAAACCCTAAACCCTAATCCCTACTAAAGCCATCTCAAGCCAAAACTCCGAACCCAATTCTGCCCAGCCTTGCGCTCCCTGCGCTGATTCACGTCGTCCGCGTCGTGGCTCTTCTTTTCTTTCAGTGAAGGCCTTGGAAAGCTCAAGGCTTTTGTAGGGCTTACTTCAACCGTGGCCAATAGATCTTCAATCATAAAAATGCACAAGTAAAAAACACATGTATGTGCATACTCACATATAATATGTGTGCATCTACATAGAGAGAGAGAGAGAGAAAGACCGATTCTTAAATGTACACATATATAAACTGTGCTACTACAACGCATACTAATCACACATTGAATGTCATGTATGATGAGCTGTTTGGCTTTAAGGCTTAGCATTAAGAATGCGAAGGGTGATTCTCTGGCGATTCTACCCATGGAGAGGAAGCAACAGTCCCAAGCGTAAGGCGCAACCCCCTGCATGAGGACCCTCTGCTAGTCATTTGAGGGTCCGTGTTTTATGTGCATCATTTTAATTATATTTTTTGTTTTTGTTTTATCTTAATTTTATTTTATTTTTTTTTTGGGGGGGGGGGGGGAAGGGGGGTCCGGGAAGTCAAAACGTCCAAGCCAAACCTGCGGACGCCTAAGGCTGGCACATGTCCAAAGCCGCCCAAGGGCCTCCAAGAAAGCGTAAGATTCAAGCCTGTTTAGGGTTTAGGGTTTAGGGTTTAGTAAGGGTTTAGGGTTTAGGGCTTAGGGCTTAGGGCTTAGGGTTTTTCCTAAATCAACTAACATAGAACCGTACACGAAGAATCCTGCACCCTACTCGTGTCAGTGCAATGTGTTCATGAATAAAACCATTTCACGCATGGAGGCTTATCTAAATCGCGGGCCCGCGCCGTATGGGACCTCTGTTAAGACATGTTCCTAAGAGTTTCAAGGCTACCAAAACCCGAAACCCCAAACCCTACCAAACCCTAAACCGTAAACAGCCAGGAGGTGAACGGCCTGCACTGGGGTGTTGGAGGATTAAGGTTTCAGGGGCTTAGGGGGCTAAGGGTCTTGATTTTGGGATCTCGGGGGTTGAGGGGTGTAGGGTTTAGAGGTTTTGGGGGTTTTGGGGTTCAAGGGGTTTAGGGTTTCAAGGGTTCAGCGTTTCGGGTTTTAGAGGTCAGGGTTTCAAGCCCCAAGTCCAGTTCATCAAATCCACTGGGGCCTCGCCGGCCGGCGCTGCAAGCGGGAGTCTCTCTCTCTGTCGCTCGGTGCTTGCTTGCTCTTACAGGGTTCAGGGCTTAGAGCTTAGGGCGTTTTGGGTTTAGGGTTTCAGGGTTTCGAGTTGAGGGGTTTAGGGCTTAGGGCTTAGGGCTTAGGAAGACGACTTCAAGTTGAGTTGTGGGTCGGCGCTGGGCCTGTGGAGGCTTATGATGCATGCAATCCCTACAAGTACACCCCCAAAAAAAACCAAGCGCTGACATCCCCTAGAATTCCTTTATAGACTCATCATGCATGGTTGTTTGGGTCGACTGCTCAAGGTTGCGCTTTTTTGAGGGGAGAGTCGGACTCTCCCCCCCTGAATCAAACGAGACCTACTCCAATCTTGGGCACGGCTGCCGTAGATGCGGGAACAACCCGAAGAGACCCGAGATTTCCGTGAAACCCTTCGGGTTTGGGGTTTAGTGTTTAGGGTTTAGGGTTCGTGGATGTGTGCTCTGCTGCTGAGAAAGGCCGAGCAGTGGACTGCGGCGGCGCATCACGAACGGCGCCACGAGCTCAAAAACGAAAAGGCTTTAAGGTTTAGGCGTTTAGGGTTTTCGGGGTTTTCGGAGTTTAGGGGTTGAGGGGTTTAAGGGTTTAGGGGTCTGGGGTACCGGGTTTTTGAGGTCTAGGGTTCAAGGTCTAGAGACAGCCAGATGACCTTTGCAGAGTTCGAAACACCGGCCAGCACAGAATCGTATAAAGACCTCGGAGGTATGCAACAATGCCCTGGGCCCCTTAGCCGGGGTGCTTTTAGGGGGGGGCCCCAGGAAAATCTGAAATTCCGTGGGTTACAAGGGCTCCGTGGGAGTGCATTTTGCTCCAAAGCAACCCAGTAAGCCTCTCGGCGCGACATGCCCCATGAGCCAGAAACCCCAATAAACCCCTAAACCCCTAGACCCACACACCCCAAAGCCTGCACCCAAACATGAAACCCCAAACCCTAAGCCTAAAACAGCGCGTCAAAGACCAGTCTCCTGAGCTCAGCTCCGGGAAACCCTGGGTTCAAGACCCTGGAGACCCAAAATCCGCCCTCTAGAGCCTGAAAACCCTCACATTCCTTTAGGGTTTGTAGGGCTTCGGGTTTAGGGTTTAGGGTTTGGGGTTTAGGGTTTAGAGCCAATCTTCTTGACCTTGGGCCACAGCCCTGGCCTGCTCGAGCTTGAACTTCTCCTGGGCACCAGTGCAGCGATGGCCCACACCACAAATCGGGTTCCCAGAAGAGGGTCCATTCTTGGTAGCACTTAGTTTCATGGGCTTCGGGTTTAGGGTTTAGGGTTAGGGTTTAGGGTTTAAGGTTTAGGGTCTAGAGCCAATCGGTAGGTACATTGTCCTTTAAGGGCTTCCCTTGGCTTGCAGAGGGTATCTAAGGGGGTATTGAAACCCAGGGGCCCCACTGGTAGCACGATGTATTCGTTTTTCCGGGTACCGAATTCGATACTAGTACCCCTAAACCCTAAACCCTAAACCCTAAACCCTAAACCCTAAACCCTAAAACCCTAAACCCTAAACCCTAAACCTTAAACAAGTACTACACATGGACCCTCTTTGATTGGGGGCATCCTTGGCTTTGGCAACGCCAGAAGTATACCTTCCTGGACTCTAGACCGCTAAGCTTTCGTAAATTGAAGCCCACCAAACCTCTAGCAAGACATGAGACATCCCAAAGCTCTAAAGCGGTTTAGGTCTAGGGTTTAGGTTTACCCTTTAATGGATTTGTATATGGTACCTCATTACCTCATTCCCTACAGGAGCCGAGAGCCCAGCTGCCCCATCGACCGTCAGCCTCTCGGCGGCCTCCTTCAAGACCGAGGCAGCAGCCTGTGAAGGAGGGTTTAGGGCTGTTTTCGGAAGCATCAATCACCAGTATCACAACGTACAGCTGCAAAGCCCGCGCCCGCCCAGAGCAAGAGGACAGCGATGTTCTCAATCCCAGAAGCAGCAAATGCAACTGCAAAACCTGAGGGCACACCTCAGCTGCTGCAACGGCTTCGTCCAGCTCCTGGCAACAGGCTTGGGGGGGGGGGGGGGGGTTGTGACAAAGCTGCCGCCCCCTTGAACCCTAAACCCCAAACCCTGTATGATTCCGGGGCATTTGCAGCCGAAACCCACAACGCACAAAGTGCGGAGCTCATATGGCTTCGACCCTCCTGCGCTTCGGATATCCCAAATACATTCCCCACTTTTGCATTGGCAGTTTATACGATTTTGTATGGCTATGCAATTGTAGTACTAAATTATTAAGATACGATCATTCTACTATTATCAGACCAGAGCCTCGAATGGCAGGCACGTGTAGGGAACATGCCAAAATTTGTCCCCTGGGACTACCCATCAAGGGACTAAAGGAGGGACGCAGACAAGGGACCTTAGGGTTTTTGGTTTAGGGTTTAGGGTTTAGGGTTTAGGGTTTAGGGTTTAGGGTTTAGGGTCAAGTAACAACGAGCTGCACAACAGCTTCGAATCCTTCACGTGGACCTCCGCCTTCTCCTGGCTTGGGTATTTAGGTTTTAGGGTCTGTGGTTTGGAGTTTAGGGTTTAGCGTTGGGGGTTTAGGGTTTGGGGTTCAGGGTTTAGCGTTGGGGGTTTAGGGTTTGGGGTTGAGTCTAGAGTTAGTGTCAAGGGTTTAGGGATTAGGGTTTGGTTATCTCCAAGTAGCGCATCCCGAAAACAAGGCCTTCAAAGGATGTAGCTGCAGGGGAGCGTTGAAAAATACTATACCATTCAGAACCTACTGACCAGGCTCATTACTTCAACTAACATCTTGGCTGTTTACATGAGAACACAGTACATTCCTGATGTCAGGATGCTATAAGATAGCTGCAACCCCCAAATTGCCAAAACCCTATTCTAATTATTCAGGCCCCTATTTAGATCCAAGACATCTGAAGCCCTAGAAGTCGTCTAGACGTTGAGGGCTTGATAGCTGTAGGGTATAGGGTTTAGGGTTTTAGGGTTTAGGATGTATGACGTCACTGCTTCACGACTGGCGACAGTCGGGAACCGCGAGGCTGCGCAAGCCACTTCGCGCTCAGGGGCCTTCCGCAGCAGGTAGCTCTAAACTCAACACCCTAACCCTAACCGTCATCCCAACACCTTGAACCCTACACTCGCCTTCGTCGCTCTCTTTTGCTCCTGCAGCGGCGGAGCGCAGGTCCGAAGCTATGCAGAAGGCGTTGATGATCTAGGGTCTTCTTTGGCTGCTGTGAAGGCGGAAGGTCGTTCCCTAGAGTGATCCCTGACGGTAGGGGGACATGAGGTACCTAAGGACATTCTCCGACCGATGGGGGCCCGCCTCGGGATGAGTTTCATTCCTTGGGGTCTAATGAACCCTATCATTGGGAGCATATAGCCCCATGCTACTATAATCCCCAGCAAGGTACATGGAGCATGAACCTGTGGGGGTCATAAGATACCCTATACTACGATACACCGTATTCAGGCATATGGCCCATATCTGCACCATTGTTGGGGTACTACTTGAGAATGATCATGTGTGTTCCTTGTTTGGGATTAAGTATTCATAAACATGCAAAATGGTCTTCCAATCACCCAGATAAAGCACTAATTAGGGTTCATCATTGTCTCATTGGGCCTGTCAGACACAGGATCTTTGCACCACTCGATTGATCACAAGGTTGTAGCGGCCTACAGACCTGAACCTAAACTCTAAACCCGAAACCCTAAACCCTAAACCAAAAAAACAACGCCACCATGCTACAAACCAAACAACTAGAACCTTCTGAGCCCTAGAAGCCTCCCCTCAACCTTATCAATGCCGTTGATCTGAACCCCTTTCTCTAAACCCCAATCACGCATGCTGAACCTGAAACGCCCTGAACCCCCCAAACACGCAGTAAACGCCCCAAATGCCCCAAGCCCCCTAAACCCTAAACCCTAAACCCCAAACCCTAAACCCTAAAACCTAAACCCTAAACCCTAAATGCCCGAAGCATCCTAAACTACTAAACAGTCAACCGATGCGTCTCCTGGATCTTCTGCTTAGCAGCCTGGAGCTGCTCCATGCGCAGCTTAACTTGCTCCCAGCCCTGGGGAAACCAGGGGGTTTTGAGGAGTTTAGGGTTTAGGGTTTAGGGTTTGGGGTTTAGGGTTTAGGGTTTAGGATGTAGGGAACTAGGGTGTTTGGGGATTGGGGTGTTTAGGGCCTAGGGGCTTAGGGTGTTCAGGGTTTAGGGCGTTTGGGGTGTTTGGGGTTCAGGTTGTTTGGGGTTTAGGGTGTTTAGGGTTTAGGGTGTTTGGGGTTTGGGGTTGCTTCTTTTTTCTTTGTTGGGGGGGGGGGGGGGGTGGGGGCACTAGTGAATGCCTGGACTTGAGATGCCGAACCCTAAACTACCCTAAACCCTCAACCCTAGACCCCAAACCCTTCGTTCCGGCCTTGTCGTGCTCTGCTTGGATCAGGGCCTTGAGTGATCCGCACTTGTCTAGCTCCTGTTGGCCGCCGGGGGTTTCGCCGGGGGTTTCCAAGCCGTCTGGGCCCTGAATTTGGGTCCATTGTTATAAGGCCATACTTCGGATCCCTGTCAACAAGGGTAAGGGACCACACTGAGGCATGGTTTTCAACCTTAGATTCGTATTAAGGTTCAGGGCTTACGGATGCTTAGGGCTTTGGGGCGTTTAGGGTTCACATGGGGGTTTCGCTTGTACTCCTGAGAATTCGGATTCTGGGAGGATGTGCGGGGTTCAGGGTTTAGGGAGTTGGGTACCCTATCATTCCTTGAAGGGTTATTCTGGGAGACCCGACCGACACCGAGAGGGGGGGTAAACACGGCACCCTAAACCCACAACAAGTCGGCCTTCTCCATGACCTTGGCGACCTCCTCGTGGATGAGGTCGAAGTTGTCCAGGTTGGCGGTTTTCATCTGCCCCCAGGCCGGCAAAAAAAAACAAACGTCACCATGAACCCCTTCAGGCTCAAGATTCCACGGTGATTCTGGGGGCCCCCTTATACTAACAGTCCTTTTAGTACCCGCTATTCGAATCCGAATTACGGGCTGTTAGTATAAGGGGGAACATCCCAAATTTAGGGCTAACACCAGCCCAAAGACTACGCGAGCTGTCCAAAAAACAGTTATGGAGGGGGGGGAGGGGGCGTGGCTCGTTTTCGGTTCTTTTTGTCCTTCCTGTCTCTCTGTCGTTTGTGACTTCTTCCTTCCTTTGTTTTGATTATGCTATCCTGCTTTCCTTTCTGTTTAAACCCTTCGCTTTCCTTTCTGTTTAAACCCTTCGTTTTCGCGCTCTCTCCCTCTCGCTCTCTCTCTCTCTCTCTCCTGTAGCGCTTGACCGCGACCTGGGTCATTCATTTTGTTGATGGGGCCATATAACCATATAGTCTTATATTGACAACTAGGTAATTTGTTTTAAACCCTTCTCCACCGTTCTACTCAGGCTTCTACAAGTCACGAGTACAGTAGAGACATGAAAAAAGGATGGGCCGGTGCAGCCCCCGCGCAGGTTCAAGGGGCTTAGGGTTTAGGGTTTAGGGTTTGGGGTTTATGGGAGTTGCGACTGTTGTGTTGTTTGGCTTCAGTTGCAGAAGTTGGGGTTAAAAATATCAGGGGATGGCCCCACCGCGAGACGCGCATCTCTTTTTCGGGGTCGCGGCTCAGCAGATTTCGCTGGTGCCAGGACCAGGGTGCTGGACTCAGTGGACGGGGCGGTGCAGCGTCCGAGCCGTCCAATTTCATGCCCAGCAGTCCACCTAGCTGTGGACAAAGCAGGTATTACGTTGGTGACTCAATGGGATCCACCTCAGGAGCTCTTAAGAACCCAAAACCTACTTCTCGACGGGCTCTTCGTATCAGAGCCCCTTACAGCCCGCAGTGAGTAGGCTTTGGGGTTCTTGAGGTACCAGGTTCTTCGGAGTTTACGAGCCTGCATAGGGATTATTTGGGTGTTCATATTTGCCCAAGTATGTAGGGTGCATTTGGGCAGTCAAGGGGGGGTGGCCTTGCGTGAAGTCCACTCTTCACCCAACTGCCGTGTCAACCGGCAGAAGTTCAAGAAGGCCAATGGGCCCCTGACTAACCTGGGCTTCCCCCCTGAAGTTCCCTTCATACGGCTTATTTCTCCCTAAATAGCCTTAATTATGGGGGGGACCTAGGGGGGGTAGTATAGAGGGGGTAGTAGCCATGAAATCTGGTGCAGACGTATCCTTCTCAGAAAGTTTATTGCGGATTTAGTCAGGGGCTTTCTGGAATCGAAAATCCCCATGGCCAGCCCACTGATGAGCCCTATCAAACTTATGAAACTCGAAGCTCTATAAGGACTGATACCCTAAACAAAAAAACCCCAAACAGCTACCTAAACCCGAAAAGACTCAAATCCAAGGCCGTCCACACGGGCTCAGGAAGATCATGGCCCTGGACATTCCATCTTCCTGGCGGGTACGCTCTCAAGTTCCGAGAACGCGCCCGCACCAACTTCGCGAAGCCCCTAAACCCTAAACCCTAAACCCTAAACCCTAAACCCTAAACCCTAAACCCTAAACCCTAAACCCTAAACCCTAAACCCTAAACCTTTAAACCTAAGACCCGAACCTCCTAAACCCTGTTGGGCAGCTCACCTTTGCGATGGGCTGACCTGCACAAGCCACATATCCAGGCGTGTGATCTGTAGCATCATTGCCAAACGGGATTACTTTGCAAATTGCTGCCCATTTCCTGCAGTAGAAGCTAGGAATAACAAGCGGTGGCCTTTGTGGTATAAAGGGCCTGCTAAGGGAACCTAACCCCCCCCCCCCCCCCCCCTTCCGAAATAGGGAAGAAGGGCCTACTCTGGCTCCTGGTCGTTGAGGGCTGGCTACAATGAAATAGGTTCAGTTGGGGGAGGCATTGTGAAGGGTTTGGGAGTTTAGGGTTTAGGGTTTAGGGTTTAGGGTTTAGGGTTTAGGGTTCAGGGGTATCTCTGAGAGGACCTGTTGCCGAACCCACCCAGGGGCAACGAGGCTCCCACAACAAGTGGGCAATGTGGGGACGATCTCAGATTTTCGGTATGTCTGAGACAAGACTGATTGTGAAAGGGAAGGCCCTCTTGCCCTAGATCCTATCTAAACTCTAAACCAGACCCTCCTTGGAGGTTCAGGGTACTTATTAACCAATTAGAACTGTACTTCTAACCCACTCATAAGCCCCTTGAGTGCCCCAATGTGGTTCTAGGTACAGTCATAATGGGTGAATAAGTACCATGAACCTCCAAGTAAAAACCGAAAATCCATAGAAGAGCCCTCAAGTGCACAGCTTGGCAAAATGACGACTGAGCTGGCAGCCACCGGAGAGCTCGCATAGAAGACCTTCGCAGCGGGCTTAGGGTTTATAGGGTTTATAGGGTTTATAGGGTTTATGGGGTTTAGGGTTTGTAGGGTTTATAGGGTTTATGGGGTTTAGGGTTTAGGGCTTAGGGTTTCGAACCCAAATAACGTCCTGCTGTCTCGAAAGCTCGACTGCTGCAAGTGTCGACCTTCTGACGAGCACTAGCAACAAAAAACGCCGGCCTCCGATGCCACTATTGCCTGTAACCCCAAACCCTACACCCTCAAACCTCAAGTGCCCTCTACCGCTCATAAGCCCTAGAAGCCCCGTAAAGCCCAGCAAACCCGGAACCTCAGCAGCCCTCGAAACCTCAGAAGCTCTAGAAGCCCCTATCTCGACCCAAGAGTAACCCAGGAATAAAAAGGGTGCCCTTGTCGGTTGAAAGGGGCTTACAAGGGAACCCAAACCCCCCCCAAAAGGGGAATCTGGACCTACTCTTCGGTCCAAGCTATTCCATAAGCCCAACAGATCCTACAAGAACCCTAAGCCCCAAGACCGCAAAAACAGATGAAAAGCAAACGCCCAGAAGCCCTGTAAGCATTAATACAACATCCGACAAGCGCTAGAAGCCCTCAACAACAACCCTCTGTAGTTCCGGAATCTCCCAACTTCCAGCCCTAAACCCTACACCCTAAACCCAACTCCCAGCCCATGCCTGCACCAAAGGGCTGCCGGGAGCAGGTACTCCGCTTTGCGCTTGGCCGGGAACTGCCTGTTCACATGACGGGGCTCGTTAGGAATTATGGGATTCTGGGGAAGGGTTTAGGGTTTAGGGTTTAGGGTTTAGGGTTTAGGGTTTAGGGTTTAGGGTTTAGGGTTTATTGAAATTATTAAGGGTTCAGGTCCGGGGAAGTTTCGAGGAGTTTCGAGGAGTTTCAAGGAGTTTCGTTTTTTTGATTGTTCTTAATAATTTAAATTATGAAGGGTTCAGGTCCGGGGAAGTTTCGAGGAGTTTCGAGGAGATTCAAGGAATTTCGTTTTTTAGATTTCTCTTAATAATTTCAAGTTACAGGGGGCTTGAGGGTTTAGTGTTTAGGGTTCAGGATTTAGGGTCTGGGGTTTAGGGTTTAGGGTTTAGGGTTGTGTAGCGATTGTGGGCTTCAGGCGCCCCCTGAACCCCGAAACTTCAACAAGCCACGCCTTTGGCAGAGAAAGATGGATCTGGCGTCCTGGAGAGCTGGTGACGGCCTGGCAGGCTTCTTAGAGTTTAGAATTTAGGGTTCAGGGTTTAGGGTCTAGGGAGGGTCTAGGGTTCAGCAGCTCCGGATCGAGCAGTTTTATGGTAGCGTTATGTTTACGGCTCTGATATAATACCCAGCCACCAAGAGACTCCCATAACATTGAGAAAATATGAGCCCTTAAACGGGGACGCCTTATATACCTTATATACATGCAACCTAGGGGCCCATACTTCAGAACCCTTTACAGGAGGTAAGGGACCATTAAGGGACCATATTAAGGGCCCTTGTAGCTACCCTTCGAAACGTTTCTTTTCGGGTTCAGGTACCCTTACAAGCCGAAGGACACCAAGAAGGGCACACTGTTAATTCCTGGGCTGGGTCTGGTGCTAGCCATTTTTTGGGTCAAGGGATTTCGAGCGGCCAGGCCGAAAGAACAGAAAGCGCTATAAGCCCGAAAACCCTAAGCCCGAAACTCTAAAACCCCAAACACCAAGACCGAAAACCCCCAAATCCTAAACCCCAACCCCTTAACCCCAAACCCCGAACCCGAAACTCCGAGTGCCACCCTTTCGGGGGAAAGCCACCTCCCCTCCTGGCATTGGAGGCGCCAGCCCTGGTGCGTTGAGGACCTATGCTGGAGAAAACCATGTCGGTTTAGGGTTTAGGGGTTGATAGGGTTTAGGGTTCAGGGTTCAGGGTTTAGGGTTTTTAGAAAGTCAGGTGTGGGCGTCCCTCGACACTGTCAAACCCTCACAAATCCGTAAAGACACGAAAACCCCTTCAAACCCGAATCCCCAAACCCCCTGTAAACCTTAAACCCGAGACCTGCCTCCCAACCTGAAAACTCCAACCACTACAAAACCTGAAGCCTAAAAGCCCTAAACACCCCAACTCACCCCAAAAAACCCAACAAACCCTAAACCCCAAACCTAGCCCTGAAACCCTCGAACTTAAAAGCAGGACCCCTAAGCCCTCTGCAAACCCTCCACCCCCAAACCTACCTCCAAACCTAAACAGCCTAAGCACCTAAAAACAAACGCCAAACCTCCAAACCTTAAACAAACCTACAACCGACCTCTAAACCTTACAGCCAAATACCCCTACACCCTAAACTCTATACCCTGAACCCTAACCCTCCGTCTTTGTTCGGCATTTTTCTTGGTAGCCCAGTAACCATGTTCTAACCCTTTCTTGGGGTTGGTTACTTTACAAGGGGACCTAAACCCTAAACCCTAAACCCTAAACCCTAAACCCTAAACCCTAAACCCTAAACCCTAACCCTACACCCGAAACCCTCTAAACCCTAAACCCTTAAACCCTAAACCTTGAGGCTAAACCCAAAAAGGGGGCAAAGTACCACTGGGCTACCAAGTTACCAGACACCCCAAGGGATTAAGACTCGTACCGCTAAGGTTGTACCCCCTTTCATATGCTCATAATGTGGCCTTTCTCCCTTAGTAGAGGATCTTTAGAAAGGGCCCCCCCAAAACCCAACCCTAGGGGTCCGAGGTAGAATTTCCAAACCCGAAACACGAAATCCGAAACCCTAAACCCTAAACCCTGAACCCTAAACCCCTCGGGGCTTCAGGAAGCCTCAGGCTAAGCACCCGGGCCAACGGACTCGCTGGGGGCAGAAGCACCTTCCAGGCTTCCCTAGAAACCGAAGCCCTGGAAACCCTAAACCCTAAACCCCAAGCCCTAAAGCCTAACCCCTAAACCCTGCCAACCGCTGGGGTCTAGGACTTCAGGTGCAAAGGGATCAGTGTCCCGAAACCCTCTTAACCCTGAGCCACGTTTATGCAGGGTACCTACAAACCCTGTGGGCCCATGTTGCTTCTTTTTGGGGTGCCCTTGCAGTGCCTACCCCAGGGTTTAGGGTTTAGGGTTTAGGGTTTAGGGCTACAGGTGCCCCTGTTCTGGGCTTGCTATGGGTGTCCGGGCTTCGTGCTTCCTTCGTGAAGCCACCCGAAGCCCTAGGGTTTAGGGTTTAGGGTTTAGGGTTTAGGGTTTAGGGTTTAGGGTTTGGGGTTTGGGGTTTGGGGTTTAGGGTAAAAAGCGGGCACCTCGCGGGTTTCCTCCAGATCATCGCTAGAATCCGCGGCGGCGATACCTGGGCTAGATCGCTGCATTGGAGGTTAACTGTCTGGTTCTAAGTAGAGAATGATCTTAGAGTAGTTACATGGTCCCTCATCTATACCCTTCAAAGGGGACCCCTTACATACCCGAAGGTCAGGGACCATACTAAGGGCCCATGAAACTACTTTCAAAAATGAGGGAATTCGGGTGCCCTACAGAGTCTTTTGGGCTTGCGGATTGATGAGGATGGGGGGGGGGGGGGGGGGGCGGAAGTGTTCAGGGTTTTGGGTCTCGGGATCAAGGCATAAGATGAAAGTGCAGCATGAGAAGTGTAAGCTAGTAACGTGACATTAAACATGCATTCATGTCCTGGCTGACCACTTGACTCCTAAGGCTCATGCACTATAAAATCTAACACTAAAGTACTCTACATACAAAGACAATCATATGAAGAATACTGTTAACGTAAGGTAGCACCTAAGAAAGACACGAAGATAATCACAGCTGGTCGTTATGTAAGAACGTTCGAATGTAAGAAATGCAATACTGTAACTCACTGTCCTCGTGCCTCTGACTGCCTTCGTGAATAGGCACGACCAAGAAGGATCAGTCTGAGAATTCGTACCCCGCAGCCCTCAACCCTAAAACCCAAATGGGGGTTTACGACAACAGGGGACCCCGAAAATAGACCCCTAAATAGTAGGATTCCCTTATGAACTGGATCACACCTTAAACCCTAAACCCTAAACCCTAAAGCCTAAACCTTAAACCCATAAACCTAAACCCTAAAACCACCAAATTTCCCTCGAGCTCTTGGTGTGGCGCTGATCGGAGTCTGCTTGCGGCGCCAAGACTTCTGGACGTCCTCCACGGCCTGGCGTGGGCTGCACAAGATTGTGCACGATCTCTAGAATTAGGGTTTAGGGTTTAGGGTTTAGGGTTTAGGGTTTAGGGTTTAGGGTTTAGGGCTTAAGATTCTGGACTTAAGGTTGGGGTTTGATGATGCTGGCCCCCCATCATCACGATGATCAGATCTTAGCCCAGTGATGTGAAGCAACATGTCTCCGCCGCAATGGCAACAAGCTCCTGAAGCAGCGCCACAGACGAAGCGATCGACAGGGCCAGGCCAATGACCAAAAAGGCCCACCTGACTGCCAGTCCCTATCAAGGATAGCCCAGGACATATCAAGACCTGCTTGATTGGTTTGTTTGGGGTGGTAAGGGGATGTTGCTTCAAGTTCAGAACGGTACTGCGGCATGAAATGGTAGCATGGCATACTGGCAATGTTGTGAGGATGAAGTGACACAATCTATCATGCAATGATGCGAAGATACCCATGGTTGACGTGCTAGAATGATTTAGTGACTAAATGGTATAACTATCAGAATATACTGGTGAAAGTGCAACAGAGTTCAATGATGCAATGATACCATGAAGATTACAATGGTATTAATCAATTACTCTAATGATCGCAGGACAAAAAGGCAGCATGATGCAAAATAATCATGTACTGATACAATGATATGAGGATGACAAGCTTTACAAGTCTAAACAAACAAGCCCAATGATATCCATGGCACAAGTGATCTGAATGGGATAGTGATATCATGACAGTTGAGCCCCCAAACCCTAAACCCTAAACCCTAAACCCTAAACCCGTTCGTAATACTGAGCGCGCCACCAGGGCAGGTGCTCCTCGGCCTGCAACTACGAGCCGACGGCATCAGGGTACAGGGGCGGTTGAGGGTTTAGGGTTTAGGGTTTAGGGTTTAGGGTTAGGGTTTAGGGTTTAGGGTGACCCTACCTGGTCCTATCATCTTCAAGAGCCCATCCGCAGTGACGCAAAAGTCTCGCGTCAAGTCTTCCCGCGTTTCAGGTGCCCAGGTGTCCCGCGTGGCTCAAGTGTCCCCTAAACCCTAAACCCTAAACCCTAAACCCTAAACCCTAAACCCTAAACCCTAAACCCTAAACCCTAAACCCTAAAGCAGTTTCACGTGCGAATTTGGAATGGCCTTGGCTTGGTTTGGGCTGGCTCCGGCTTGAAGAAGGGTGCTAAACCCTAAACCCTAAACCCTAAACCCTAAACCCTAAAACAGTTGCGTGCAGTGATTGGATGGCATGTCTTCATGCTCTTGCGTGCAGCTACTAGTGCGTTCAGCTGGCCAATGCCACACCCTCAAGCCTGAGTCCTAAAGCCTCGGCCCTAAACCCTAAACCCTAAACCCTAAACCCTGAACCCTAAACCCTAAACCCTAAAGCCTAAACCCTAAACCCTAAACCCTAAACCCCAAACCCAACCCATCCAACCCTTTAAATGGTGGCGGAAGTTTGATGTCGAGCCCAGGGCCTGGCAACAAAGAAGCGAAAATTAATTAGGGTCTGAAGCCTAGGGGTTTTACGGACCCCGAAGGCTGTACCATGTTGTACCCTTGGGTTTTTGGGGACCCGTCTAAAAGATCCTCCAGGCAAGATAAGGGCCGTATTCGGAGTATGTGAAGAGGAACCTTGAGGGGACCCCAAACCCCAAACCCCAAACCCCGAACCCCAAACCCCAAACCCCAACACTCAGATGAATCCCTGGACCCCGCCTGAGAAGGAGGACGAGGAGGCGCTCCACCCAAAGGAGTCGCAAGAGACGAGGATGCCTGTGGCGAAGGCTTGAGGTTTAGGGTTTGGGGTTTGGGGTTTGGGGTTTAGAGTGTGGGGTTTAGGGTTTGGGGTTAGGGTTTGGGGTTTAGGTCTTGGGGTTTGGGGCTTGAGATTCAGGGTTTGGGGTTTTGGGGTTTAGGGCTTGGGGTTTAGGGTTTGCGGTTTAGGGTTTGGGGTTTAGGGTTTGAGGAAGCACGCAGCTCCGGATTCTGGTGTAGAGGGTTCACTGGAATTCTGTGTTCCTTCGCCTGGGCGTGTTGATGAGAGCAAACCCAGGCCCAAGAGGAACCTACCCAGAGGGTCCATTTGTAGTACAGTGACAGCACTGGTTAAGAAATCATTGGATTAAGAAACGAGCATCCTCGCGGCTGGATCCCGGATAAAAAATGCGAAAATTGAGAGCAAGACTAAATTAAGAAATCGAGGGTACCCTCATCCTGGGCCCGAAATTTCTTAGTTTGGTTGTTTTTGGCAACCGCCGAATGAAAAGCCCCCCTCAAATAAGAAACTCAGCCCCTCGATTTCTTAAATTTAAGAAATCCAGCCCCTCGATTTCTTAAATTTAAGAAATCCAGACCCTCGATTATGAGATGAGGTAGCTAAAAAACATACTAAATAAGGTTTTTGGGTACCTAATACCTTAGGCCCTAAACCCCAGCCCGCGAACCCTGAACTCCAAACCCCCCAAACCCCCAAAACCCCAAAACCCCAAAACCCAAAAACCCTACACCCCAAATCCCTAAACCCTTAAACTCAAAATCCTAAACCCTAAACCTGAAACCCCAAACCCGTAACTCGCTTCTTGTGCAGACCCGCCAGGGGCCTCCTTGTCTTCGTCGATGAATTGGAGCGCCTCTTGGGCCTATGGCTGGAGTCAACTTTGGGTTTAGGGTTTAGGGTTTAGGGTTTAGGGTTTAGGGTTTAGGGTTTAGGGTTTAGGGTGTGGGGTTTAGGGTGTGGGGTTTAGGGTTTAGGGTTTGGGGTTTAGGGTTTAGGGTTTAGGGTTTGGGGTAAGTCTAGGGTTTGGGGTTTAGGGTTAGAGGTTTAGGGTTTGGGGTTTGGGCTTTAGTGTTTGGGGTTTCTTTAGGGTTTGAGGCTTAGGGTTTAGGGTTTGGGGCTTAGGGTTTAGGGTTTAGGGGTCAGGGTTTTGTTGCGTTAGGGTTTAGGAGCTTCTGGGCACTAGATAGGGTCAACTACACTGCGAACGCGGCTGTGGTGCCGTGCATGCTGCGCGTGGGGTATCGCATGGAATAGACAACCCTAAACCCTAAACCCTAAACCCTAAACCCTAAACCCTAAATGGCCTAAACCCTAAGGGTGTGGTTGCTCCATGTCTTTCGCAAACCCCCGAGTCTGATGAGCTTGCATGTGCGACGAGCGAGCTGCACAACCCTGCATCTGCTGGTGGCAATCTCCACTACTTTCGTAGACAAAGCCTTGCACCAGAGGCAAGAAAGACTCTTTAATTCTTCTATTTCGATCAAGACTGGAGTGGGAAAGGGGCATCTGGGCGTCAGTCGTCTAGAATCTAGAACTAGGAGTAGGCTCATAAAATAAAGTTGAGATTCAAGGTCCTGACGCTCGCCTTTCCCAGCTATATATTAAAATCTGGACGTTGCCGAAGACAACTGAACGCCAAAGGCACACGGGGCGACACATCGCTTGTAAAGCTTAAACACTTCTCCAAGAGAAAGGGGGGGCCGCCCTTCAAACCATCTGCGAGCTGACCACGGCGTTGTGCTCCTCTGCTTCATTGTTGGGGCTATATTCAAAATTATATGTTTTATTCGAACTTAATATGACAAAGATGCACAAGTAAAATTGCAACCAACAAGGACAAAGTCCTCTTGGATGGATTCGGAGGTGGGTCGCAAGGGCACCTCCACGACGATCTTGGCATGTATGTTCCTCAAGTTTAGGGTTTAGGGTTTAGGGTTTAGGGTTTAGGGTGCTGAGCAACCCGGGGAAGAAGAACGACCCAGAAAGGCCTACTTCACCAAAAGTGCAATTTCCTTATTTTGCACTGCGCAAGGTCCTGAACCCTCAGCCCTAAACCCTAAACCCTAGCCCTAAACCCTAAACCTAAGCTCCTTAACAACCGTAACCCTCAACCCACAAACACCCTCAAACCCCTAAACCCTAGCCCTAAACCCTAAACCTAATAAAGCTCCTGAACAAAAAACCCAAGATTCTGGCGCCGCACCAGCTTCCGCACTGCGCTGGCGATGCTGATCTTGTGGTCGGTGACATCCTCCGTCCTGGACCAGTTCCTGCCACTTCTCTTAAGGGGTTTAGGGTTTTGGGTTTAGGGTTTGGGGTTTGGGGTTTAGGGTGAGGGGCATAGGGAGGGACCCCTAGAAGGCTCTTATTTCCCTATATAACCCTTATGTATGCTCTAGTCCCTACTGTGCAAAGCCAAGTAGCCCCCTAAACAAGCCCCAAACAAGCCCAAAGGTTCTCATATTAAGGGCCCCTCCTTTCGTTTTCTCGGTAGATCAGTCACCATACTATATTGAGGGCACCCGTTTTGGGGGTTTAGGGAATAGGGTTTAGAATTTGGGGAGTAAGGGTTTACTTGAACCAAAAACAGGGCAAAGGGTACCACTGGGCTATCAAGACTTTCTCTGAGAAAACAGGACAAGACATGCGGCCTCTTGAATCCCCGAATCCCTCAAAGGGGTTTAGGGTTTAGGGCTTAGGATTTAGGGGCCATAAACCCCTAAACTCGATAAGGTTTAGGGTTCTGTCGGGGAAGATCGTTTCCGGCGCTTCATGCACTTCTAAAAGCTTTCCTGATGCATGAAGCACGCGTGATGTGTTGTGTTTGCTGTGTTCGTGGCGCTACACCCCTGGCTTAAACTCTGCTTTGTGTATGAAGGTCTATTCGCTACCAATGCTTCATCTATAAGCATCCCGAAGCTCATGAAAGCCCTCTCAGCCGTCGAGCCATTTTTGTGCCGAGGCACTTGCTGGTCATCGTGAGCTGCATGTCACTTTGCGGCGTTTGGGTGATCTTTGCGTGCTCGAGGCAGGAGCAGAACACGCTCCGCGAGCGGACGACCCCTGTGAAGGCTGCGAGGTCAAAGAGGTTGAGGACGGGCTGCCGAGGCGTGGCATTGGACTCCATTTGCAACCTTGGGGACCATGTGAAGCCCGATTAAAACTGGGACCAGATAGTTTAAGATACCCTATACGACGGTGATGATTATTATTATCAGGCCTCTGTTTAGGCTTCCTTCTGGACCACTTTAAGGCTTAGTTTCCCCAAGGAACCAGATGATCTCAACAAGCTCTACCAATAGATCCAGCATGGTCGCAAAGCCCACCACCGGGTTCTTCTGAGCATTGTCAAAACCTGAGTGGTGCGTTTAAAACTACTTATGAGTCGGTTCCCTTAAAAGGGAAAGTTCCCTTAAAAGGGAAAGAAGGGACATTTAAAGGCCTCCCAAAGCACTACCCAGAAGCACAATGGCAAGTAGGTGAAGACACAAGCAGTATTTCGAATCCCATCTGCAAGGAAGAAGTCCGTGAGCACCGACCTGGGCGCTTCCGAAATTAGGGGCACCCTTCTTGGGTCCTTAGGGTTTAGGGTTTAGGGTTTAGGGAATCCTACCACATGGGGGGGTCGATTTTAAGGGGTCCCCTACTTTCGTAGACTCCCACCTGTCCGCCGGATGCATGTTCGCCCAGCTCAGGTACAGGAGCTTCAGGTTCGGATTCCGGTCATTCCTCGGATGGCCCGTAAAACCCTCTGAAAGTTGGTTTAGGGTTTAGGGTTTAGGGTCCTGAATATGACCCTCTTAAACCCCAAAAAAGGTGAGAACATACAAAATGTCCCCCCCCAAGGCCAACCGTGATTCATGCGGCAGATGCAGGCGAGGCGGGCGAACGCGAAGTCCGCGGGCTCATCCAAGCAGAGTTGCAGGGTGGTGGCCCAGGTGCACAGGTAGTTCCAGTAAACTCGCACACCTTCTTAGTGGTCCAGTAACCCGGGGGGAACTAAAGGTCAACCTTTGCCGCAAAAAGGTGAAAGGTTGCCTACTCTACTACTAGGCCTTGGTAGCCCAGCAGCCACCTTTACAATAAGGGTGCGCCCTTTTTTGGCTTGAGCGACCCATGCCAGGGAACCCCTTAATTTACCCCAAACCCCAAACCCTAAACCCTAACCCCTAAACCCTAAACCCTAAACCCTAAACCCTAAACCCTAAACCCTAAACCCTAAACCCCTCAAAAAGGGGCCAAAAGGGAATCACTCAGCGGCCAAGACGCAAGGCTGCTTCTCCAACTGCTGGAGGGCCTCTTAGGAGCCCAGTACTTGGAGATTCATGGTACGACTTATGAACCAACTATAACTGTATTTCTAGGGTTTAGGGTGTCGGGTTTAGGGTTAACTGTACTTATAACCGTATTAGGGCACTCAAGGGGCTTATAAGTGGGTTATAAGTACAGTTATAGTTGGTTGATAAGTGCCATGAACCTCCAAGTAACCATATTCCTTAATGAGGCGACCTCTTTGGGGTTGGTTACTTGATAAGGAACCTTGAACAAACAAAAAGACGGCAAAAGGGTACCACCGGGACCCTAAACCCTAAACTCCCTGAACCCCCAAACTCCCCTAACCTTAAAGTCCCTAAACCCTAACCTCCCTAACCTCCCTAAACCTCCCGAAACGTCCCTAAACTCCTGAAA
This sequence comes from Symbiodinium natans, assembly GCA_905221605.1. Taxonomy (NCBI): domain Eukaryota; class Dinophyceae; order Suessiales; family Symbiodiniaceae; genus Symbiodinium; species Symbiodinium natans. Next base: position 533,472 of record CAJNDS010001324.1, on the reverse strand, counting down.
ATCCCTAATTCAACTCCTTAAACTCCCTAAACCCTAAACCCTACACCCCAAACCTTAAACCCTAAACCCTAAACCCAGGCCTGCAGGCTGCTGATCACCGTGCGGCCCGTGCGCTTGTTCAAGAAGCTCGATCCCGAAGCCTAGCTCATGGTTGGGATAGTACCCTTTAAACCCTAAACCCTAAACCCTAAACCCTAAACCCTAAACCCTAAACCCTAAACCCTAAACCCTAAACCTAAACCCTAAACCCTTATTGGGTTTAAGTACCCTTAAAAATGTAAAATGGTACCCAACCATGACGAAGAAGCTCTTGAGCTGGCCCCGATCCCCAGCAGCGACACCAGCTCACTGAGCCTAGGGACTTTGGGGGCGGGGGGAGGGGGGGGGGACACCCTTTTTTAATAGCCCTACACCCTAAACCCTAAACCCTAAACCCTAAACAGATTCCTATAAAAAGGATACTCTTGAACCCCAAGAAGGGAGAATCGTGCTAACAAAGAAGGCCTAGAAGCAGAAAGAGCTTGAAGACTGCAGGGTCAGACTCTTGCTTTAGCTCCTCTTGCAAGTTGCGGAGGTTGAGGGGCGTGTTCCTTGGCAGCCCAGTAGCCACACTCTAATGAGGGCACCCCTTTTGGGGGGGTTTAGGGTTTAGGGTTTAGGGTTTAGGGTTTAAGTTTAGGGTTTAGGGTTTAGGGCTACTTTACAAGGAAGCCCAGAACCCAACACAAAAAAGGCACAAAAGGGTACCTCCGTGCCACCAGGGATTCTCTCCTTGCATGAACTGGCCGATGGCGAAGATGTGGTGAAGAGAGGACACCCTACACATCACCTGGGTTGCCCAGTAATCCCAGTAACCTAGGACCCACTAGGGTGGCCCGTTTTGTTTGGCCCTAAGTGGCTTACAAGGGAACCTGAAACCCAAAAAAGAAGGGAACAAGGGGTACTACTGAACATCCTCGGATCACGGTCCGCACGTCCAAGTCCAGGTGCGCGGCGCTGGGCACGACGTTGTGGCGCGCTCGCAGCATGTGGATCACCGCCGCGTCCGCCTCCTGGTGCTTCTCGGGGAATTGCCAGAGGAGCTGCTTCGACTTGGCAAGGCCTCTGTAGGACCGGCGCTTGGAGGTTCATGGGTACTTACTAACAAGTGATTGCTGTACTTATGACTGTGCTTATAAGCATAATTAGGTGCACCGAAGGCGCTTCGAAGTGGGTTACGAGTAAGGTAAAGATTGGCGAAGTGCCATGAACCTCCGAGTAACCATATGGGGTTGGCTACTTTTTTTCAGGGAACCTTGAGCCCCACAGAAAGGGCAACAGGCCACCAGGGGGACCCTAAACCCTAAACCCCAAACCCTAAACCCTAAAACCCTAAAACCCTAATCCCTAAACCCTAAACCCCAAACCCCTAAACCCTAAACCCCAAAGGGGGTACCACTGGGCTAGCAAGAGGCCCTGCGCGACGATGAGTACGAAGGTTCCGTACAGAGCTCGTATGTCGGACCGGATTTCCTTGGTAGCCCCGGTCACCATCTGGGTTTAGGGCTACTTTACAAGGAAACCTTGAGCCCACAAACAAGCAAGGGAAAGGGGGTACCACTGGGCTAGCCCTAAACCCTAAACCCTAAACCCTGAACCGTAAACCCTAAACCCTAAACCCTAAACCCTGAACCCTAAACCCTAAACCCTAAACCCCAAACCCAGTCTCCGTCCAACGGATGAACTCTTGAAGGCGCTGCCACATCTCCAGGGGCATCTTGTCCCCCGGCTTCTGGGGCCGGCTGAACTCATCGAAGTTGTCCTGTTTTAAGGTTTAGGGTTTAGGGTTTAGGGTGTAGGGTGTAGGGTTTGGGGTTTAGGGTTTGGGGCTTTACAGTGGTTTTACCTTTCTTGAATGATTCTTCAGCCTTCCCCACCATATGGGTAGTTCCCCAAATAATGGTGGGCCCTGCTAGGGATTCCCACAAGGACCCCCCAAGAGAGGACCCTTAAAGAGAATCTACCCATACGTTAACCCTAAACCCTAAACCCTAAACCCTAAACCCTAAACCCTAAACCCTCAACTTGGGTCCTTGACCAACCAGAGGACGCTGGCCATCGACGACAGCGCCCGATGGATGGCCGGCTCATCTGCGAAGACCGAGTAGGTGCCTGGGTTGGGCCTTTAATCCCAAATAGGTTTAGGGTTTAGGGTTTAGGGCTTAGGGTTTAGGGTTTAGGGTTAAATTTATATATAGGGTCCCTTATAAACCCGACTACAGTAAGGAAAATAAGAAATGTCTCGAAAACCAACCTGGGTGCCATTCTCCATATCCAGCTCAGGGAAGAAGCGCGTGAGTTCTGCCAGCATGTGGTACCGACTTGCGACATTTTCGGGGTCAGTCTTTTTCAAGAAGAACTGCACCCACTCGTGGAAAGACTCCTGTGTGCTGACCCCGACAGGCAGCACGAACTTCTCCAGCGTGTTGCGGTCGGAGATGTTGAGGATTCTGTGCGCGTCGGTGCTTTCGCAGCAACTTTGTATGCTCTCCAAGGGGAGTATGTCACTGGCAAGCAGTGCACCGCTGTGAAGATCGCTCTGCATGGTCTTTGCGTACTGGAATACGAAGCCACAACATTCCGGGAAGTCCTTCAAGCAGTCAGCCAGCTGCATGGGATGAAGGAAGAACACGTCATTGAAAGAGATGCTGAACAGCGACATCGAATGTACGAACTTCATGTAGAGGCTGATCTCTGCATAGAACTCGAAGGTGTCCACGACACTCTTGCTGTCCTTCCCCGACATGCTGAGCAGATAGCTGCCCGCGCAGGCGATGTACATCCCCTTAGCCTGGGTGTGCCGGGCGAAGATCAACTCCCCGTCCTCAAACATGTTCAACTTCAGCAGGCCACAAACGCGTGTGACAGCCTTGCAACAGGGACTGAGAGGGCCCCCTGCTTGGAGGTTCATGGTACTTATTCACCAATTATTACTGCACTTATAGCCCACTTGTACACCCCTTAAGTGCCCTGATAGGGTTCTACGTACAGTTAGAAGTAACCCTAAACCCTAAACCCGACACCCTAAAATTGGTTAATAAGTACCATGAACCTCCAAGTGTGCACAGAGCACATTGAAGCAAGGCGAGAAGTGCTCGTAGCCCCGAAAGGACACTCCATAAGCACACTCACCGAGACCAGTAAGGAACACATATGCACACACCCCAATAACAGTCATGTACGCTTAAACCCTAAACCCTAAACCCTAGACCCTAATCTTCACATACACCTTATACTATCTTGAGCACCACACCTAGCTGTTGGGGTCTGGCGTGCCAGGGTACATCCGAAGAGTGCAAGACGGCAAAGAAGCAGGATATGCGCTCCCGGCTGACCCCGGAACTACTCAGTACTTTGCTGCAACCTCTTCCCTGAACCCTAAACCCTTAAAACCCGAACCCCTAAAAGCCCCAAACCCTAAAACCTCTAAACCTTCAGCAACCTAAGAACCCTAAACACTCAAACAAAAAAGAAGATAAAAAAGCCAATCCTTAAACACCCTAATCCTAAATCTTGGGATGTTCCCCCAGATACTAACAGGTCCTCAATAGTGTCGAAAATCGGGGGGGGGGGGTATTGTAATCCCTATGAAGGGCCGTTAGCAGAAGCTAAATCCCTATACAGTAAACCCTGAACCCTAAACCCTAAACCCTAAACCCCAAACGCTCCCCAACGGCGCCTTCGAGGAAACGTCGAAGAGGAACTTGAACATGGGATGGGACTTAAGGAGGGGACCCCGGCGGTCCATGTAGAGCTCGTCCACGAGGGTGTCCTCAGAGTGGGATGTTCCCCAACTTATACTAAGAGGGTTTAGGGTTTAGGGTTTAGGGTTTAGGGTTTAGGGTTTAGGGTGAGGTCCTTCATAGGGATTCTAGGTACACTCCCCCCCTCTTAGAATCCCTTTGAAGGGTGTCCTCATGGTTGCGGGGGGAGGGGCGGGATTTAGTGGTCTAGGTATTTCTTTCCGGGTTGTGCTAAAAAAACGAGCTTTCCTATGGGTTACTGGTCTCCCCTCACCCCCCCCCCCCGCCTCCGCTCAGAAGCACCCTTCTCTGAAAGAAGCGCCTAAACTTTGAAGGATTTGGGTTTAGGGTTTAGGGTTTAGGATTTAGGGTGTAGGATTTAGGGTTTGGGGTTGAGGGTTGAGGGTTTTAGGGTTTAGGGTTTAGGGCTTCGGGTGACTCTGAACCCTCGACCGTCTGAACCGTGGAGCCTTTTGCAGTGGCTCGGGGTGAAAGCTTTGCTTGGAGGTTCATGGTACTTATTAACCATCTAGCTGTACTCGTAACCCACTTATAAGCCCCTTAAGTGCCCAAACATGGTTCTACGTACAGATATGAGTACAGTTATAAATGGCTGATAAGTACCACGAACCTCCAAGTGCCCCTTATCGTAGGGTAGTTACATGGTCCCTTAACTCAGGCCCCTTAAATGGGGAAAACCCAAAACCGTTGTATACTTGTATACCCTAGAACCCAGGGTCCATTCTTGAGAACCCTTGAAAGAGGTACACCGTAAAACCCTAAACCCCACAACCTTAGGATGAGCGCAGGCTAAGCTATGAGGTAGTCTGGTGCCGTACCATACGTAGCATTTTCAAGAAGGGACCCTAATCTAGAGAACCACCCATCTAACAGGGAGTCTTTTACTCGGCTGCTGGTGGAGAGGTTGTAGGATTTGTGGGTTTAGGGCTAGTCCGTGATTCGCAAAGGGCTCGCTCAAGAAATGCAAAATTAATCCTTAGCCTGTGTCCCGGTAAATTACAAGGCCCACGCTCTTAAGTTTAGGGAGAACACTAATCCCCTCCCCGAAAACCCCACCCCCCTACCCCCTAATATTAAATACCCCCCTCATATACTCTAGTATAACAATAATGGGAGAATTTAATCTTCGGGGTAGGGGGGGGGCGGTTTATTTTTCGGGAAAGGGGGACTAAAATTCTCTCGAGCTGATGAGAGAGACATCCAAGTGAAGCAGGGCCGCGGAAAGCAGGCTCTCATCCAGCTGGACAGAGAGCAATCGGGACAAGTGGTAGTCCACAAACCTGCACAGCCCAAGATGAGGTTTACGGTTTAGGCTTCGCCCCCGCCCCCCCCCCCCCCCCCCCCCCCCCCCCCCCCCACCCCGAAAAGCCTGAAGAAGCTGAAGGCTCTGTGTGTGGGTGGGTGCTCTTGTCTGCATTGCTGGTGCTGCTTGCTTAAGAGATCCCTCTCTTCTCTGCTTGTGATGTTCCCGCTTGCTCCACTTCTTTCTGCCTGCTGTCAGACTTGTGACGATCACCCTGACTAGGAGTTGCAACGTGCTTCGAGGTGGAACTCTGCATTCATGTAAGCTCCCATATGTGTCATGTTCTAACAGCAGGGGAACAAAGAATCAAGGGACTCAAGGAGGGACCCTTACAATCGGGTGGGTTTTGGGGCTAGGGGCTGCTTAGGTATATAGGGGCTATATAAGGTATACACAGGGGTTTTATAGGGCTATACGATTAATAGTCCCTTCTAGGGGTCCCTCCTTTTGCCCCTGAAAAGTGGTTCGCAAAACCGTGCGCCTCAGGACTCGGATCTGGAGCTCTTGACTTACCTTGTTGGCCTCAGCAAGCCAGGGTTTAGGGTTTAGGGCTTAGGGCTTAGGGTTTAGGGTTTAGGGTTTAGGGTTTAGGGTTTAGGGTTTAGGGTTTGGGGTTTAGGGTTTAGGGTTTAGGGTTTAGGGTTTAGGGTTTAGGGTCTACGGTTTAGGGTTTAGGGTTTAGCGTTCAGGGTCCCGGGTTTCGGGTTTAGGGTGAGCGCCTCACGATGCCTCTCAGAGGACTCTACGGATGCTTCAGGGCCAACTCCTTGAGGTCTTGGGGGAGTCTGCTGAACTTGGGCGTGTTGGGGGGTGATGAGGCCTAAACCCTAAACCCTAAACCCTAAACCCTAAACCCTAAACCCTAAACCCTAAACCCTAAACCCTAAACCCTAAACCCCCTCGTGGCTGACGCCCGGGCCTTGAGGTATTGGGTCACCTGTCTTCGGCGATCTTGAGCCTCGGAGTTGATCCTGGGTAGCCCGATAAGCATACTTAGGGTTTAGGGTTTAGGGTTTAGGGTTTAGGGTTCAGGGGTACCCTTCTTGGGTGTTGGTCCCTTTTGCCACCAAACCCCAAAGCCAACCCCTGAGCTAAACACAAAAAACTGGGTGGTTCAGGTACCCGGGTATACCGTATATAATCCCTGAAAGGGCATATATAGGACCCTAAATCCCCTCATTCCATACTAAGAACCAGGCCGGGAAAAGGGCAAACTCTGCACCATTTGGGCCACCAAGGATCTTGATGGCAGCCTGGATAGATGCGGAGACCCGGGAAATCGCACTTCCCATCACCTCGGCTGGCTTTTTTAAGGAACTTAGGGTTTAGGGTTTAGGGTTTAGGGTTTAGGGTTTAGGGTTTAGGGTTTAGGGTTCATGTTCGAGAACCATGTCAGCCTTACTTCGTATGGCAACTTTACTTTGAAGCACCCAGTCGCCAGGAGGGAGAAGAAGATCACGAAGATGTTGTAGGCTCTCTCTGCGTTGCTCTGCGCGTGGATGTTCATCGGGGCAGGCGTGAACTGCCCCAAGATCCAGTGGCAGCTTGCTAGGTACTGATCCGCCACTGTTCCCTGCACCTTACTGGCCCAAAACCCAAGCAAATAAAAATTGATATTTCCCAATAAACTACCTTATAAGAAGCCCAAAAGTTGAAAAGTTGGGTTTTGAGCCAGTAAGGCACATAGCCGGAGGCCCTGAGCCAGTTGTTGACATCTCCGCTTTCCTTGGCGGACTGTGGGACGTGTGACGCAGGTTGCATGCGAGAAATCATGCCAAGGGTCCTAGATACCAAAAACCCTAAACCCTAAACCCTGGAAATTAAGCCCTAAACCCTAAACCCTAAACCCTAAACCCTAAACCCTAAACCCTAAACCCTAAACCCTAAACCCTAAACCCTAAACCCTAAACCCTAAACCCAGCCGAGGCTCTTCTTCCGCACGACCGACGTAGAACCAGAAGCACCCGAGGAGATGAACCGAAAACATGATCGTCACCACAGACTTCACCACCGCTGCCAGAAGCTGCACCGACTGCGTGTGGCCACTGCTCACATGCTCCTCTACAAGACGCACAATGTCCTTAGCTGCTGAGTTCAGAAGCCGCCCCCCCCCCCCCAAAAAAAAAAAAAGAAAAAAAAAGTGTACACTTTCAGTTCTGTAGGGGAGTTCCCAAAAAGTGTATAAAGTATAAAGTGTACTCATTCAGCTGCTAGGTGTCGTTGAGCTTTAGGAGCCGGATGAGGCGCAGGGTGCGGACAACCCGGATGATCCGAATGAACTTCGAGCCCATCAGGAAGCTCTGAGTGCCTTCGCCCTCCAAACTCAGCATCACCCAGTCCAGGGTCACCAGCGTTGCATCAAAGAGGAACCAGCCTCGGATGGCCCTTAAAAATCCCTCTGAACAAATATTCCTGAATATGATTGATCCCCTTAAAGCCGAATCAGGGAGAATTATGACGTGTGCCAAGGGCCTACCAAGCAGCTTTTCAAGTAGTGCATCAGCACCCGCCTTCCTGAGAGCACCAGCTCGCCCTGCTCAAAGAAGCCTGTCTGGGAGCTGAGGAGCATGTCGATGGACCAGTAGATCATGGCAAGAAGGGTCAAGGCGAAGAAGAAGGTGTTGCTGATATCCCAGCTCACTAGGAGCGGGATGGAGATCGCATCCCAGAAGACGAGGAGCAGCCCAAAGCAGGACCAAAGAATGCGGGTCTTGGAGTGAGGTAGCATCACCAAGCGTCCCCTCTTCGTCTTCTCTTGGGACCATGACAGCAAGGACAAGCCGAGTGAGTTTCCGAATCCTCCTACTGTCTCCTGCCTTTGTAGAAACTTCTCCGGCGAGTGATGGTAGTAAGACAAGGGGTCGTCCGCATAGGGGCTAAGCTTCTCCCACTCACCATAGAGTACCTTGGTTGCTGAGTTCATAAGCCCCCCCCAAAAAAAAATGCACACTTTCAGTTCTCTATCCCAAAAAGTCTGAAGTGTACTCATTCAGCTAACCCTAAACCCTAAACCCTAAACAAGGTACATACACCGGCAGCTCCATGGACTTGGCCTTGTCATCGACCTTCAGCTTCGGTGCCGAGAGGGCGATGTCGATCTTCTTCTGGTAGTGCAGCACGAGAGGCCTCTACTTAGGGTTTAGGGTTTAGGGTTTAGGGTTTAAGGTTTACTGATTTCGGAACCTTGCCTAAAAAATTATAATTTTGGCTGTTTCTTCGGAATTATAGTATACTGAATTCGGAACCCTGGCTAAAGTTCCATAATTTTGGCTGTTTCTTGGGAATTATAGTACCCCAAAATTAAAAATTCTTCCCAAGAGCACGAGAGGCTGGGGAAGGGAACAGGGGTCCTCGGCCTGGCGCGCTGCCTTCTCTGAGGGCCCCCCTGCCCCTGAGGAGATGTAGCCCTGCAGAGACGTCTTCACCTTCCTGGGGTTGGACGTTAAGCCCTCCGAAGCATACTTATATGTAGGACCCCTTATAAACCCAAATTAAGGGAACAAAAACATGTCCCAAGAACCAACCTAGCTTCGTGGACTTGTTGATGATGTCATCCAGATCTTTCACAACAGACTGGAGAGCTCCCGAAACTCCCTCCATTGCTCAGCTGGCAGGAGGGCCACAGCCAAAGCTACAAGTTTCGGGCATGGAGCCCCAAAACAAGTCGGAAGGATGCCTCAACCTCTGAATTTCTTGGGTTTATGGTTTAGGGTTAGGTTTTAGGGTTTAGGAATTAGGGTTTAGGGTTACACCCTAAACCCTAAACCCGAACCCCTCAGACCTTGTCTTACCGGTTCTTAGGCGGCAGATGTCTTAGAGTAGTTGCATGGTCCCAATATGGGACCTTAGAAAAGGCGGACTCCTTATGTACCGCTTTTATATCCTGTAAAAACCTACGGGCCCATACTTCAGAGCCCGTTTAAAAGGTTAAGGGTTGAGGGTTGAGGGTTTAGGCTTTAGGGTTTAGGGAGTGGGGGGATATGAGGTACCTCCAAAACCCGGACCGCGGCCAGCAGTCTCTGGGACCTGAAACCCCTATTACAAGTCAACGACCCCTATAAACCCGAAATGCCCACCCTAACGCCCTAAACCCTAAACCCTAAACCCCAAACCCTAAACCCCAAACCCTAAACCCTAAACCCGAACTCCGGGGCCCCGCGCGCTCGCTGGGCACTGCGCCCGCCAGCCTCGATCCCCTCCCACCACGGTGCGGACGCTCAGCTTGAGGAGGCCCTGGGTGGCCTCCAGGGGGTTTAGGGTTTAGGGTTTAGGGTTTGGGGTTTAGGGTTTGGGGTTTAGGGTTGAGAATTGGGTGGCCTCCCAGGCAAGCTTGGGGAGCTTGAGAGGTGGAGTTAGGGTTTGGGGTTAAGGGTTTGGGGTTTAGGCTTTCGGGTTTTGGGGGTTTGGGGATTTAAGGGGGGTTTCTTGGAGGGCTTAGCTTGGGTTTACGGGGTTTCGCGAGTTTGCGTGATGCTGCGCTTGGGGAGGCCCAAGCAGGGGGCCTTACAGAGCTTGGGGGGGGGGGGGGGGGGGATAAGGACCCTAAACCTTAAACCTTAAGCCCTAAACCCTAAACCCTAAACCCTAAGCCCAAAACCCTAAACCCGAAACCCTAATGGAGTTTCAGGGTTTCGGCTTCGGCCATGGAGCTGTTAGAGCAGAGACCTTAGCTTCGGTTCTTGAAACTGATGCTAGGGCTTGATGGTTTAGGGTTTAGGGTTTGGGGTTTAGGGTTTGGGGTTTAGGGCTTGAGGGTTTGTAAACGGGTTTAGGGTTTAGGGTTTAGGATTGGGCATCTAGGATTTTACTCGAGGGTTTGGAGTTTAGAGGCTCAAGGGTTTGGGCTTTTTTGGCCTTGGAGCTTTATAGCTTCGAGTTTAACTTATGGCGTCGGCAGGGTTTGGGCTCCTTTGTTCATGTATTGTTTGTGGCTTGGATTTGGGCGTTAGATACCGTAGAGTTTAAGTTCGGGTCTTGCTTATAGAGTTTAGGCTTGTTGATCAGGAGTTTGGGATACAGGCTTCAGATGGGAGACTTTGTCGCGTAAGGTTTTGTTCGGTTTGATTTAGGTTGTTTCGGGCTTAGGGTTTATAGGGTGCCCTTCAGCCTAAACCCGAAACCCTAAACCCTAAACCCCAATTTGTGGATCCGAGCAGGTCCATGGCAAGACTTAGCCCTAAACCCTAAACCCTAGACCCGAAACCCTAAACCCTCAACCCTCAACCCTAAACCCTAAACCGCCCTAAACCCTAAACCCGAAACCCTAAACCCTGAACCCTGGGGTGTTGGGAAAAAGCGGGAGCTCAAAGAATTGCTGAAGGGCCTGCCAAGGTTTCCAGACTCAGGCTCCTCTGCCCAAGCCCTTCAGGGTTTAGGGTTTAACAGGGTTTCGGGGTTTTAGGATTTTTACGGCTTTAGGGTTTCTAGGGTTTAGGGTTTAGGGCTCTCGACCCCTATAGCAAACCCCCTACGAGGCCACCTGAAGGCCGACAAACCACACACACTCTCGGGCTCGGGCATCCGAGCGTGCTGAACCAAGGTCCCGGACGTCGCTGGCGTAGCAGTCCTTTCTGTGCTGGGTTTAGGGTTTAGGGTTTAGGGTTTAGGGTTTAGGGTTTAGGGTTTAGGGTTTAGGGTTTAGGGTTTAGGGTTTAGGGTTTAGGGTTTAGGGTTTAGGGTTTAGGGTTTAGGGCCTAGGGCTTAGGGTTTAGGGTTCAGGGTTCAAGGTTTACGGCAAGATAGGCGGCCTATTTCAAATAGGTCTAAGGATTCTAGGCTTCTGGGGGCTTCGAGTTGTGGGGTTGTGGAGGGTTTGTGGCTTAGGGTTTCCTGTTGGGTGGAGCTTCTTTCTCAATCAAGGATTCGCGTGCTGCCGAATTAAAAAAAAAAAAACGCTCAGGCGCGAAAACCGCGTTGAGGGTTTTTTGAGCTTTTTTGAGGGGCATAGATTGCTTGGAGGTTTTGGCCATTGTTTAAGGATTTGGGGTTTGGGGATTGGGGTTTAGAGTGTTTGAAAGTTTTGGGCCTTTTCAGGCTTAGAGTCTTTGGAGTGTAGGGGTTCAGGTTAGGGGCTTTGGGTATAAAGTGGGGTTTGGGGGTTTAGATATAGGGCTTGGAGTGTTCGGGGTTTGGTTGCTCAGGTTTTGTGGATTTGGAGGTTAGAGCGTTTGGGGTTTGGATCTGTTTCGTGACTTCGCCCTAGTCTCCAAACCTCGTGTCAGGGCTTTGTGGCTTTATAGCGCTTGAGCTTGGTTTAGAGCGCTTGGGTTCAGAATAGGGGGTACGATCGTCCCTTTCATGGTGTGCTTGCCCCCCCCCCCCCCCCTCGTCCAGCCCCCCTCTGGCGCCTCCTTGCTGGCATCCTGGACGCTGAGGCAGCAAGGCCTCACGCGAAGCAGACTTCGGAGTTTAGCCCCCCCAAACACTTCCCAAGCCCTTAAAGCCCCTTAAAGCGCCTGTTAAAGCCCCTTGAGCGAGCCCCTGAACGCCCCTTGCAGCCCATTAACCTTAAACTCCCCTAAAGCCTTCGAACAGCTCGAAAAGCCCACCAGACTCTTGGAAATGTGGGGCGTTGTAGGGCCCATCTGAAAAATCGAGGGAACGTGCCCGCCACCGAAACTCAAGGCTTAAGCCGCCTCCCTACGGTGGGGGGGCGGCGCTTAAGCCCCATTGACCTCGATGGGCCTGGTCGTTCGCCCGCCTCCCACAGCTCGGAGGTCGGTAGCACCCACGATGGGCCCGGTGCAGGAGCACGTTCTCCGGGACCAGTACTGGTCCCTTAATAAAGTCAAACTCTGGCGGGGCGGGTGCTCAACAACGCATTTTTCAGCCTCCAAAATTTTTTGTGGGAGCCCCCTCGGACCCCTCCTCAAATCTTTCTGAGGCCCTTCTCGGAACCTGCCTGAAACCTTCCTGGACCCTCTTGAGTGGATGTCAGGGTGGCTCTCGGATCCAGGAACCCTCTTACAACCCCCTGACGGAACGTCCCAAAACGGAAGAAGCTTTTAGAAGTGGACTGTTGCCTTGAGTTTAGGCCTAAACCCTAAAAGGAATAGGTATGGGGGCTTTGCCGCCTCGGACGGCGTGGGGTGGGAGAAAAGTGTTAGATGGCCTTCCACAATCGGGCCAAGGCTGCTCTTTCGCGCCTCACAAAGCTTTCGAGCTTGTTCCAAAGCCTAACTGACCTTCACAGCATCTACGCCCTATCACAGCAAAACCCTAAGCCCTAAGCCCTAAGCCCTAAACCCCAAACCCCTAAACCCTACAATCTGTTCAAGGGCCGGGCTTCATCAAGGATCCGTAGCCAATTCTGAAGCAGCAGCCCTGGGCGCAGCTGGGCTCTCAAACTTCGGCTGTTTTGGGTTTAGGGTTTAGGGGTTTGAGGGTTCCGTGGTTAGGGTTCAGGGTTTAGGGTTTAGTGTATAGGGTCTAGTGGTTTAGGGTTTAAGGTTTAGGGTTTAGTGGTTTAGGGTTTAGGGTTTAGGGTCAGGGTGACCCGAAACAGCTAGAGTTCGGGCTTGGGGCTTAGAGCAACATCTTCGTGTTTTTTTCACTTCGGGTTGAGAGATTGAGTGCCATGACCCTAAAAACCCTGAATGCCAACACCCTGCAATCGTGAACAACAAAAACCTCAGAAGCCGACACGGCCCCCAACTAAAAGAAAACAAAACCTAAACCCTAAACCCTAGACCCTAAAACCCCAAACCCTAAACCCTAAACCACCAACTCCCTGCCCTTGGATGCGCAGCTCCGAGCACATGCGCAGTGAAGGAACACCCTGTGTTTCTGAGAGGTAGCTATTGGGATGTTCCCCCTTACACTACCAGGGTTTAGGGTTTAGGGTTTAGGGTTAAAAGGGATGACAATAGGGGGGGGGGGGGGGGTACTATAACCCCTATGAAGGACTGATAGTGTAAGGGGGAACATCCCAAGAGGCAAATTTGATGAGGCATGTTTTAGGGGGTCAGCACGAGGTCAGGCAAGGCACTGGCCTATGTACTGGCCTCAAAGGGTTTAGGGTAGGGTTTAGGGTGTCGGGAAGCCCTTGAAAAAACAGCCTCAAGCCGCCCACAAATGCGAAACGAATGCGACCCTTTCGACTGCTTCTCCCGTCCCCCCAATGCGTAGATCTTTTCTTATTAGTTCACCCACTCTCTGATACATCTAGAACAGCTCACTCATTCACTCCGCTCATTCCTTTCGCCTTCATTTCCAAGTCTATGAATCACTCGGTTCGCTCATGTATTCTCTTCGCTCTACCAAAAGGGCACGTTTGGCTGAAGCACACACACACACAATACCACAGAAGAGGGGAGTGGGGGGGGAGTCGATTCAACGGAAATCGTCCCTGAAAGCCTTCAACAAGAATCTTAGTCCAAGGATTGTAATGAGAAGCGCGCTCTTTACAACAAAACTGAAACTGTTCAGAGTTCAGAATCCTAAGACATGCAAGTCAGGCCTGGATTTATCATCGCTTTCCTTGCCTAACTCCTTAGAATGCAAATAAGGTACATATATGTATACATAGCTACATATATACATATATACATATATACATATATACATATATACATAGATACATATATACATATATACATACATACATAGATTGCAGATATACATGCCTACCCTGCATCCGAAACCCAAAGAAAGAAACTGGGTGCGAGGACTTTGGCGGCCTCTGGCTTGAGCGCCTCCGGGGGACCGGGATGGGTTTAGGGTTTAGGGTTTAGGGTTTAGGGTTTAGGGTTTAGGGTTTAGGGCTTAGGGCTTAGGGCTTAGGGCTTAGGGTTTAGGGTCTAGGGTTTAGGGTTTAGGGGGGGAGGGGGGGCACTCACAGGGGACTACAGGGTCGAGGAAGTCTAGGGAGTTTGGGGGGCTTGTGGGTTGGCTTCGGGGGCGCGGATTCTTGCGTGGTGCGGCCTCCTCCGCTCCTTCCCCCGTAGCGGAGCACAGGCTCGAGAAGACGAGGAAGAGGACCGCCCTCCTTAGAACCCAAAACCCAAAACCCAAAACCCTAGAGTCTAGGGTTTATAGGGTATAGTAGGGTATAGGGTTTAGGGTTTAGGGCTTCGGGCCCATCGAAAGGCAGCCAAGGAGCCTCTTGTTGGCAGCCTAAGTCGCGGCAGTTCATGAGCGCAGCTTGCTTCGTCACTGCGCAGAAGCCCTTTTCAACCCCTCATGGGCGTTTAGGGTTTAGGGTTTAGGGTTTGGGGTTTGGGGTTTGGGGTTTAGGGTTTGGGGTGTGGGGTTAGGGTTTAGAGTTCTGAAGGGAGGCGGGTTCAAGGGGGGTATGTAACACAAGGTTCCCGACTACTCCCTGTGGCTCCCTAAGCCTCCCTACGGTATGACAAGCCTTCTAAAGCCCCATAAACCCTCTAAAACACTACAAACCCTCACATGCCTGCATGACGCCTCCAAACCTCCAGACTCTGAACCCGTCCAGGTCGTCTAGGACCGCAACCTGTGGCTGGAGATTTGGGGCTTATAAGCAGACAGGGCAGCTCGAGAAAACGATTGCGGTTTGGGGTTTGGGGTCTAGGGCATCATGATCATATTGTGAGTAGGCCAAATCATGAGTAATCTGTACACAAATGATAAGAAATAGTAATCAACATAGTAACACAAAGATTCAAGCAACCAGAACAACGAAAACTAGAGATCAAAAAAGGAAAAGTGGTCATCATAATCGAACTACTATCCTGATCATAGGCAAACAGAATCGAAACAACAAAGATAGCAAGCGTAATAACAAAACAGTAGTCATAATAATGAAGCACTAGTCCTCAACCCTAAACCTTAAACCCATAAACCCTAGTGGTCATAATCATAGTGCAGCCTGAGGCACTGTGGCGGCCCCCACGGGCGCCCATGGCCAACCGGCTGATGTGTGGCTGCGCATCGCGGCCGTCAATCAAAGCATTCACGGTACGTTTAACTTGGAACATATAGAGTTAGGTGTCATATACACAGAAACATGTTTCTTTGCGTTACAATGTCGCATCAAGAACATACACCCGCAATACAGATACACACACATATATATATATGCATACATACATACATACATACATACGTATACGGATACATATTAACATACACACATATATACATATATAATATATGTATATGCTAGACATCTCTTTCTGTATACATAATTCACTTTGCATTATAAAGTCAGGTACCCGCTTGGGCCGCGAGATGCAGTGGCGTGCGCGGTAACCCATGTGACTTTTAGAATCTGGGCCAGCCTTCTTCTGCGAAACAAACCCGAAACAAAGGGTTTAGGGTTTAGGGTTTAGGGTCAGGGTTTAGGGATTAATTAGGGTTTTGGTCCGCCACTCTCTGTGAGGACTGCCACCCCTGAAATGGTTTTATGCGGAAACTGTGTTATAGCTTATCACCATATGCCATGATCTAATCTGCCCATCTGCCATAACATACCGGCCGTAGCAGATGGCATACAAAAATATATTCTTAACACTTTTGTTGTTTGCGGTGGGAGGCTGTGGAATACTGCGTATGCCGTATGCACCATTAGCTGCCAGAATGCACCATCTACTACTGCAATGTGCCGCAAGATCCAAGCTTTCGCGAGCTTTGAGAGTTGGAATCTTGGGATGTCCCCCCTTATACTGGCAGTCCTTGATAGGGATTCTAGTACCCTATTATACCCTAAACCCGAAACCTTAAACCCTAAACCCTAACCCTAAACCCTAAACCCTATGATGATCCCTACTAAGGAGCTGCTAGTATAAGGGGGGACCATGTCCCAAGTGGCATCCCGGGCCTTCAGCAGCACTTGCCGGATGGCATGTACGGACCTCTGCTCCTGTCACTTTAGGGTTTAGGGTTTAGGGTTTAGGGTTTAGGGTTTAGGGTTTAGGGTTTAGGGTTGTCAACTTCGCTGAGGATTTCGGGGATTTCGGGTTTCGGATTCCACTGTGCAAGAGTATGCAGCACAGCATGATAGAGCGCAATATGACGTCGGATGTATGGTTGAGGGATGCTCAGGGTCTAGGGATTAGAGCTCTCAAGACGGGTGAACTGTAGGGTCTTGCGGGCACGGAGGATTTACAACGTCAGCAACTGCCCCAAGACGGCAGCCGCGGCGGCGCGCCTCCCCTCTCTTCTTGGCCTCTTCCTGCCTCTTCTTCTCCTCCTGGGCTATTAAGATGCAAGGCTCCGTGCCTGCACACGATCCACGCGACATGGGGGTTTCCGAAATTAGGGTTACCTTTTTGGGGTCCTTTTTGTAGGGAATCCCTACTACTTGGCGACTATACTGAGGGTCCCGTATTTTCGGAAACCCCCACATTGGACATGGCAAAAATCGCAGGCGCATGAAGAAAACTGCAGCTCCTCGACCCTCCTTCTATTGGCTTCCTCGATCTTCTTCTTGTTCTCCTCAGGAGTGTCCAGGGGGGGACATAAACAAATAAATAAACAAATATATATATATATGTATATGTATGTATATATACACATATTTGTTTTTCATATCATATTCGAGAGGCCTACAGGTTGCGAGATGATTGTGTCAAGTTACTTCTCATGTTGTTCCGACCGGCACTGCTTGTCAAGGAGCCTCTGCCCGCTGCCTTGCCTCTTCCACTCTTTTCTTCTGCTCCTGCCCACCGCAGCCCACAAATTCTCAGCCGAAAAACTGCCCGAAACCCCTACTTGACGCTTCATGGGTACTTAAAAGTGGGGTTGTAAGTGCCCTACATTCTGACAGAAGGTTTAGCCCATATTTCCCCTACTTATCACCTTACTTACCCAAGTACCCATGATACCTCCAAGCGCTACCTCAAGCCGCGTCCAGCAATGAGCCCGCACAGCACCTCCCCGGTCCCCTGATATCAAAAATCGACCAGAAGGTAGATTATAGGGTTGAGGGTTTAGGGTCTGGACCCCTAAACCGTAAACCCTAAAACTTTTGGGCACATCCAAATCTCCGTATCAAGCCTCTGCTTGCCGCATCTTCTCGGCGAGAATCTGCTGCTGGCGGGCCTCCAAGCGCCAGAGGGAGCTCGATGGTCTCTGATTGCATGCACGCATACAGATAGACAGACCAAAAGACAGACACATAATTGCATTACATTGCATTGCATGGGAAAAAACCCTGCGCTTGCATTGCATTACATTACGTGACATTACATTACATGACATCACATGACATTCCATGATATTACATGACTTTACATGACATTACATGACTTTACATGGCATTACATGACATTACATGACATTACAGGACATTGCATGACATTGCATGACATTGCAATTCTACTTAACTTCATTTCATGTCACTACATTCACTGCACACATACATTAACACACACACGCATACCGCTACACTACCGTTACATTACATTACATTACATTACATTACATTACATTACATTACATTGCAATACATTACAATACATTACATTACAATACACTACAATACATTGCAATACATCACTACACTACATTGCATCACATCACAAGCATACACACATACATATGCCTTAGACTTTGGGGCGCCAAACAAGGGTCTCTAATTTCAGATCCATCCTCCGTGTCTGGCATTTCCGGGTAGATGAACCCGACCTAACCACCCAAAAACCCCAAACCCCAAACGGTCTGGGGTTTAGGGCTTTGTGCTTTGGGTTTAGGCTAGTTTCTAGGGTTTAGGGAACCCTAAACCGATAAACTCCAAGTCCATGTTCCAGACCACACGATACCGCGCAGGATGCCGACTGAAGGTCCATCGGAAGATAACCCATACTACAAAGAAGAGATGCTCAGATCCGAGAAATCATGAATATACAAGTAGTACTGTTAACAGCGACGTAATGGCAACACCAACAATAACAATAGCAACAGCTACAAAACTTGTAATTCACCATCATCATAACATCAAGCACCGATCTTCCTAGGCCATCGCCACAGGAAAGCCTCCTGCTGCTGCAGCTGTTGCTGCTTCCAAGCCTCCTGCTGCCTCAGCATTGGTCGCCCGACACCCTAAACCAAAACGTCCTTAACCCTAAACCCTAAACCCTAAACCCTAAACCCTAAACCCTTAACCCTTAACCCTTAACCCCAAGCCCAAAGCCCTACTGAAACCCTTGCTGGTGCCGGCTTCAATTCGTGAAGGAAGTCTCCAAACACTAGCCTACACCCTACACCTCGACCCTAACCCCTAAAGCTTAGACCCTAAACCCTAAACTCCACGTCAGTGGAGGTTGCGGTTCGTGGCTCGAAAATCAACCGTGCTACGAGTCGCACTTACAAGGTAGGTAGGGCTTAGGGTTTAGGGTTTGGGGTTTAAGTCTTTAAGATGGCAAGCAGCACTACCTATGAACAAACCCATCCTCCCACAGACAAGAAATTCGCGAACGCTTAACAGCAACCATAGAAATTCGAAGTCACCTCAATTGGTTTAGGGTTTAGGGTTTAGGGTTTAGGGTTTAGGGTGTTGTGGCAAGTTGTTTTTGGAGATGTACTTAATCAACTTCAGACTTTGGACAAATGGTCTTGCACTCTTGGTAGCCCAGTAACCATGTCATAGTGAGGGTACCCTTGGGTAGCTTACTAAGGGAACCTTGAACAAAAAACAGGGAAAAGGGTACCACTGGGCTACCCTAACCCTACACCGTAAACCGTAAACCGTAAACCCTAAACCCTAAACCGGAATCCCTAAACCCTAAACCCTAACTACCTTGTCTACAGGGATGATGCAGCCCAGCCATCTGACGGACTCAGGACCCAGCGCCGCGATGCCCTGCGAGGGAGGGAAGCGGCGCTCTCTCGATCTCTCACTCTTCCTCTTTAAGGTTTAGGGTTTGGGGTTTGGGGTTTAGGGTTTAGGGTTTCTCTCTTCCCTTCCTGCGTCTTTTGTTTAATCTCTCTCTCTCTCTCTCTGTCTCTCTCTCTCTCTCTCGCTTTCTCTGTCACTATTGTCTATCTCCCTCCGAGAGAGGGGCGGAGCTCCACTTCCACTCGCGTCCCTCTGCAATAACCCAACGGCCCCTGAATATGCTGGTCATGCAACAGTTCACCGAAGTGTCTCATGCAGCTTGGTAAGTGACGGTAGCTTGTGCTCCATGTCGCAGAAACAAAGGTCGGAAAATGGAAAGGACTGAAGAACGAGGCACACAGCTCAACCCAAGGCCTCCCCCCTCCCCTCGCCCCGGAGCCTAGCAAAAGCCAGAGAAGGTCTCTGAACCCCAAACCCAAAAGGTTTAGGGTTTGAGGGAGATAGGGTTTGAGAGTTCGAGGCTTCCAGGGCCATACAGCGACATAGCTGTAGGGCTTTCGGCTGTTGTGACTAAACCCTAAACCCTAAACCCTAAACCCGAAACCCTAAAACCCTAACCCCTAACCCCTAAACCCTAAACCCTAAACCCTATCCCTAACCGAGGGTCGAGCCCGGGGTGCAATCACCAGGGTCTGATCTACTGCGCCGTCGTAGGGCACCTGGCGATGGCTCATTGTTTAGGGCATTCGGGGCCTTAAGGGGGCAGGGTTTGGGGTTTGGGGTTTGGGGTTTAGGGTTTAGGGTTTAGGGTTTAGGGTTTAGGGTTTAGGGTTTAGGGTTTAGGGTTTAGGGTTTAGGGTTTAGGGTTTAGGGTTTAGGGTTTGCAGTGTGGGAGTAGCCTTGTTCTGTTCGATGGCTCAAGCCTAAGCTTGATAGACCCTGAAGCTCATTGTTTTGAAAAATCTACTATCTACTTGCTTGAGAACCAGCCCCCCCCCCTCCCCCCCCAAAAAAAAAAAAAATATATATATATATATAATATATATATATAATAAAAGCAAACACACACACACAAAAGTCAAACAAATAAATATTCCCGATTATTTGGGGTTCTTAAGCAACTAGACTAGTAGAAACTATCAAGGGGCCAGCTGGGAGGTGAAAATCCTGGAGACCGTGAAGCCCCAAACCGAAGAAACCCAGAGCTGCTGTTTGGGTCATAATTTCCCTCGAGTGGCGAAGGAAGATTCAACAAGTTCGAACTTTAAACAACTTAAGAAACCCGGTGCACCCTCGAGGTTTCAGGCCCTATTTCTGAAACACATAGGGGCAGGGAGGGGGGGGTGGGGGGGGGGTGGGCTCAACTTTAAGAAATTCAGGGCAGAGGGTTGCTTGACGACTGAGGCCCACAGATCTCTAGCTCGACCCCAAATTACAACTGCAAGGCCAGTGGCCCTCATTCAACCCCCACTCATTAGATAGCAGGGGCACCAAACATCGTGTCCCTGAACCCGAAACCCGAAACCCTAAACCCTAAACCCTAAACTCTGCTTTGCCGTCGTTCTTTTGCGGCACCCCGGAGAGCCTTCCATCCTGTTCGCGGTGGCGTCTGCGTGGCTCGGGTGGGCTGGTAGGCCCAGACCTGCGCGGCTCGTTTCGAGCGCTTTGAATTGGGATTGCAAACAAAAGAAACCCTAAACCCTAAACCCTAAACAAGAGAGAGAGAGAGAGGGGACAGAGGGAGGGAGAGCGAGAGAGAGTAGGATTTATAACTTATGGCGCTCGGGGTTCTGAAGGAAAAATTCTACGTATCTATTGGGCTCATGGGGCTTTGGGGGTTTTGGGGGATCTTGGGTTCAGGGCTTGGGGTTTTGGGCTTTGGACTGGGGGCTTGAGGCTTACAACTCCAGCAGACGTCAGCTGCAGAGCAAAACCCTACACCCTAAACCCTAAACCCTAAACCCTAAGCCCTAAACCCTAAAACCCTAAAACCCTAAACCCTAAACCCTAAACCCTAAACCCTAAACCCTAAACCCTAAACCCTAAACCCATACCCTAAACCCTAAACCCTAAACCCTATAAACCCTAAATGGGTCGAACCCAGAACCCAGCACTCGGCGCCTGGTCGCCGCCTATCTTTGGCCCAAACCACCAGCCGCTGAACTCGACTCCGTCACGCTCGTCCCAGTAGTAGAGCCTGAGTCGCAGGTTTAGGGTTTAGGGTTTAGGGTTTAGGGTTTAGGGTTTAGGGTTTAGGTTTTAGGGTTTTAGGGTTTAGGCGGGTTTAGGGTTTAGTTTAGGGTTTAGGGTTTAGGGTTTAGGAGTTAGGTACCTGGACCACAACTTCTTCCGGACCCATTTGCAGTCGCAGCAGCAAAAGCTTGATGAATTTAGGGCCACCAGTGCAGGGTTTAGGGTCTAGGCTTTTGGGTTTAAGGTTCAGGGTTCAGGGTTTAGGGTGCTTGTCAGCCTCTTTTGGACAGCGCAGCTCTGAACTCTTTCACCTGGTTCTCGCCAGGCCACAACGGAACCATCTGCGAACCCTTCCGTCGCAGAACGTCTCCGTAAACCCTGAACCCTTTGCGAGCGCAGGCGAGGTATCGACAGAGCCACTGTATCCTCCTCAAAACTATGGCCCCTAGGGTTTAGGTTTTGGGGTGGCATGATGAAATCTGGGCACCAATAAGCGGTCCATGATTTGAGCGGCTCTTTTTCACATGGGGCCTGAGTCTCCGGGAACTTTTCGAGACTCCATAAGGTTTCTTTACTCCCCTTAGAACCTTAACAAACATAACATGTTTAATATCCTCTTGGGATTAATATGAACAAAAAATAGTTCCCAAGGGAGATATAGATGAGGTTTAGGGCCAATTCCAACAATGCCTCTCGCAACACCAGCCACCACAGGATACGTGGAAGCAACTCTTCAGCTCAGGGGCATGACGTCCAAGCCACTCACCTGCCCAGCACAGGAAAAACCACGCAACACGTCATCCGCCCTAAACCCTGAACCCTGAACCCTAAACCCTAAACACTAATCCCTAAACCCTAAACCCTGAACCCTAAACCCTACACCCTAAACCTGCAACGCCCGGTGCACAGGTAGCCTAACATCCAGGTTGTCAGACGCACAGACTACCAATTGCTCCAGAACCCCCCAAAAAAATCTTCCTGAAAAAAATCACATAGGGATGATGATTCTTGTCTTTTTGGGGTTTAGGGTTTAGGGTTTAAGGTTCTTAAGCATATAGCAGAACGAAGGTCGCCTTCTGTTCCTTCCGGTACGCCGGCTTGTTGTGGTTGGAGCCATCGACAGAGTAGTTCCCCCTGACCTGGAGCAGCATAGGCTTTAGGGTTTACGGTTTAGGGTTTGGGGTTTAGGGTTGCAACAAGGACTCCAGAAACTGTGGCTTCTTGGATTGAAACAATTGGGATGTTCCCCCTTGTATTCAGCACCCTAAACCCTAAACCCTCAGCCCCAAGCCCTAAGCCCTAATAAGCCCTAATGAGCCCTAATAAGCCATAACAAGCCCTAATAAGCCCTAAACCCTAAGTCCCAAACCCTAAACCCTAAACCCCCTTCGCCCCCCCCCCCCCCCCCCCCCCCCCAACCCCGAACCCTGGACCAAGGTCGTGGCAATTGGGCCAACGCTGACGTGCGTGCAGCCGCTCACGCTGATCTGCGCCTGAACTCGCCAGCCGAGACCCCCAACCGTTTAGGGTTTAGGGTTGAGGGTTAGGGTTTAGGGTTTGGGGTTTAAGGTTTAGGGTTTAGGATCCCGGACGAGCTCAGGAGTAGAGAAGGGGCCCTTCTGTTTATGAGGGAACCTGTCCCCTGCAAACAACGGTTTAGGGTTTAGGGTTCAGGGTTTAGGGTTTAGGGTTTAGGGTTTAGGCTTTAGGCTTTAGGCTTTAGGGTTCAGGGAGAAATGGCCCACGCCGGGTCCTAGGAAACCTTTTTAGTGCACAGGGCTTGCATATAGCTTACTATATTTCTCCATGCGAGCACAGTTCTGAATGACCCAAAAAACATAAGCCCTACAGGAGCCCCCTTTGTTTGCTACTCTTCGCCTCCTTTCATCAGGAACCGTTTTGGGCAGTTCTGTCCAGAGCCCGTGTCCCATTTTGGGTGCTGATTACAATGCCCTGCCCTTATGTTTTTGGGTACCCAGAACAAGACCACAGCTTCGGACCCTTAACTTAGGATGTTCCCACAAAAACGAACAGTCCTTTATTGGGATTAGAGTACCCCCTATTGGGGACTGTTAGTATAAGGGGAACATCCCAACCCTGACCACCCTAAACCCTAAACCCTAAACCCTAAACCCTAAACCCTAAACCCTAAACCCTAAACCCTAAACCCTAAACCCTAAACCCTAAACCCTAAACCCTAAACCTGAACCCCAGGTGCAAGGCAAGGTGACGGCTTTCCACGTCTGGCCGGGCAGCTTCGTGCAAAGAGAGACGCGGCTAAGCGATGCGGTGGATGCGGTGTCGGAAGGTGTCCCATATTTATTACATTTTTTTTGTGGGGGGGGGTTTAGGGTTTAGGGTTTAGGGTTTAGGGTTTAGGGTTTAGGGTTTAGGGTTTAGGGTTTAGGCTCTTCGCCTTTCTCCGACCAAGACTGTGAGGTTTCTTAGGCTATTCGGGTACCCCTTGACCCCACTAGAGCATCATCCTTTTCTGCGGACCCCCAAAATACCCTAAACCCTAAACCCTAAACCCTAAACCCTAAACAATAGGTACCCCACCACCACCAGAGTGTTTGGTGTAGGGGTTTCTCCCCCACGCCGAAGAGCACAAGCGGAGCTGCTTCGAGCCGCTTGGCAAGCAGGTCTTAGGGTTTAGGGTTTAGGGTTTAGGTTTAGGGTTTAGGGTTTAGGGTTTCGGGGTTTCGGGGTTTCGGGGTTTAGGGTTTAAGGTTTGGGGGTTTAGGGGTTTAGGGGTTTAGGGTTTAAGGTTTGGGGGTTTAGGGGTTTAGGGCTTAGGGCGGAAAAGCAGCACCGTGCAGGTGGATACCTGTGATGGAACTGGTGCAGCCTATTGATGGAGCATCTATAGTCTGGACACAAGCCTACTGTACAAGAGGCCTAAGCTGCCGGAGATCAAACTCCACTTCGTGGAGTTTTCACCAGGATGGCTCCTGAAACCCTCTGAAAGATATTCCTGAACAAATGAAAAATGTCCTTAGGGTTTAGGGTTTAGGGATTAGGGTTTAGGGATATAAGGGCCTACGGAGTTCTGACACTGAGCCGATGCACGCTGAAGAGAGAGGTAGCAGATGAAGCCGCAGGTTATGAATGTGGGGGATTGTCTACATTAGGGCCCTTTTCCTATACTGAATTTGGAACCCTAGCAGATTTACAATTTTGGCTGTTTCTTTGGAATTATAGTACCCAAAAGTTAAAAACTATTGCCAAATATCCCTAAGCTTTGGGTTACCATTGTAGGCGGCGCCTATATGATATTCAGGGTACATTTTGAGAAATGGCCGTGTGTACCCAGGATTGATAATATGTCGACAATGGTCTGCTACGGAACCCTGCTTAAGTCCGGAAGCATACTAGGTTACTGAAAGCCCTAAACCTGCGACCCTACATCACAATGAATCTTTCGACACCAAAAGAGGCAAACAACTCCACTAGTTAGGCTACATTCGATCAGGTGATTCTCGCTCAGTTTCACTCTCTTGACCTGGCACGGCCTCAGCTCACAGCGTTTAGGATTTAGGGGGATTTAGGGTCCATAGGGTGAGGAGGTGTAGGGTTTAGGGGGTTTAGGGTTTCGGGTTCCGGGTTTAGGCTTAGGCTAGGGTATGATCAAAACACCACACATCTGGGCAGTGGCCACCTACTCAATCAACGTCACTTTCGCAACTGAGCGTCTGCCGGTGCGTCATCTCGATCCACAACAACCTCGCAGCTCTCCATGGTGAACCGGATCAAGATTTTGAACCTCAGCACGCACGAATATTGCAACGACCCTCAGGCTCCACCCTAATCACCCTAAATTCGTGTGTGTGTGTGTGTGTGTTGAGTTGGAGACTCTATGAGAGCAAAATACATTTTTGAAAAACCTTGAAATAAACCTGAAAGATTCCCGACGCCCACAGCCCATCCCTAACACACATCCTGAAAAACAGCTAGAAAAAACCTGAAAACAACCTGAAAAAAGACCTCAAGAGAACCTGAAGCAACCTGATTAAAAAACCTCACGAAAACCCGACAATTAAAAAAAAAAAAACAAACACAACTGGAAAAGTCCTGAACAAAACTGAAAACCTGAAAAAAGTAACCTGAAAAAGCCTGAAAAACCTGAAAAAGAAAACCTTCAAAAACCTGCAAAAACACCTGAAGAAATCGGGGAGGCAGTTTTTGTTTTTTTTCAGGTTTTTGTTCAGCTTTTCTGACAATTGCGCGGTGGTAGAGGCAGGTTTATTTTCAGAACATTTTCAGCTTTTCTGAGGATTGCGAAATGGTGGAGGCAGCTTCTTTTCGGTTTTTTGCCTGCTTGCTTGGAATCGGTGACATATGAAAGCAGGTTTTTGTCAGGCTGTTTTCAGCAGGTTCCAGGCAGGTTTCATCGAGTCCCCACGAGCCCCACACTCACAACCCTAAATCTCAAGACTCTCAACCTTGTACCCGACATCCCTAAACCCCGAAACCCGAAACCCTAAACCCTAAACCCTAAACATGGGGTTTGGGGACCGGTGTAGGGTTTATTCCTCAGGGCCGCACCACTCCAGAATCTCGAGTTCGCGCTCAGATCTGAGCTCCAGCTGGTAATCCGTGTATTCCTGGCTTGAGGGTTTAGGGTTTAGGGTTTAGGGCTTAGGGTTTAGGGTTTAGGGTTTAGGGTAGGGTATGAGTCGTGGTTCATCATAGTTCAAGGGGGGTATGTAACCCAAGGCTCCCTAATGCTCCCGACTGCTCCCCAAGCTTCCCCAGGGGTCCCGGTACCAAGGCTGAAGGGGCGGGGGGGAGGACACCCCCAACCCCAAACCTACTTTTCCCAAATACCCACCGAAGGCCCGAAATCCCAATCCTTTCGACCTCGGCGGAATGCCAAGTTTGACTCCGAACATGAATCTGGAACGCGGGTCTCATAAGGCATTGCAGAATCTTGCAGGTTCGCAGAGTCTAGGGCTGAGCGTGTGCAGCGTGGTAGCACCCGCAAACGTATCTACCCCCTTTTCATGATGGTTGCCTTTGGTAAACGGTAACAGCAACACAAAAAACCCAAAAGGGCCCATGACCACCATTGCTCTCCAAACCCTAAACGCTAAACCCTAAGCCCTAACCCTAAACCCTAGCCCTAAACCCCAAACCCCAAACCCCAAACCCCAAACCCCAAACCCCAAACCCTAAACCCTAAACTCTAAACCCTAAACGCAAACATCGGCATCCCGAGGGACGCAAGCTGCGCGCCTCCTTGAACTGCAACAAGATGCGCGTCGAGTAGGGAAACTTCACCTCCGTGGAGAAGCGAGCAGATGTGTAGGGTTTAGGGTTTAGGGTTTAGGGTTTAGGGTTTGGGGTTTGGGGTTTGGGGTTTGGGGTTTGGGGTTTGGGGTTTGGGGTTTAGGGTTTGGGCTTGGGGCTTAGGGTTTAGGGGGAGCCAAGCCACTCAGTCCAAGTAGGGTTCAGGGGTTGTGGGCTGAAGGCTGGGACCCTGAACCCTAAACCAAGGTCTCGCGTTCTGGGTTGAGTCACAAGGGGGAGGAGGGGAGTGTGTGGTTCAGAGGAAAGGCTTCGAATGCATATATAGTTAACAATCAGTATGTTAAAACATACAGACGAATAGATCGTCCTGCATCGCATTACTACTCTTGTTACTATGATTCCCATTACTATGATGACATAGTAGTAATTTATTTTACTTTGAACATCCCCACCCTCTCTTGGCAGAGATACTCTGGGGTTGGGCACTCCAGGGAGGGTTGGGCACTCCAGGGAGATTCTGGGGTTGGGCACTACAGGGAGACTCGGGGACACTCTGGGCTTGGGCACTTCAGGGAGACGCTGGGGTTGGGCACTCCAGGGATGACACTGGTTGGGCACTCCAGAAGAACTCTGGGTTAGACTCTGGGGTTGGGCACTCCAGGGACCGGGGTCACTCTGGGATTGGGCACTCAGGGAGACTCTGGGGTTGGTAACAACCCCACACCGAGGGTGGGGAAGTAGGTAACAACAATAATGGAAACCATAACACAGTACACAAAATAGGTAACAACAACCATAGTGCTAGTAAACAAACTAGGTAATAGCAATAGTAACAGCCAAAATGGTAGTAAACAAAACAAGATCGATACTAACAACCACAATACCAGCAAACAATGACAACTAGGTAGTAATACAACCATGATAATACTAAGTAAGAACCTCTAAACCCTAAACCCTAAACCCTAAAGTAGTACGGGGAGCTTGGGATCGGCTTGGGCATCGTGCCCCTTTGGCCGGCATGGGCCATGGATCAAGGTGAAGCGGTGTCGAGAGTCCTAAACTTTAGGGTTTAGGGTTTAGTGTTTAGGGTTTAGGGTTTAAATTTTGGGTTTAGGGTTTAGGGTTAAACCCTATGACCTCGATACCCCTAAGCAGAGTTGATCGACTCCTCCAAATCATTTTCGGGGCCGCACAGCATGCGCGTGGGATGCCTTTTTTCTGAACTTGGAACCTAGCAAAAAATCTAACTTTAGCGGTTTCTTAGGAATGATGGTACCCAAAAAGTACAAATCGGGTTTAGGGTTTAGGGTTTAGGGTTTAGGGTTTAGGCATTCCCACAGTATCCCTAAGATTCGGGTCCCCAGCCTGTGTTCGAGTGACGCGCTTGAGCTGCGTCAGGTCCAGGCATCGGACGGGCCGGGGGCGGGGCCTCACAACCGCGGCCAGGAGTGCTAGGGCTGCAGGGCCCTAAACCCTAAACCTTAAACCCAAACCCTAAACCCTAAACCCTAAACCCTAAACCCTAAGCACTGAACCTAAAGGGGCCTCAGAGTTGGGTTTAGGGTTTAGGGCTGTAGGGGGTTAGGGCCCAAAGGTTGAGAGTTTAGGCTTTTCAGGACACGGCTTCTAGGCTTCAGCGTTTAAGGTTTTGGGGGTTTAGGGTTTAGGGTTTAGGGTTTAGGGTTTAGGGTTTAGGGTTTAGGGTTTAGGGTTTAGGGTTTAGGGGTCTTCGGCAAGCATGCCAAGAGCAGCAAACCCTGGCCATCTCACAGGGCCAAGCTGGGCCCGCGGCTCCTTGTTGCGGATGACCTGCTAGGGTTTAGGGTTTAGGGTTTGGGGTTTGGGGTTTGGGGTTTGGGGTTTAGGGTTTAGGGTTTAGGGTTTAGGGTTTAGGGTTTAGGGCCTAGGGTCTAGGGTTCAGGGTTTTGAGGGTCTAGGGTACGGTTCCTTACAAAAGGGACTATGACTCAACAAACTCCCAGGTGCTAGTCTAGTCTAGTCTGGTACTCAAACGCTGGGTTCCAATATGAGGACCGAACTAAACAGGAGCTGTAGATGCCCAGAGCAAAAGAGCTGCTGATGGTGCAATGGAGCTCAAGATCTGCGTAGGAGAGGAGAGGCCAATTCTTATTGATCCCTAAAGAGCGCGAGGACAAAATCACCTCTGTTCACTGCTTGCTCACCTTTGACGACCGACCTGAACCCCTGTAACTTCTAAGTTCGAGCATATGGAAATGTCCAAAGACCGTCACGCTACACCCTGGGAAATGTCCAGATTGTGGAATAGCTAAAGGAAACGATTAGGAAATACATGCGATTCAGCTAGGAAATCAAAATGGGCTTGGTGATAACAAGATACAAACTAAATAGAAAAGTAGGACAACACATAGGAAATAATCAGACCTTCGGCAGCAGGTTGGAACCTGGGGACCCTTGCCTCTTTCCCATCTTTCCAGTTACTTGTCGTATTTTCCTATTGTCGTCTTCCTCTCTCTATGGATACATAGGCTTTATGAGTCTGGGACACCTATTTGTCCTACTTGGATCCTATGTTTCCCTATCTTTTCCTACGTCTGTTTGTATATCTTTCCTTTTTTGCTACTAATGATTTCCAATCCGCGAACGTAATAACCTTTACCCTAAGTCCTAAATCCAAAACTCAAAGTCCTACCCCCAACCCCAAGCCCTAAACACCCTAGACCCTACACCTTAATCCCTAAACCCTGAACCCTAAACTCTCAACCCCAAACCCCAAACCCTAAACCCTAAACCCTAAGCCCTAAACACCCTAAGCCCTACGCCTCCATGCGCTGCAAGTACATGCCCACACCCGGCGTGCCTGGGGCGGCCGAGGCTGCCGAAGTTGATCCACGAAGGACGGCCTTCGGGTTTCCAACGTGCAAGGTTTAGGGTTTAGGGTTTAGGGTTTAGGGTTTAGGAGGGTTTAGGGCTTAGGGTGGTGTTACTTGCATGATAGGCCGTAGGATTGTCCGAAGGGTTGAGGGTCCAGCACGCGAAAAGGCAAATCGCACCAAGGAGCTTGGCTGCACTTAGGAGGGTAGTCATAAATTACATTTCAGCGGCCTTATTCAGAAACCCAATAAGCCCAACACCACAAAGGGAGAAGGCAGGACACAGCAACTGCAGCAACGATTAGCTGCTGAGTTCCCTCAGCCCCCCGCAGAAAAAAAGTGTACAGTGCCAGTTCTTTTGCGGATTATAGTATCCTCAAAAGGGTTTAAGGTTCCCTAAACCCTAAACAACCCTCAACCCTGAACCCTAAACCCCTAAAACCCCCCAAATCCCCAAAACCTAAATCCCCAAAACCCTAAACCCTTTAACCCCCTAAACCCCTAAAACTCTAAACCCGAAAACCCAAACCCTCAACCCCCAAAACCCCAAAACCCCCAAAACCCCTAAGCCCCTAAAGCCCTAAACCCGAAACCCTAAACCCTAAACCCTAAACCCTGAACCCTAAACCCTAAACCATCCCGGCCTCCACCACCGAATCTGCCCCTCCTTCAGCTCGAAGAACCTCTGAAGGCTTGTTCTGTTTAGGGTTTAGGGTGTAGGGTTTAGGGTTTAGGGTTTAGGGGTTTAAGGGGTTTAAGGGGTTTAAGGGGTTTAAGGGGTTTAGGGGTTTAAGGGGTTTAGGGGTTTTAGGGGTTTGGGGCTTCGCGCTTCCCCTCCCTCCTCGAAGGAAAGCGCTCCCCTAGTGCCACATTTCCTGGCTACACCTGAACGCAGGGGGGGGAGGGGGTGCCCTGGTAGGATTTATAGGGTTTAGGGTTTAGGGTTTAGGGTTTAGGGTTAGGGTTTAGGGTTTCGGGTTTAGGAGGTGGGAGAAGAAGCGGGGAGGGGGAAAGGGGGGAAAAGGGCTGAATGACTTCAAATCGCATCAGGGGGTGGGAACGATGCTCGGGGTTGAGGCCCCTCTTCCACTAGCTCGAGGCTGAAGTCCTAAACCCTAAACCCTAAATCCTAAACCCTAAAGCCCTAAATCCGACAAGCATCCCCCAAACCCACAATAAGGGAACTCACGCCCAGAGCACCGGATGGTCCACCGGAACCGCGATCTTCCAGCTCGCTTCTGCAGATACCTGGCGAGGCTTGTGATGGTTTAGGGTTTAGGGTTTGGGGTTTGGGGGTGTGGGGTTTAGGGTTTAGGGTTTAGGGTTTAGGGTTTAGGGTTTAGGGTTTAGGGTTTAGGGTTTAGGGTTTCGGGCGATTGAGAGGCTTAGCTGCTATAATTTGGGGAGTTGAGGGTGTTGGGGTTCAGGGTTTAAGGCTTGCAGGGGAAGAGCTGCGAAGGAAATCGACAGTCCATCAGCTTGCACACAGTTTATGTAGACCAGGGCACTAAACCCTTCCCACATAAACCCAAAACGCCTGCAAATCTGAAGAGGGCTCCTGGATGCTCCTGGTCTAAGCCCCCAACTCCGCCACACCCTTCAAATTTAGGGCTTGTGGGGTGCTGAGTTTTTGTGGGGGGGGGGGGGTTTAAGAGGTATTTTGGGGCTTCGGGCCACCCTAAACCACGCCGGCTCTGGCCCCTCTCTCTTCGCATAGATCAAGTTGCCGTCCTGTGTCGTATGTGATTCCGTCAACACCAGCTAGCCCAAGAGACGAACCCATGAACCCTAAACCCTAAACCCTAAACCCACAAACCTAAACTTTAGGGTTTAGGGTGTCTTCTCGTTGAGCGGGCGGCCCGCAAATTCTAAACCCCTACGAACCTAAGCTACAATCTTCCGAAACGCACGAAGCACAGAGTGATTCGATTCGGGGATTCGGCCGGCTTTTTCCAAGGAAGTGTAGCTACAATCTAGGGTTCCCTTAATTTTCGGTCCATTGCTATGATACATTATGTACAATAAGGGCCCAGACTTCGGATCCCTTAAACAAGGGTAGGGGACCATACTAAGGGCCGCATGGATCCCGCTTGGTTTAGGGCTTAGGGTTTAGGGTGTCGGGTGTGGGGAACAAACCTCGTCTGGCTCATGGCCGAATCTGCGAAGGTCAGCTTCTTGTTCGCATGTGGAGTCTTGTCGCCCTAAACCCTAAACCCTAAACCCGAAATCCCTTTTGCTTTGTGGCTCAGGCGTTGAGTTTGGGACAGGTCGGGCATGATGAGCAGGAGGCCGGACAGCGCGGGCAGTTTCCGGAGTGGGTCTGCGGAAAGTGCTCGCGTGGTGTCGGCTTGACACTAAGAGCCCAAACCCTGCTTGGAGGTTCAGGGTACTCATAACCATCAAACTTTAGCTGCGCTTATAAGGAGACTTGCAGTTGGGGTTCTTGGTGCCCATGAACCTCCAAGTGGAATCCAAAATCCTAACCACAACCCTTTAGGGTTTAGGGTTTAGGGTTTAGGGTTTAGGGTTTAGGGTTTAGCCTTACAAACCCCGAAGCTTACCACGAGCAGGCGCCCGCGTCCTCATGGAGCGCCAGCTGATCCTGCCGAATCGGCTCCTGCCAAAATGGCACCTCGCCGGTTTAGGGTTTAGGGTTTAGGGTTGAGGGTTGAGGGTTGAGGGTTTAGGGTTTAGGGAGAGGGTTTAGGGGTTAGGGGTTAGGGATGGCAACTCGCCGTCGTTTCGTGGAGCAGCTTGTCTTGGTTTTGCTAATCGGAATGTGAGGTTTAGGGTTTAGGGTTTAAGGTTTAGGGTTTAGGGTTTAGGGTTTAGGGTTACCCCCAGGTTCTGCGTTTGTTTTGGGGATGCGAGGGTCCTCACGTTTTGGACTGAGGGCTTGAAGCTTAGGGCATTTTAGGGTTTAGGCTGAGGGTTTAGGGTTTGGGGTTTAGGGTTCAGGGTCTCGGGTTTGAGTTTTTTTGGGTTGCGTCCAACCTTTTTGCAAGGGGCGTGCCTTCCACGTCTCCTCGCCGACTTGGATGTCTTCCCGTTTGGGCGGCATCGCAGGGCTCCCAGGCAGCAGTTCGTCAAACCCCTAAACCCTAAACCCTAAACCCTAAACCCTAACCCTAAACCCTAAACCCTAAACCCTAAACCCTAAACCCTAAACCCTAAACCCTAAACCCTAAACCCTAAACCCTAAACCCTACCCATGGACCACCACAGCCTTGGTTTTCTGGGTTTCTAAAGAAGAATCATTTCGGGGCCATACGGGAATCCTGGTCCTATTTGCTCCGACACTTATAGCACATGTCTTTGTTCAAAGACTGCCTGTTTCACATTGGGGGGTGGCCTCACACTTCTTTCAGAGCACCAGCTTCGTAGCCCTAAACCCTAAACCCTAAACCCTAGACCCTAAACCCTAAACCCTAAACCCAGAGCTGCTGATATCCGCTTGCTGCTGACTCGAGCCAAATCTGAGTCCAATCTGAAGGGAATCAGGAGAGATGTGGGTGGCTGTCAAAGTTATGACCCCTTTTCGGGTACCCTCAATATTCGGTGCCGTATTATAATGGGGATCCAAAAAGGGACCCTAATTTTGACAACCACCCATGTGTTGTTCAAGCAGCTGCCATCTATTTCTGCAGCGTGGTGAGTAGCAGCAGTATCAGGACCCACAATGTCAGAGAGCCAGCCCTGGCCCCCAAAACCCCGAAACCCTACCCAGCAAGGTAGGGTTGGGATTCGGGGTTCGGGTTTGGGATTTAGGTCTAGGTCTCTAAACCCTCAACCCTCAACCCTCAACCCTAAACCCTAAACCCTAAACCCTAAACCCTAAACCCTAAACGTCCGGGCTGCTGGGGTCCCGGGCCGCGTTCCCAACCTCGGGCGTGGCCGTGGCGACCTGTGCCGCTGGCACTACAGCTGCCTGCCTGGCAGAGCTTTTGGCAGTTTAGGGTTTATAGGGCTCGGGTTTTTTGTCTGGGGTTTGGGGTTTGGGGTTTAGGGTTTAGGGTTTGGGGGTTGGGGTTCGGGTTTGGGGTTTGGGGTTTGGGGTTTAGGGTTTAGGGTTTGCGGTTTAGGGTTTAGGGTTTAGGGTTTGGGGTTTGGGGTTTGGGGTTTGGGGTTTGGGGCCCGCCCCGTTCAAGCCGTCATGCATTCAGACATGCTCGTATTCAGCAGGTGCTCGCGATGTCAGGATGAATGGACACTTAGGAACATCTGGGAATCCTGATCGGAGCCACCTTTTTGCTCAAGTGCATGGTCGTGGGTGAAGTGTTCGGGCACTCGTAGACACATGGCGCACGTTGGAACCAAGCAGAGTACCCTGGCTCACGGACTAGCAGCATCTTAAGCTAGGGCTGCGGAAAAAACAACGAGCCTCTCATGGCTAGACAGTTCTGTTGCAGACCGAACTGGTTCAAATGTAGGTGTACACGAATGTCTCGATGTGCCTGTACACTGTATATGTGTATGCATACAAAAAAGTTGATACCCTCCTAGAACAAGCGATCACCAGCTGCAACAGCACCGCTTCAAATGGCGCCGCTGTAATGCTTCACGATGTGTATAATATCAAAGGAGACACCGGCTGCAGCAATGTGAGGGATCTGACTGACATCGCATATTGAAAGACAACAGATATGTCTGCCGCTGTCTGCCCGGAAGCCTCCCTTCACGGGCACAAATGTCAGACGTTGAGAGCTGCCCGAGGCCTAGTGGAACGGGGGGAGCCACAACAGACGCCAGCGTGAGCTTCAGGAGCATTGGCTGTTCTGTGAACCTAAACCCTGAACCCTCAACCCTAAACTTCGTGCCAGCGGTCTATTTTTTTAGCATTCGATGCTCCCATCTGCTTCACTGCCCGGTCCATGAACGACTCCCCGCCGCTTGCCGGCCTCGTCCCAGCGTACCTTCAAAGAAGGGTCCCGCCATGAGATAGCTCTTTACGGTGTCTTGAGGCGCATCAGCCTTCACCGAGGCCCGCAAGTAAAGCACTGGACTACTTCAAGATACCTTTGTCTGTCGTGCTTTCAGGAGCCCTAAAAACCTTACAGGAAAAACACACACACAGGGCCTTCCATGGCCTTAAAGGCCCCCCCTTTTTAGCTCAACCTTTCCGCTCCAAGTCCCAAAGACCCAGAGTGGCAAACCTCGGAAGTATCTCGGGGTAGCGACATGGTCCCTTAATATGGGCCCCCGAGGTGGGAAGCCTTATATTTCCACCTCTTATAGGGCTTAACTCAACCCCAACGACCCTAAACCCTTATATACCCCTTCTAGGATCATGCTTTGCTTCTTCCCTGCACGCCCCCCACCCACAAAATTGAAAGAGAATAATCCCTATCTTGCCCTTATGAGGAAGAACATGTGTATTTTCTGGGGGCGGGGGCTTCTTAAGCAATTCGTACAGGACCATATTAAGGGACCATGTAACATCATGCAAACTATGGGGGTCTCCATGCCCCACGCGAATTCCAAAAAACAAGGGAACTGCCTGCCCCGGACCGCTGCGCCGGGGTTGACAGGCACTCTGACATTAGGGTTTAGGGTTTAGAGCTTATAAAGTTTAGGGTTTAGAGTTTAAGGTCTTAACACTTATTTCTTTAGTATAGCACAATCTATCAGCAAATCGTATATCTTAGTCATTCTTAAACAATGTAGAAATAACAGTACTAGTACCAATGTGAAAGTAGAGCCATACTAGTCAATAAATCTAACAATAAACAAAGGCCATGACAAGAAACAACAGTAGAAACTATACAACTACTCATAGATACACATACGGATACGCGTTATGTGTATATGTATGTATACATATATATATATGTGCATATATATATATGTATACTATCTATTTACTTATTTTCTTCTTCATGGAAAGGCTTCAGAAGTTCGGCCTGAAGGTTTAAGGACTTCGAGACCTCTTCCCTGAACCCTAAACCCTAAACCCTAAACCCTAAACCCTAAAGCCTGTTAGTATAAGAGGGGGCTCGGCGCCTACCCATGCGCAGCGGCCAGTCACGAAAGGCAAACCCTCGGAGGTCGCCATGTGGGAATTTCCCAAAATAGGGGGGTTAGGGTTTAGGGTTTAGGGTTTAGGGTTTAGGGTTTAGGGTTTAGGGTTTAGGGTTTAGGGTTTAGGGTTTGGGGTTTGGGGTTCAGGGTTCAGGGTTCAGGGTGGTTTAGGCTTCGCACCCAAATAGAACAGAACCACCCCTTAAACGAGGAACTCTCAGAAAGACTTCCCCTATTGTCGGAACCCCCACATGTCGGCCACTCGTCGGAATTTGTAATGGCACGCCGGTGCCACGCTTCATAACCCTAAACCCTAAAACCTTATAAACCCTAAACCCTAAAGCCTAAACCCTAAACCCTAAGCCTTAGTAAGAATGAAGCAGGCGTGCTGGGCCAAGTTGCCCGAGTCTCTTTGCGATGAGCCTTGCGGAAGGCCCAAACTTTCGTCGATGATGGGCTCTGCATACGCCCGTTGAGGAAGAGGCGTTTTGTAGTTCAGTGGACCATCATTTAAGTCATGGGTTCCCCTACTACTCCCCTCTATAGGGTTTAGGGTTTAGGGCTTAGGGTTTAGGCCTCTACACTACCCCCCTAAAAGTGCCCCCTTTACATAACCAGTATAGAGGGGGGGTAGTAGGGGAACTCATCATGAACGCGGAATCGTCACGCCGACGCCAGAAAAGACCTGTGCTGAGAAGTCGTAGATTTACTAGTCCGGCCGAGCTGTCTCGTCAGCCTGATTTGATGAGGGGTTTAGGGTTTAGGGTTTAGGGTTTAGGGTTTAGGGTTTAGGGTTTCGGGTTTAGGGTTTAGGGCTTCACTTTGAGAGACTCCGGGGGCACCTCATGGGGGTGCGCCCATGAGCCAGCTCGACCGCGACGAAGAATAACAGTACCATTACAGCTAGCTGCTTAAACAGAAGCCACGGGGGATCCTGGCATGTGACACCCCACACCACGACCACACTTTCTGCTGCACACGTGAAGTTCCCAGGAGCCCTTTCAAGTGAAACCTTCGCACTGCGCATCCACTCGCCAATACACCGGTAGGAGAGATGAGAAGGGTTTAGGGTTTCGGAAGACATGAAACGGCGGGAAGAGACGAATGAACACCTTGCATCGGGGGATTCTTGCGGTGCCTTGGCGAATGGTGCTATCATGGCGCGGGCGAGCTTCACAATTGCATTCTCTTTCCGCTCGCCTGCTCCTACTCACCGGTGCTCGGCGACAAACAAAAAACATGCGCACATGGTGCCCTAAACCCTAAACCCTAAATCCTACACCCTACACCCTACACCCTAAACCCTAAACCCTACACCCTCACCAGTCTCAGGCATAAAGTGCGCTAGCATCTTCGGTGCTCTCACTGCGCGGGCTGGTAGCTGCATACTTCACACGCAGCCGCTCCAAAGCATCCAGCACGGAAACAACGTAGTCCTAGGATGGCCCTCAACAAACCCTCTGAGGGGCTTAGGGTTTAGGGTTTAGGGTTTTGGGTTTTGGGTTTAGGGTTTAGGGTTTCGGATATTCCTTGGCCGGATCCACTTAAACCCAAGAAGGGAAAACGGAAAATATCCCAAGGGCCTACCAAGCGTCGGACTCGTCCACTGTTTTACGGAAGGAAAGTCCCACTAAGCCTGGCAGACAGGGACAGGGTTTGGGGTTCAGGATTTAGGGTTTAGGGCTTAGGGATGTTTAGGGTTTAGGGTTAAGGATTTAGGGTTAAGGGCGTGCCAAACGGAAGCGCGCTTTGGGAGCGCGCAGTAGTCTGCAGACCTACGCACCCCCAGACCGCCCACTTTCAACTCTCAAGGAGATACGGCCTTCTTTTATTTTTTTTTTACGAAGGATTACGTGGGTCAGCACTCACGCCCTGCAGGGCTAAGGCCAAGGAGGCAGGAAGACACCAGGGCCAGGGGCCACAGCGGAAGGGGCCCAAAGAGGCCAGAGAGACACGGCAGGGGGCAGGCAGGGTCAGGAGGGCAGGGCCAGGGCCAGCCAGGGTCAGGACCAGAATACAGAAACTCCATCAAAAGCATTTTTTGGGCCAACAAAGCAGCCCCTGGTCCCCACAGCCCAGCGGACGGGGACCCAGGTGTCTCCAGGGGCCCTCCCAGGGGGCCTCCAATGCAGGAGGGTAACAACTACAGTGACAACTGCTGCTCGGCCTGTGCTTGCCTGGAGGGTAAGCCATGCCCCAAAAAAAGAAGAGAGTGGGGTGGCGGGCGGGTTTAGGGTTTAGGGTTTAGGGATCGAACACGATCCCAGGGCCTGCGAACGTCATGCGGGCGAAGACCTTGTCCAGGTTGGACATCCGGCTGTCAGTCAACTCTTCCTAGGCAACTCAATGCTGCAATTACACGGTCCCTTAATGGGTTTAGGGCTTAGGGTTTAGGGTTAGGGTCGTTTCAGGGGGCTCTTCATGTGGTCCCTATAGCTCCTTTAAAGAGTAGTGATTTGTGAGCCCTTGCTTGCGTATAAGGTATATAAAGGGTACATAAGGTGTCCCCCTATTAAGGCCCGTGCTAAGGGACCATGCAGCTACCCTAAAACAGGGGAAGTTTTGGATTTGAAGCGAAGATTCAAAATCGGTTAAGAGTTTTGTCGGGGCTGGGAGGCAGGGGGGGGGGGGGGGGGTAGGGTTAGGGTTTAGGGTGTAGGGTGTGGGGTAGGGTCTAGGGTCTAGGGTCTAGGGTTTAGGGTGTAGGGTTTAGGGTTTAGGGGGGGGGGGGGGCAAAAGCAAGCATGTCCCAAAAATCCACGTAAGGTGAGGTCCTCCCCCCGTTTGCTAAGTATTAGGGACCGCCATATAAAGGTAACCCGAATTTAATGAAGCTACCATCTAGTGATAGTAGGTGCTTCTTGAAGCAAGCATGCACCGGGGTGGGGGGGTTGGTGACAACCAGCTAGCAGGTTTACAACTTGCAGGGCCAAGCCTTACACCCAATTCAAATATTCCTTGGTAGCCCAGTAACCATCTTACAATACAGGTGTATTTTCCTGGCTATTTACAAGGAACCCAGAACCCCAAAAAGGGTAAAGGGTACCACTGGGCTACCCTGGACCCTCAACCGTAAACCCTCAACCCTAAACCCTGGGCTACCCTACTCAGTTCGGGAGAGGAAACTACGCAGAACCCTGAAGCTCTGTTTTGCCTGGTTCAGCGCTCAGCAAACCTAACCTTCACAAAGCATCTTCCGATAGCTTAGGGTTTAGGGTGCAGGGTTAACTGCCACTACAGCAAAACCTTCGGAAGCCCGCCCCAAACAAAGCCCCGGTATAGCAGCCACGCCAAGTCAGTGGAGTGTCTGGAAGTGCGGGGGCACCCGGCGAAACCTGCCAGGTAGGGTTTGGGGCTGAGGAAATACAAGGATGGAGGTTGAGCTACCTACCCCCCCCCCCCCCCAGGTTTCAGATTTCACAACAACCCAACATATACCAGGAACATATCGTGACTCTCGTATGGTGTGTGATATCACAGCGTACACAACCCAACGCCTGGAACAAAGTGTACCCCCCTGTCCTGTGTCCAACCGTTCACAACCCAATGCTCGTAACAAAAAGTAACCCGTAACCAAATGTGCCGGTTGTCGTTTATGGTGTAACAACATGCGAAATCTCCTGCCCATAGCAAATCGTGCCCCCTGTATTGTGTTCATACTCTGTGTCATGTATTTGATAGATGTGAAATCATGGCAGAAGACACTGAACTTTGTCGTGAGCAATGGGCGGAGAAACCCGAAACCCTAAACCCCTAAAACCCTAAAAACCCCAAAACCCTAAAAACCTAAAAGCCCCTAAAACCCTAAAATCCTAAAAACCGTAAAACCCAAAAACCCCAAAACCCTAAACCCTAAAACCCGATAACCCGATAACCCTAAAACCCTAAAACCCTATAAGCCCAGGATCGACAAGCTCAAGTGACGAGGAGGAATAAGCAGGTGCAAAACTAACTCGGCAAACATGATAGGCGCTTCTTAGGGGCCTAGCTGGGTTTAGGGTTTAGGGTTTAGGGTTTAGGGTTTAGGGTTTAGGGTTTAGGGTTTAGGGTTTAGGGTTTAGGGTCTAGGTGTGCGAGTTGGGTGCTGACAGCTAGCTTGCCGGAGGGGCGCTCTACCCCTTGCGCGCCACCCTGAAGCGCACCACGGACCGCAACGGCGGACACCCCTACTAAACCCTAAACCCTAAACCCTAAACCCTAAACCCTAATACCCTAAACCCGCCTACACCCCACACCCTGCACCCGAAACATTTCGATATTTCGGGCGTGGGAAGCCTAAGCCCGGAACTCTCAACTCGAAACCCTCTGCTCAGGCTTCCACCTCGTGCATCCGCCTCTCCATGATCTGCACCACCGAGTCAGCTTTGTGCTGCAGCTGCTCCTGTCTAGGTTTAGGGTTTAGGGTTTAGGGTTTAGGGTTTAGGGTTTAGGGTTTAGGGTTTAGGGTTTAGGGTTTAGGGTTTAGGGTTTGCTGTGATAGGGCATAGATGCTGTGAAGGTTAGGAAAGGACCAAGCTCGAAAGCTTCGTGAGGCGCGAAGAGCAGCTTTGGCCCGGGCGGCCTAGGCCCTGAGTTTAGGGTTTAGGGTTTAGGGTTTAGGGTTTAGGGGTCGCTTTTTGAGGATCCCTAAACGAATGCAAGGGCTATATTAGGGTTATATTCAGGGAAACCTTTAGGGTACAACCTTCGGGGTACGAGTCTGAATCTCTTGAGCCTGGACTCTACTCTTCAAGAGCTTGCGATGCAATCCTGCTTGGGGTTTAGGGTTTAGGGTTTCGGGTTTCGGGCTCAGGGTTCAGGGTGTAAGGTACTGTGGCGTTTCACCCCAATTAGGTGCAACGGCATCACGTCTGACATCGACTTTGACGCACAGGGACATGGAACAGGAACAGGCATAAGCTGCCCAACTCCCTAATGTCCTACTCCCCCTAAGAGCCATGAAAAGTGACACAAAGAGTTTCTTCTAGTGCCTTGGGCTCATCTTTCCTAGGAAACTGCAGAATTCCCTGCTAAGAACTAGTCAGCTTAGTGGCTTTTGGGGGGGGGGGGGGGTTAGGAGGAACACTTTGGGACTTTCGGGCTCGCAGGCCTTTGATTTCGGGCGTCCCGGCTCTGACCTAAACCCTAACCCCAACCCTAAACCCTAAACCCTAAACCCTAAACCCTAAACCCTAAACCCTAAACCCTAAACCCTGGGGTATCCCTTGTTGAATTTCAATGCGTGAGTTCATAAGGGAACCTCTCCCTTAGAGCTTCGGGTTGCGATCCAGGGTTTAGGGTTTAGGGTTTAGGGTTTAGGGTTTAGGGTTTAGGGTTTAGGGTTTAGGGGTTTAGGGTTCAACTCTGAAGACAGGTCCGTGCCTCCGTGGCTTTCGCTCGGAGGTGGGGGAGGAGGATCTCCAACTTCTGCCCCTCCCGGGAGATCACGGTTTCAGGTTGGATTTAGGGTGGTCTAGGGTTTAGGGTTTGGGGTTTAGGGTTTAGGGTTTAGGGTGGTTTCTAGGGTTGACGGCTTGACTGAGCTTTCAGAAACTCTTCAGGGAGCTCAAGGGGACGATTGCATGTTCCCCCCTTCGAACCCTCAACCCTGAACCCTACACCCTACACCCTAAACCACAAACCCTAAACCCTAAACCCTAAACCCTGAACCCTAAACCCTAAACCCTAAACCCTAAACCAATCTAATGGTGACTGATTGGTGATGATCGAAGCAATTCATCTATATCCATACTCAGGTCTATTGGTTTATAGCTATTTAGCCTAGGATGGCCATTAGCACGCTCCGAAACAAATCATGTGATCCTCTTAAGCCCAATAAGGGGAAAGCATCGCATATCCCCAAGGCCTACCTAGTACATAGCCTCCGACATACCGGCCAACCGGAGCCTCTCAAGATCCCCTCCAATCGAAGCCCCCTCCTCCCTCCTTAGGGTTTAGGGTTTAGGGTTTAGGGTTTAGGGTTTAGGGTTTAGGGTTTAGGGTTTAGGGTTAGGGGTTTGGGGTTTAGGGTTTAGGGTTTAGGGTTTCGGGTGCACCCAGACTTCTCTCCTACTCTCAGCTGGACCTCCGTAAGCTTGTCAAAGATGGTCCGCTGCTTCTTGTCCAGCTGCGCTGGCCTGGGCTGCATGGAAACGATGCCAGCGTAGGGCTTAGGGTTAGGGAACGAATTTGGGCGTTTCTCACACTAGGGGTACCCCTTTTGTACCCTAAATAGAACGCATTCGGGCATTTCCTAAACTAGGGGTAGCCCTTTCATCTAATGGAATAGAAATCCCCTAAGAGGGACGCCAAAGAAGGGTACCCCTAGTTTCGGAACCCCCCATTTGGGTTTGCATTACCCTGTTATCCTGTGCAGCAGCGGCGTCAGGGGTGGTGGCACAGGGAACACCGTGGTTTTAGGGTTTTAGGGTTTGGCGCTCTAGATTGCTCGGGAGCTAGCGTGAAGGGGGTCCAGAAATTTAAGCACCTAAGAAGTGCTTTCGGTTTTCGCCCACTCGTGGTTCGCGTAGAGTGGGATTCCCTTCCTTGAAACTGCTGCGAGGCACTGACGGGTGTGCTCCAAATGACCTGAGTTGGTTGGGAAAGACGCATGGGTGTAGGGTTAGGGGTTTAGGAGAAGTTTGGCAGACTCTTAGTGAGCGGCAGAACCCACACGAAGAGCCATGTTGGCAATGCCCTTTGGCGAAGTAGATGCCTGGGCTAGTTTGACAATCTCACATGGACCTCAAAATGCCAATAAAGCACGTGGACGGGAAGCACAGCGAGCCTAACCTCATCAGCTCGGGTGCAACGACGTCGACATAGCTGTGGGTGTCCCAAGCTTCCCGGATTATCTGCCTCCTCAACCTTCGCCATGCACAACTCGCAAACGTCGGTAAACAGTTACAGTTCGCTGCCTATAGCCTATAGCTGTCCGGACGCCTGAACAGCACGTTCCTTGAGGTAGTCAGTCACCTGCACACAGCTTGAACGGCTCACCAAGTTCACAGGAGGCGTAAACCCTAAACCCTAAACCCTAAACCCTCCGTGCGCCTCATACCCTGGATCCCACTTCTGGAAGATAGAACGGATGGACGTCGCAAGCTCACTCTTCATCTCCTGCAGCGCTACTTGGAGGCTCATGGCAATTATAACTGTACTTATGACTGTACTTATAATCATATTAGGGCACTTAAGGGGGCTTATAAGTGGGTTATAAGTACAGTTATAATTGGTTAATAAGTACCATGAACCTCCAAGTAAGGCATTTCAGGAGGTCCGTCAGCGAAAAGGGCCTAAAGGAGGTAATATAGGGGGCTTGAATAGTTAGAATAGGGTTTTGGGTTTTATAGTAATAGTCATAATAATCCTAAAGGGACCTTAGCAATACCATTAGAGTACTTATTACGACCCCTGTATTCACGTCATCGTTTGCGGCCCGGCATGGAAAGTCGCTTGCTTTTCGTGGTCTGACGGGCCAAAGCGCAAAAGAACTCGAGGTGTTTCCGCGCGCCGATCCGGTTTAGGGTTTAGGGTTTAGGGTTTAGGGTTTAGGGTTTAGGGTTTAGGGTTTAGGGTTTAGGGTTTAGGGTTTAGGGTTTAGGGTTTAGGGTTTAGGGTTTAGGGTTTAGGGGTTTAGGGTTTACGGTTTACGGTTTACGGTTTAGGGTTTAGCAAGGTTGTTTGTTTCTCGTGTGGCCACTACCACCAAGGTTTTCGTGCTCGCGCGAAGTGCAATTTCCAAAGCGCTTACTTTTTGAACATGTTTTTCGGCGACAACACGGCGCAGGGCGGGATTCTCGACACGAGCCGCGTACGCTTTTCAGTGTCGGTTCCTTGTCAACATAATGTTGGACTCGCTTTAGTGCGCAGGGGGCCCCCCCCCCCACCCCTCTCCCCCACCCCTCCCCCCCAAACAAGTTTGGGGTTTTCGGGGATCCTGAATACTGTGGGCTGGGGCTGGGACGGGGCTGAGAGTAGGGCGTCTAGGGGTCGAGGGTTGAGGGGAAGCCTTGAAGCTTGAGGGTCTAAGCTTTCCAGGGTTTGTAGCTCCACGGTCGCCGGGGCTCCGCATAAATGCGGACCACCGAAACAACTTGCTAAAGCGAATCAGGGCAGCTCGTGGGCT
Source organism: Symbiodinium natans (assembly GCA_905221605.1). NCBI lineage: Eukaryota > Dinophyceae > Suessiales > Symbiodiniaceae > Symbiodinium > Symbiodinium natans. The sequence continues at coordinate 490,199 of CAJNDS010001324.1, read as the reverse complement.
ACTCCCTTGAAAAGTTGTTTGGGGGCCATGTTTCGTAATGAAATTAAACGGAATCTAAATAAGGCTGGACACCAAAAAATTCCGGAGCTTCTTATTCAAAACTGTTTGTAGTTTTTGGCTCCGCGGCCCCCCACCATTCAACCCCGACCGGGCAAACATCGCATAATTGAGGACCACCCTAAACAATGGGGTCCCCTATAGGATTTCCGGAACATCGCATAATAGTGCCCCTTCTCACTAAAGCGAGTGTAACATTATCTTCCTTGATGGCCCCTGTCTCGCAGAAACACTGGCTACAGCGGCTTTTTCGCGACGCGTGACAGTGCTCGTCGCAAAGCACGTGAGTAACCCCCTCCCCTTCCCCGCCTTCCCTCCTCCTTCGCCCCCCTCCCCTTCGCCCCCCCCTCCCTACCCCCCTCTCACCAGTCCTGCAAAAAAAAAAGCCCGGAACATACCCAAAAGCCACAGGGGCCGTAATCGATGACGTGAGTCGACTCACTGCCCTCAAAGCCCCTTAGAAGTGCAAATGCGCAAAATGTCCCCCCCCCACCCTTCCCTTTTTTAGGGTCGTCTCCTGGCTGAAGAGGAAGTTCATCTTTTTGGTTGGAGACTGCGATGGCGATGGCGTCATCGGAATGGGGGGCATCTGAAGCTTCTGCGGCAGCTTCTTCGGTTCGGAACCTCCGGAATGTGCATCTGCAGCATCGGGGCAGAGGTCCTGCAACCAGTTAGGTTTTGGGGTTTAGGGTTTAGGGTTTAGGGTTTAGTGTTTAGGGTTTAGGGTATATAAGCTATAAGGAAAGGTGATTCCAAGGCCGCGCCCAGCCTTGACCAGCACTTTCTTTGGGGAACTCGGAGAATCCATTCTCCCCAAACTCCCAGATCTCACACCCTGCAGGTCGCACGGGAACTTCGGCGCCTAAACGACTAAGAGCCGCAGCACCTGCGGATGCGTTCGAAAGTGCGACCTCTGCGGTCACAGCGAAAGGCAGCACTCACCACTGAAGTCACGAATCTATACTCCCCTTAGAACCTGAATAGAAATGATATTTTTAATATCCTCTTGGGTTTATATGAACAAAAATTAAATATTCCCAAGGGGGATATAGGAATACCCACAAATGCGCACAGATCAATGGGAATGGCGTGGGTCTGCAGCGTGCACATGCACCGTGAAAATTTCCCCTGTCGTGGAATGTTCCACAGACGCCCGGCAGTCCACACATGCAGCAGAACGGGCCAAAATCTGGACTTTTGGTTAGGGATGTAGGGCTAAGTCACTGCAACTTTCAACAGGTCGGTGTCGCGGCGCGACTGCTGTGTAGCCAGTGCCTGCTCCACACGAAACCCGAAACTCTGGACTGCCAATTTTGCACTGCACGGATAATCACCAAGATAATCCATATCTTGACTCTACCATTCCGATGTCGTGTGCTAAGCCCTAAACCCTCAACCTTCAACCCTCAACCTTCTCAACCCTCAATCCTCAACCCGAGACAGCTTTTAACGCTGCTTGATTAAACCCTACCCTAACCCTAAACCCGAAACCCTATAAACCCTAAACCCTAAACCCTGATTCATTGGCAATTGGGCGGAGGCCTTTAGGGGTTCAGCATTCATAGGGCTGCGAATTCCTCCTAGGTGCCGGGGGGAACCTACGGGGTTTGGGGGAAGTAGTACTTAGGGTAGGGCTCCGAACCCTAAACCCTTCGGTTTCTGCGTTTTTGGGGGTATTTGGGTTTTATGGGGGGACCCTAAACTCTAAACCCTAAAACCCTAAACCCTGATGAGGCTCTCTGTGCTCCCGGCCATAAGCAGCCGGACTGGCGTAGTAGCCGGCCTAGGTGAATCCGTAGGCTCTCTGGGTAAGCAACCAATATTCCTCCTACCTACCGACCTACAACAGGAGCCCAAATAATTACAATAGGGTTTTGGGGGGGGGGTCTTACTGTATAATTCTATAGGGACTATCAGGGAATACTGTTGGTAGTTCTTCCTCCTACCTCTAGGAAAGTGTAAGGGTGCCATCATCATGTCCTCTGAAGTAGCTGAGAGCATCACAGGTCGTCATGGCCACCCCAAAACAAAAACGGGCCGCAAAATGTGGCCCGGGGGGGCAAGGCAAGGCCCTACCACAACAAGCACCGACAGCCCCCCTATGCCCACTTCAGCCCCCCAGTTTCTTAGGGTTCAGGGTTTAGGGTTTAGGGTTTAGGGTTTAGGGTTTAGGGTTTAGGGTTTAGGGTTCGAATCTGTGGACTTGGTGGGATCAGGCGGTAGGTTCAAGTTCAGGTTTTTGCTTGGAGCTCGCTTGAAGCAGTTGTGTAAAGGCTCCAACTCTTCCCCTTATACTAGCAGTCCCTAGTGGTGATTATAGTCCCCCATCTTAAGGAGTTCAGGGTTTAGGGTTTAGGGCTCAGAGTCTAGGGTTTAGGGTTAGGGTTTAGGGTTTAGGGTTTAGGGTTTAGGGTTTAGGGCTTAGGGTTTAGGGTTTAGGGTTTAGGGTTTAGGGCTTCGGGAGCCTCAGTAGCTCCGCTGCGCGCCCTTTTTTGTTGCTCCCTGCAGCCACGGGAGGGGCTCCTGGCGTCGAAGGCATTCTCCTGACGTGTAGGGTTGAGAGTTTAGGGTTTAGGGTTTAGGGTTCAGGGTATAAAATTAGGTTTTGGGTTTAGGGTTTAGGTTTTAGGGTTGGGATGTTTCCCCCTTATACTGACAGTCCTTGAGAGGGATTACGCACTAGAATCCATCTTAGGACAGTCAGTATAAGGGGGAACATCGCAAGGTGTGGGGGGGAGAAATATTGGTTCTTCAGGCCGAGAAGGTTTTAAGGTTTAAAGTTCCATGGGCGATCTTTTCTTGAAGTTCCCCTGTTTGAAGGGGGGGGGGGGGCAAAGATGCGGTGCATTGTTCCGGAGAACGCAGTGCCTGAGGCTAATGATGAGCTCTTGGACCCACGATTGCTAAAAACAGGGCCATGAGGCTGGAGCTTGAGCTGGGGCAGGTTTGGGGGCCCGATAAAGATCAATTGCTTATGGGCTTTATAGGGGTTATGTATGGGGATTAGGGGAAATACAAAAAACAACTATGTTCAAACCTTCCCGCTGTGAATAGTTTGGAAGCTTCAATGTGGGCAACGTGGTGTCTGAGGAACAAGCGCGATCAAATGGCCGCCGGATTTCGATTTCGCGATGCCCTAAACCCTAAACCCTAAACCCTAAACCCTAAACCCTAAACCCTAAGAAGCCAGTTCTGCATAGGGCCAGGCTTGTGGTGAGGAACTGTGCGTGTTTCGCTGCGTGAGCACGTTGCAAGAGGGGATATACTCACCTCCGAGCACCTTAGAAGGACATCGTCTGTGGCTGGGCAACCATTGCTTGTGTCTATGCGAGCTGGGACTATGTCTATGTCGTGGACTACATCTAATTCGGCGATTATCCCTTTGCAGGCTGCACGCCGGCTGCAAGAATACGGTCTTCACTGCACTTTGTGAGAACGCTGTTTTGGGAGGATGGCAACACTTATCCTAGTCCAATCTTTGCCCCCTCTGACAAAGATGCTGAACAGCCGCGAAGACGCTGGAGTTCCATGGAGAAGTAGGGTGGTGACAGGTTGTCCAGCAACTTGACGGGATACAGCACAGCTCAAATCATGTCGGCCCAAAGCATCTGCTGCCAATAGGTGGCAAGTGCTAAGCCGGTCACAACCACTTCTGCACCCTAAACCCAAACAAACCTAGTAAACTCCTCCCCCCCCCCCCCCCCCCCCCCCCAACCCCAGAGCTTGCACCTTCATCTGCTGGCTCCCGGCCCACGGGAACAACAGGGATCCTGGCAAAGAGAGATGCTCGAGAAACCTCTTGGTGAAATTCGAAGTCATTAAGAAACTTGATGGGGCTGACAACCCTAAACCCGCAAACCTAAACCAACAACCGCAAGGCTCAAAACCCTAGCCACCAACCGCTCAGGCTCAAAACCCTAAACCACCAACCCTAAACCATAAACCCTAACTCTGGAGTGTTTCATTGTTGCTCTCTTGTTTTTTTTATATTTTTTTTTGGGGGGGGGTGCTTGCGGGCCCAAGATCCTTAGGGAAAGTAGAGGTTTGGAATATTGTGTAGGTGATAAGGCTTCGGGGGGCTTGTCCCGAAACCCTAAACCCTAAACTCTAAATCCTGAACCCTGAACCTCAGGGGTGCGGCTTTCAGGAGGAGTTCCTGGGATCTGTGGAAGTGGTACTTACACCTCGCCTTGAGAGGCGCAACCCTCTAAAAGAACCTGGGAACCATATGGGGTTTAGGGTCTAGGGTTCAGGGTTTTGGGTTTAAAGGCCTTTAGGTCAGGAGGTTCACCCAGAGCTTAGGGGGTTTAGGGGGTTTGAGTGTTCAGAGGGTTCGGGGGATTCAGGGCTGTCGGGTGTTGAGGCGCGCGGCGTAGTGCGTCTAGTGCTCATAGGCCTCCCTAAAACCATAAACCCTACACCCTAAACCTTAAACCCCAGACCCTAACACCCTAAACCCTAAACCCCAAACCCTAAACCCTAAACCCTAAACCCTAAACCCTAAACCCCAAATCCCGAACCCTCAATTGCTCTTGTGTCGGTCCTGTTCAGCTCGCAGGCAAGCTCGTAGTAGTACCCATACCTCAAGTCTAAGGGCTCCTAACAACTGTGATCCCTTTTGGTTTTTTAGGGGTTTAGGGTTTAGGGTTTAGGGTTTAGGGTTTAGGGTTTAGGGTTTAGGGTTTAAAGTTTAGGGTTTAGGGTTTAGGGTTTAGGGCAACTATGATCCCTTTAGGGATCGATCTAAGGGCCCGTACTACAGTAAGTACCCAAGGTCCAACACCTTTTCCTGGACCAGAGGTGACAGCAAACGCCACTCAATACGCAAGGCTGAACCTTGCGACCTAACCGCACAGCCTGGGACCTATACTTGGACCAGTCTGCCCTAAGTTGTACATACTTCTACTCTGCAGCCAAAGCCTTACACCCCAACTCCTAAACCCCAAACCCTGAGACCCTTAAACCCAAATATCAAACCCAGAAACACTGATCCCAGAACACCCTGAAAGCCTGAAACCCTAGAAAGCCAATGCCAAGCCCCACACTCTAAATCCTGAACTGAAACCCTGGCCCCTAAACCCTAAACCTAAACCCTAACCCTGGACCCTAAACCCTAACCCCTGGACCCTAAACCGCAAACCCCAAACCGCAAACCCCAAACCCAAGCCCCAAAGCCCAAAGCCCAAAGCCCAAAGCCCAAACCCTACACCCCAAACCCTAAACCCCAAACCCTAGCAAGCAAGGCGCAGGGCTTGGACCACCCCAGGGCCTTGGCGAGCTCTTTGGGGAGTTCAGGGGAAGGGTTTTTAGGGTTTAGGGTTTAGGCCTTAGGGCTTAGGGTTTGGGGTTTAGGGTTTGGGGTTTGCGGTTTTGGGTTTCGGGAGGGAATTGAGGGTTAGCCGGGTTTCGGGTTTAGGGTTTAGGGAGGGATTTGAGGGCTAACAGGGTTTGGGATTTAGGGTTTTGGGGTTTAAGGAGGGCAAGGTTTAGGGAGGGGTTTGAGGGCCAACAGGGTGTCAGGGAAGGTTTAGGGTTTATGTTTTAGGGTTTAGGGTCACCCCTAAACCCTAAACCCTAAACCCTAAACCCTAAACCCATCTCGATCCGACTTGGCCTCCGGCTAGTGTTTGAGAGGACGCCGTTGAAAGCCAACACAAACTTACCCGGCATCCAGGTATCGTGCAGGGTCCTTGGCAACTCAAGGGTCTCCTGGGTTTAGGGTTTAGGGCTTAGGGTAGTTTAGGGTTTAGGGTTTAGGGTTTAGGGTTTAGGGTTTAGGGTTTAGGGTTTAGGGTCTGGGGTTTAGGGTTTAGTGCGTAGGAAACCTTAACCAAGCTACCGGCAGGTGCTTATGTAATGGGTACAGCTTAAGCCATGCCAGATTTGATGATCATGGGTTCCCCTACTACCTCCCTCTATACTCCCCCCCCCCAGGTTCCCCCTATAATTAAGGCGATTTAGGGATAATTAAGCTTAAGTTTATTTCAGGGGGGGAACCTAGGGGGGGTAGGATAGAGGGGGGTAGTAGGGGAACCCATGGGATTATCTTGGAAGTCTTGTGGTGTTCCTTAATCAGCAAATAGTAGTGAGGGCCGCACGGCCTCGCTTTGGCCATCTTACTGCGCCCTAAACTCTACACCCTAAACCCTAAACCCTAAACCCTAAACCCTAAACCCTAAACCCTAAACCCTAAACCCTAAACCCTAAACCCTAAACCCTAAACCCTGAACCCCACACCAGAAGCTGAGTGCTCAGCTGCGCGGTGGCCGGGTGGTAGGAGTTGAACTCGAACTGCGGCAGGATGCGCACCTCAAGGGGCTAAAGGAGGGTTTGGGGGTAGGGTTTAGGGTTTAGGGTTTAGGGTTTAGGGTTTTGGGTTTTGGGTTTAGGGTTTAGGGTTTAGGTTTAGGGTGTAGGGTCCTTAGGGTTTAGGGACCTTAGGGGGTATTTCGGGCTTTTTTTAAGGGGCTACTTGGGTGTATAAGGTATATGTAGGGGTTATATAGAGGGATAAGACTAAGGTCCCTTCTAGGGGTCACACGTTCCGAAACGGGACACTTATGGAGGTTCATTGGGGCTACTTATCATGGGTCATGGGTTATGTAAGGTGATAAGCAAGGGTAACTATGGCCATGACCTAACTAGGGGCACTTGTTACAACCTACTTCGAAGCCTACGTGAACCTTCAAGAGCATAAACGTCCCCTAAACCCTAAACCCTAAATTTAAACCTTAAACCCTAAACCCTAAACCCCGGGCCTCCTTTGGGTAGACGTCTGGACGCAGGTCGTACCGAAACTTCTCAGAGTTGAATCTGAGGAGGTCCCAGATCATGGCGGCATTCTCCCACCTGAGCTGTTCCGCCTGCTTCTTACTGGGGGAATGAGGGATTGAGGTAACCTATAGATATATATGTATATATATATATATGTACTTGTTTATTTTCTGTGTTGAACCCTTTCAGGGAGTATATGAGCCCTAACTCCCTCGTTCCCTACTAAGAACCATCTACGCTGTTAGGAGGGCAGGTCCTGCAAGCACGTTTGCGGTGCACGAACTGGACAAGTGCCTTCCGTGGCTTTATCGAAACCTGTTTGTTTGTGTAAATCCAAACTGTTTGCTTTTTAAAGTGCGAAAACAAACAGGTTTTGATTTAGAACCAACTGCTCTTCAAAATTAAAAGTTAAAAACAAACAGCTTTTAATTCATAACAAACGGAGGCTCCAGGAATTCAAGCCACCCTCCCAGGCCAATTCGGTCCCTCCCAACGCGGAAAACCGCAAGCATGCTAAAAGGTCGATCCTGCACCCTAAACCCTAAACCCTAAGCCCGAAGCCCTGAGCCCTAAACTTAAAAACCCCCCGCAAAACTCTACATGGGAGGTGGGCCACTTTGCCCTTTCGGGGCAACGATACGACTCATCCCGAAACCTCATCCCTACTACGTACCCCCTCTATACGACCACCCCAACCCCCCCCCCTCCTTTAAAAGCCTGTGGGCTTGACTATCCCAAACATGGCCTTAATTCTGGGGGGCTGTTGGAGGATGTGGGGGGTCATAGGGGAATCACCCGAAACCCTAAACCCTAAACCCTAAACCCTAAACCCTAGACCCTAAACCCTAAACCCTAAACCCTAAACCCTAAACCCTAAACCCTAAACCCTAAACCCTAAACCCTTACCCTAAACCTAAACCCATGACGATTTAGGGAGTTCAGGGTTTAGGCTTTATAGGGCGAAGGGGCCCCCAGAACCCGGTGCTGGGCCAAGGCGCCAGGGATGAGAGATCCAGATGGAGTCCTGACGGGTTTAGGGTTTAGGGTTTAGGCAAGTTCCAGGAAGCATCAGGAGGAGATTGTTGCCCGGATACTCAGAAGAACACGACTCAGCAAAGGCTTAGCCTAAAACACCCTGCACCCTACACCCCAAGCACCAGCCCTAAGCCCTAAGTACGATCATTCCCTTGGAGGTTCGGAGGTTCAGGGGCTTTCGCATGGCCGCAACCGAAGTCGACTCCTGCTTCCCCCATACGCGGCGCAAGAAGCTGCGGCTCCAGTCGGAGCGCCGCAGGAGGAAGGCTCCCGTGTTCAGCATGGCAGCATCCTCGCCCCGCCCCCCCCCGCCCCCCCGCCCCGACAGTGAAGTTGACTTAGTGGGATGTTTCCCCCCGGTACTAAGAGTCCTTCATCGGGATTATCAGAAGGGGTACTATAATCCCTACTAAGGAAACACCAGCGCTCGAACTAAACAGAATCTGCTGTGAGCGCCAAGCCAGAAGCCCACAGCTGTGCAAGACCTGTGATCATCAGTTCTGTACGAGTCTCACCTGTTAACTGGAGGTACGAACATAGGGGACCCCAAATATAGAGTAGGATCCCCTTAACATACTTCCCCGATAAGGTACCTCTAAATATTCGTAAAGCCCCATAATTTAGCAATTGAAAGCCCGAAAATTTCCACGGGGCCTGCGAAAAAGAGGCGAGATTTCTTGGGCTTTTGTCGTGAAGAGGTGATGCGACGAGCTGGAGCTTAGGTTTCGCAACAAAAAGGGGTAAACCCTGAACCCTAAACCCTAAACCCCAAACCCTAAACCCAGCACTCTCATAAACAGCTGAAATTGTAATGCGACGAGATCAAGAACTGCCCAAGACAAAAAACAACCCTCACAGACACCCTCCCTTTACTGCCCCCTCCCCCCCCCTCTCCCCCTTCCCCCCCCCCCCCCCCCCCCCCCCCCCCCCCCCCCCCCCCCCCCCCCCCCATCCAGAAACCCCGAAACCCGAAACCCTCAACCCTACAAGCCTGCGCCCCCAGAGCCCTAAACCCTAAACAACCCTCCACCCTAAGCCTAAACCCTAAACCCTAAACCCTAAACCCTAAACCCTAAACCCTAAACCCTAAACCCTAAACCCTAAACCCTAAACCCTAAACCCTAAACCCGAATCCTCGGCGGCCAAGAGGTGGATGCTGGCATCCAGGCCCCCAGGGGCCGAGGCGTACCGGTAGAGAAGGGAGTCTACGGTCACCTGAGGGCTTTGTAGGGTTTAGGGTTTAGGGTTTAGGGTTTAGGGGGGGTTTTGAGGGCTTAGGGGTGTTGAGGGCTTTTGGGGGTTTATCGGGTTTTTGGAGGGGGTGTAGGGCTTGTAGGGTGTATGTTTCCCAAATGGGACGCAGTTACGCCGCAGCATTCTACCTCGTGCTCGGAGGGCAATGCGTTGAGGGGCGTCTTTGAAAACCTCAAGCCTCCCCTTCGGCTGCTGAGGACTAGCTTTGATGTCCAGGTGAGGTCTTAGGTTTTTGGGTTTAGGGTTTCTATAGAGTTTAGGGTTTAGGGTTTAGGGTTTAGGGCTGAGTTGCGCTCATATTCATGAAGAAGGTGTCGCAGTCAAACCAGAGCCACCAATCCACATTGGGCTCCTCGCAACGGCGAAGACAGGTGCAGCAGCGCAGATACAGCTCGAAAAGCGCGGCTGCTACAATGATTACTGATTACTGGAGGCTGCAACCATGCTACACTACGATCTCTTCAGAACCCCCAAAATACAAGATAAAACGTCCCTGTACTGCCATTATAAGGAAGAACATTTCTACTATTTTGGGGTTTCGAAGCGCATGAGCAGCCGACCAGTGCTGTGGCTACGCAGAATCTTGCGGCGGTTCGGCCGCTAACCATACTCAGCACACCGTTGGGGTGCGCATGAAGGCTAAGATTGGGATCATCTACTACTATGACTATAATCTCTTTGAGGGTATATGGACCTAAACCCTAAACCCTCAACCCTCAACCCTAAACCCAAAACCCTAAACCCCCTAGACCCCCCCAAACCCTAAACTCTAGGGCTCCTTTGGTCCCCTAGAAAGGGGTTTAAGGTTTAGGGTTTAGGTTAGGGTTTAGGGTTTCGGGTTTAGGGTTTCGGGAACCCCGGGTCCTCCTCAAGCACCTGCTGGAGGAGCCGCACCTTCCCCCAGGCCGGGGGCCTCTCGGGGGCCAGCTGCCTCTGCTCCAGGCGGTATCCTGCCCCAGAAAGGTTTTTGTCTACAATAGACGTATAATCTTCATAGATTTCGACATGTAACTCTACATGTGTATATATATATATATAATTATGTGTATATATATATATGTGTATATAGAACTGTATACAAAAAACACAAAATACAAAATCTCACTGTATGAACAGAGAACTAGGGAGAGAGACCAAGGCATTGCACCCCCCCCCCCCGTTCACCCCCACCCCCTGGCCTCCTGCTCCTGTCCCAGGGGGAGCTTGGGTTTAGGGTTTAGGGTTTCCCCGCTTCAATCCTGGGACTCCGCCCAGTTGAATAACAAGAGATCTCAGATAATCTCACATAAACCCTAAACAGTAAACCCTAAGCCCTTTTGAACCCTAATCTCAGACCTCAGGACTAGCCCCCGGCAGACATTCCTGAAGGCGGCCGGCCGGATGCACGTGCGCCGGAACTGACACTTGGCGCACGTGTCTAGCACGCAAATCAACACAGAAAATGCACCATTAGTAGTAGTATCCTCTTTATATATTCATAAAAAGATACATAGTGTGTATATATAGTTCATTACCACTAGTATACTCTTTACATAATCCTCATAAAAATATGCATGGTGTACAGAGAGATAGTTGCATTCCCGAATCTCTGGCTCTTGTCTTGGGGGAGGTTCCGGGCTTCGCAGAAGCTGCCAGGACAGCGAAGCTTGGATGTCGAGGTCCTAAACCCTAAACCCTAAACCCTAAACCCTAAACCCTAAACCCTAAGATGGGGAGCTTTGCGGCTTTGCACCACGTTTGGTGTGCATGCTCATGGCGGCTCCGCGATGTTTTTTCCAGGGCACTTCTTGGCTGTGAATCGCAAGCCCTCAGCCCACAAAAACCCTGGAAGGGCTGGGAGCTTCCGGAACCCTCAACCCTCTATAAAAATTCCGAAGCCCCAAACCCTAAACCCTAAACCCTGAACCCTGAACCCTAAACCCTGAACCTGGCTGAGGGGCGGTAGCCATGGCGGGCGGCGTACGCCCGGTGGTTTGAAGCGGCATACCGGGGCAGCGGGTTCTCTGGCGGATAAGCGCCTCGACACCAGGAGCTTGCAGGTGCTTGATTTCGGCGAATGCTTAGGGATGCGAACCAACTACTGTTGATTCAATGTTTCAAACACTATGTTTGGTTTCAATAATAATCAGCCTACAATTAAAAAAGAAAAACAAAGTAAAAAGATAACATTGGGTGAATTATAGGGTCTAGACATGTAGCATGGAGGTATTCGATTTAGGGTTTGGACGGGGTGTGGGATGGTGCTTGCCGCGGCGGCCACGGAAAACAGCAGCTAACGCGCCGAGCGCGAGCATGAATGGTACCAACAGCAACAGCTGCATACGAGTAGCATCAACTGCTACAGCGTCAACGGCCACAGCATCAGCTGCCAATTTGGGTGTAGGGTCTTGGCCCTTGGGCTTAGGGTTCAGGGTTCAGGGTTCAGGGTTTAGGGTTTAGGGCTTAGGGTTTAGGGTGTACCGTTTAGGGTGTACCGTTTACGGTGTACCGTTTAGGGTGTACCGTTTAGGGTTTAGGCGTCGGTAAGAAGGAGACCGAGACTATCTGGGCAACTCAGATCCCGGCACACGCTCGCGATGCCGATGTTCAAGTTAGTGTCTCTCCAACCTTGGCTGAGGAGCAACTTGACCCTAAACCCTAAACCCTAAACCCGAAACCCTAAACCCTAAACCCGAAACCCTAAACCCTAAACCCTAAACCCTGAAACTCTCTGGCGCAGACTGCTCGGGACGTCTGGGGCGATGGCTGTGAAGAGTCTCCGTCCTCGGCCTTGGCAGCGGCTGTCCACTCCTAAAACCCTTTAACCCGAATTAATTGGGACGTTTAGGGTTTAGGGTTTAGGGTTTAGGGTTTAGGGTTTAGGGTTTGGGGTTTAGGGTTTAGGGTCCCCCTAATACGAACAGTCCTTAATCGGGAGTATCATCGGGGGTACTAACTGACAGTCCTTCATCGGCCTAGGAATATAGTACCCCCCGTTTTTAGAATCCCCATGAAGGACTCTCTTAGTACAAGGGGGAACATCCCAACTACAAGTAGTTGACCTTGTGGACGGAGGTAAGCGCGCGGCATAGACCCGTGGTGCGCCTTTGCGTCAGCCAGCTTTCTTTGAACCACGTGCATTTCGACATTCAGCTCCTGGCATTGCGAGTAGCAAGCTGCTTGGACCTTACAGTTCGTGGAGACGATGTAAAGTTTTTCTAACCATGCGCTACCCACTGGCACACAAACGATAACAACCCATGCCTCAAACTTCAACCCACCGAAAGAAACCTTAAACCCTAAACCCTAAACCCTAAACCCTAAACCCTAAACCCTAAACCCGACCCAAGACCGTTGGCTTCCCTTTGCTCTCTCCTCTCTTCTTGCTTGGCTATAATTCATTCCTGACGTAGCATTTTCGTTTCGCTTCTCGGCATGTATTGCATGTCTTAAAAACCTTCAAACTCTTCAGCAGCCTCTGACTTGATGCACAGCACGATTTACATACTCTCTTCTCCATCTTGCTGTATCAAAAAGTCTAGTCCTTGGACATAGCTAGACTGGACAAATCTTCAACATGTTGCGTAGTATTGGAACATTCTAGGGGCAAAAGAAATGAAGTGCCCTAAACCCTAAACCCTAAACCCTAAACCCTAAACCCTAAACCCTAAACCCTAAACCCTAAACCCTAAACCAACCATCACCAAGCTCTTACAAGTATGGTGTGCTTATGGTAAAGCAACACGCGGGGCTCACAATGATGATGTCTGGGACTTAGATAAATACTGTCCACTGTCGAATATACACATGACCACAAACTTTAAGCATTATTCTAACAAATGATTAAGTGATAAAGTTCAAAAGCAATTTTACTCTTTTCTTATACTGACAGACATGTTGATTATCCTGTAGTTCACCCATTATAGCACTTAAATTAGCATGATACATCCTTGTCTTTCTTCGTTCAATTCACCAATTGCTTCGTTGTTCATTCTTCTCTCTTGAAACCCCAACAATCCATATAACTCTTGTTTTATTTGGAATGCCCCAATCTTTGGACCCTCAACCCCGACACCCCCTAAACTCCTTTGACTCCCTAAACTCCCTAAATCCCTAACCTCCCTAGCCTCCCTAATCCTAGACTCCTGCCTAAACTCCCAAGACTCCCGAAACTCCCGGAACTCCCTAAACACCCTAATCCTAAACTCCCCCCCCCTCCCTAACATCCCGAAGCTGCCTAAGCTCCCTAACCTCCCAAACCCTATATAAACCCTAAACCCTGCACCCCAAACCCTAAACCCTACACCCCAAACCCTAAACCCCAAACCCCAACCTCCCAAAACCTTCAAGCACTCCTTCAAGCTGATGGGCCAGGCGGAGTCATCAATGTAGGATCTGTCATACCATGCCCAGCCATCGCCGGGGCCACCGCCATCCTCCATGGCAGTTTCGAGGTCAGGGGGTTTAGGGTTTAGGGTTTAGGGTTTAGGGTTTAGGGTTTAGGGTTTGGGGCCAAAGCAGGCACCCGCGAATGCAAGTGGAGCTGTCTAGCTGTAGGCGGCTCTTCAGGCTAACATGAGATGCTGCTGGGGCGCATTCCCCTAAACCCTAAACCCTAAACCCGAAACCCTAAACCCTAAACCCTAAACCCTAAACCCTAAACCCTAAACCCAGGACTGTCCACACGCAAACAGGCGTTGCTCACTCCTCGCGCCGGGCGAACTTCTCCCAAACGTGTGTAACCTTTTCACAGGGTTTAGGGTTTTTGGTTTAGGGGTTTTGGGGCTTTGAGGTTCAGGGTTTTGAGGTTTAGGGCTTTAGGTTTTTGATTGCGTAGGGTTTTAGGTTCAGGGTTTCTGGGTCCAGGCTTTTGCCCAGACATGTTGATCCGCAGCATCCGCCATGTGCACTACAACACCGGGTGGGCCTCCCTCAGACCTGTACTGAACTTGGAACCCTAGCAATAAATTCCAATTTTGGCTGTTTGTGAGGAATTATAGTGCCCAAAAACCCAAAACCCAAAACCCTAAACCCTAAACCCTCAACCCTAAACTCTAAACCCTGAACCCTAAACCCAAGACAAGCAGCCCACACGTTGGCCAAGTGCTGAAATCGGAGCGCCACATGGTGGCTGCGGAGGTCGTGGCTTGTCGAGTCCTGCAATGGCGATTCGGGGCTCTACAAGGCCGTAAAGATACACACACATACATACATGCATCGCGCGCACACACATACATGTATGTAAACCCTAAACCCTAAGCCCTAAGCCCTAAACCGCATATACATATATACATGTTATATATATATATATATTGTCATGCTTAACCCAGAAAGGCCCCCTCTAACTCCAACAAGGGGCAAACGATATGGGGCCCTCATACGGTTCGTACTTATGGCTTAGGGCTGAGGGTTTAGGGATTTGGGTTCAATGTTTAGGCAACCGCCCACATCGAAAAGTTAGACTTTCTTCTGGAGGTGCCCCCTAGACTCTAAACCTGAAACCCTATAAAGCCTTAAACCCTGAACCCTTACCCTTACAAAGCCCCCATAGACGCGGGCGTAATAACTATGGGTAATCATATGTATTCAAAACACTGGAATATTAATGCACTAATGATACTAATCACAGTAAAAATTAATCATCATAAGAATAACAAGCTTAAAAGCCCTGAGCCCTAAACTTCACCACAGCCCCACGACCCTTACACCCTGAACCCCGAGCCTTATGAACCCTGTAACCCTTGAAGTCATCCTCGAGCCTGGATGAACGCTCAACCCTCAACCCTGAACACCAAACCCTAAACCCTGAACCCCAAAACCCTATAAGCCCTAAACCCCAAACCCGAAGCCCCTGAACCCCAAAACCCAAAACCCTGAACCCCAAACCCTAAGCCCTAAACCCCAAACCCAAAACCCTAAACCCCTGAAGCTTCAAGCCTCGAGGTTCATCAGGGCCAGAACACGATATAGGGAGGCCACACCTGTCGTACTAGCCCTCAATGGGGGCTTTCGGGTTTTAGGGTGTTGGGGTTTAGGGAACTCGGTGCAGTACCTTATATATCCCCTCTCTCCCTCTGTAGATATACATATATGTCTAGGGTTTAGGGTTTAGGGGTTGAGGGTTTTAGGGTTTTGATCATGTATGGTTGCGCCACGGTGGTCCCCCGTGGTATCCCGCCCCTGTGAGTGTTTTTGTGGTTGGCTTGAGGGTTTCAGGGTTTGGGGCTTTAGGGTTTTGGGCTTTTGGGGTTGCGGGCTTTTGTCACTTCGGGGGCTTCAGGGCTTTAGGGCTTGGGGTTGAGGGTTTTGGGGATGAGGGTTTGGGGATGAGGGCTTGGGGTTTAGGGTTTAGGGTTTCACGCTTTCGGGTTTCGGGTATGGCCAATAAGGTTTAGCTAGGGCTTGGGGGTTGAGGGCTAAAGTTTCGGGAGGACACCGTGAGGGTGAAGGGTGGGGGGGGCCCCCCCCCGGCCTAGGGAGCAGGTGAAGCCCAGTCGTGGCTCAGGGTCCAGGCTGCTCGTTGAGGCCAACAGCGCGTCGGCCAGGAGCCGCCGGGCGGCCTCGGTGGGGTTTAAAGGTTTAGGGTTTCGGGTTTAGGGTTCAGGGTTTTGGGTTTAGGGCCTTAGGGTCTAGGGTCTAGCGTTTCGGGTTTTGGGTTTCGGGCGTTTAGGAAAAAACACAAGAGTTGTATACGGCGATTAGGGGAGGTTTTATGGGGCTTAATGTTAACCTCGTATTACTAAACCCCCGTAAATTAAAGTGCGCCAGGTGTCCCGGCCGCAATAATAAAGCCCTGGGAATAAAGTACGCCAGTCGGGGCTTGTTTTTTTTGGGGGGTGTCCGTTGTTCTTTGTTTGTTTATGGAGAGAAAAGAGAGGGAGGGTTAAGGGTTTTATGGTTTAGGATTTAATTAGGAAAACA
Organism: Symbiodinium natans; assembly: GCA_905221605.1. NCBI lineage: Eukaryota > Dinophyceae > Suessiales > Symbiodiniaceae > Symbiodinium > Symbiodinium natans. The sequence continues at coordinate 474,179 of CAJNDS010001324.1, read as the reverse complement.
TGAAGCGATCAGATTTCGAAGAGAAACCTGAAAACCAAACTCATCAGAAACTTGCAGATTTTTATTTGAGAGCCTTACTAGAGGATTGAAAAAATCTTTCTGGCAAAGGGGGTAGCTTTGGAGGCCGGTGCCCTGGAAATAATCCTGAAAGATCTGCCCCTCGGAATAAAGTTCCTGGAAATTCCTGCCTGAAAAAAATCTTCAAATGATCGCTTCATGGTTTCATTAGGTTTAGGGTTCATGGCTTAGGTTTACTTAGGTGTTGTGGAGTCTTATTGAATTAGGGTTAAGGGTTTAGGGTTAGGGTTAGGGTTTAGGGATAAGGGTATGGCATGGTCTCTAAATCCAGGGGCCCCTGCAATTAAAGTCTTAGGGTTTAGGGTTTAGGGTCTGGGGTTTAATTAGGGTTAAGGGTTTAGGGTTTAGGATTTAATTATAGGAAAACATGAAGCGATCAGATTTCGAAGAGAAACCTGAAAACCAAACTCCTGAGAAACTTGCTGTTTTTTATTTGAGAGCCTTACTAGAGGATTGAAAAAATCTTTCTGGCAAAGGGGGTAGCTTTGGAGGCCGGTGCCCTGGAAATAATCCTGAAAGATCTGCCCCTCGGAATAAAGTTCCTGGAAATTCCTGCCTGAAAAAAAGCTCTTTAGGGTTTAGGGTTAGGGTTTAGGGTTTAGGGTTTAGGGTATTCACCAAGCCCTGACCCGTAGAACCCTCCCAGCCCTTCTTTCTGATTCTCTCTGATTCTCTCTGATCCTCTCTAATTCTCTCTAAGGAAAGGAATCCTGAGTGATTCTCTCTGATCCTCTCTAAGTCTCTCTAAGGAAAGGAATCCTTATTCAAAGGGGCCCCCACTCTATTTGGGGGGGTTTGATTGAAGGGGGGGGGGGGGTTTATTATTACGAGGTCAACATTATATAAGGCTTTTATCGGGTTGTATGAGCGTTCTAGATGGTTATATACGGTGATGCAGGGTCATATAGGGTTAGATCCATCATAAAGGTCTTTCTAGGGCTATGGCTATTTAGAGTGCGCGTAGGGTTTGCATAGGGTTTCTTACAGGGGTTTCGCCCACATAGCTCCGCAGGATCGCTATAGAAGAGGACTCCGTATGCAATAGGGTTTGGGGTTTAAGTTTAGGGTCCAGGGTTTAGGGATTGAGGGAAAGGGTCCCTACAAGAGACAACAGGAAAGAAGCAGCAACAACAAGGGTAAGCACAGAGGATCGCCTTATGGGGCAAATTTACGGGCCGAGGGTTGGTAGGCGTAGTCCTGCTCAGCGATTCCGGGGGTTGCATAGGCTTGACGGTTGACATGCCTGAAAGCGTTGAAAGAAAGGGTTTAGGGTTTATTAGGGTTTAGGGTTTAGGGTTTAGGGTTTAGGGTTTAGGGTTTAGGGTTTAGGGTTTAGGGTTTAGGGTTTAGGGTTTAGGGTTTAGGGTTTAGGGTTTAGGGTTTAGGGTTTAGGGTTTAGGGTTTAGGGTTTGGGGCTCGGACAAGGTCTTGGGACGACCCTCTGCTTGGGCTTCATTTGTGCCGCGCGTCGTTGATGTCGCCCTGCCTGGCGAAGTCCATGCCTCAAGGGGGTTTAGGGTTTAGGGTTTAGGGTTTTGTCACAATGCTTCAGAAGAATATCATCATTGCGGTCCTTAGAGGAGGGCTGTGGAACCTACCAAACAAACCGGGCCCCCCCAATCTAGAACAACCCTCTCCCCCCAACCCCAACCCTTCCCCCCGTTTGAGGTGTAGGGTTTAGGGTTTAGGGTTTAGGGTTTAGGGTTTAGGGTTTAGGGTTTAGGGTTTAGGGTTTGGGGGGTTGGGATTTGTAGGGGTTTAGGTCAAGGCGCTTTCCAGCGCGGATCCAAGGATCTGCCGCCAGAAGAGCTCCGAGCCTGGCCAGGGTGCCAGGCTCCCATCACCTGCATGAGCGGTGCAGGGTTTAGGGTTTCGGGTTTAGGGTTTAGAGTATAGGGTTTAGGGTCTAGGGTCTAGGGTCTAGGGTAAACCCTCAACCCCAAACCTTACACCCTAACCCTGAACCCTACGCATGTAGCTTAGGGCTTAGAGTTTGGGTTTAGGAAGGGCGGGGTCAGGGTTTAGAGGTTCAGCTCAGCGTTTGAGGATAGCATTCTATATATATATATATATATATTAGAATCTGTGTTTCTTGTGTGAAGAATTAGAACTTAGGGCTATGTAAAAGATACTCTTGATAGCAACTAAGGCTTCCGTACTACCAGAGGGAGGGTTCCAGGTTTATGTTTGACTTGTGACCTTGTCTTAGGGTATGGGCTTGGTTTCTCGGGGTTTGAGTATCACTCGCTTCCCCGCACAATCTCTCTCTAGCTCCGATCCTCCGTAACGCAAACACACCCTCAAACACCTCCGAGTAGTCCAGAATCTAACGCAAACCTTACTCAGGCGACGCTTCAAGGACCCTGCAAGCATTGGCAGCTGCCTCAATCCTAAACCCTAAACCCTAAACCCTAAACCCTAAACCCTAAACCCTTTTGGCCTTTGGAGCCCGGAGCATTCCAGAAGCCATGAGGGCAGTGCAGAGGCTGCACGCTCGGCGCCGGAGGCGGCAGCAGCAACGGCTGAAGTGCCAACTCCGGCAGATAAGGTTCCATCGCCATCGCGCGTAGGGTTTAGGGTTTAGGGTTTAGGGTTTATAGGGTTTAGGGTTTAGGGTTTAGGGTTTAGGGTTTAGGGTTTAGGGTTTAGGGTTTAGGGTTTAGGGTTTAGGGTTTAGGGTTTAGGGTTTAGGGTTGTGGCATTTGCGTGGTCCTGCCTCCTAGGAGGCATACACCGCTGCATCACGTGAGCCTCCCGGCATGTGTCAAAGGTGTGCTTTAGTTTGAGGGAACGCTATGCATCTCAGATCGCTTCGAACCGTGAACCCTAAACCCTAAACCCTAAGCCCTAAACCCTAAACCCTAAGCCCTAAGCCCTAAGCCCTAAACCCTAAACCCTAAACCCTAAGCCCTAAACCCTAAACCCTAAACCCTAAACCCTAAACCCTAAACCCTAAATGCCATGCCCGAAACCGTGACTAGCAGGCCCACTGCTCTTGAGAGCCGAAGCACAGCTTCGGATGAGAGCGGCCCACGTCTCCTGATAGCCTTCTCCCTCAAGGCCCAGGTTTTTGGAGTTCTGGGAGTTGGGTTTAGGGTTTAGGGTTTAGGGTTTAGGGTTTAGGGTTTAGGGTTTAGGGTTTAGGGTTTAGGGTTTAGGGTTTCGGGCTCAGGGTTCTAAACGCTGGGGGTCAAAAGACCTACACCCTATAGCTTTGTGATGCCGACGACATGCCCTCAGCCCTAGACCCCAGACCCCTAAACCCGTAAACCCGCAAACCCCTTAACCTCTAAACCCCCAACCCCCAACCCCTGAACCCCCCAAACCCTAAACCCCCAAACCCTAAATCCCTAAACCCGAAATCCCCAAACCCTAAACCCTAAACCCTAAACCCCCAAACCCGAAATCCCCAAACCCTAAACCCCTAAACCCTTGCCGTAAGTCGCCCGCATACATTGCTGCCGGGCCGGCAAAGCCTCGCTGGAGGCTGCTGGACTGGGAGGTGTTGTATAGGGTTTAGGGTTTAGGGTTTAGGGTTTAGGGTTTAGGGACTTAGGGCTTTAGGGTTTTAGGGCTTCAGGCTTTAGGGTTTGAGGGTTCAAGGTTTGGGGTTTGAGGGTTCAGGGTTTAATTGAGGGTGTGGGGCTCGCAAGCGGACTCTCGACAGCCAGGGGCATCTAAATTGGCGCGCCTCTGCGGGATCTCTTTAAACTTAGGGTTTAAGGTTTAGGGTTTAGGGCTTAGGGTTGCATGTTCTTGGTCACTTAGGGCGGTATAGGGTTCAGGGTTTCGGGTATTTGGGATGGTCTGGGCTTCTGAAATGCCGACACTGACCCCCATACAATCAAACGGCAGGTGCCCTACACCCTAAGCCTCAAAAACCCCCAATACCCCTAAACCCTAAACCCCGAATACCCCCAAGCCCAATACTCCTACACCCTAAACCCCGAATACCCCCAAACCCCAATACTCTTAAACCCTGAAAACCCCCAAACCCTAAGCAATCCCAGGAGCTTTGATCCCAAAAGACCCCACCCCGAATCCCAGAGTTCCTAGGACCCAACCCTAAACCCTAAACCCGAAACCCTAAACCCTAAACCCGAAACCCTAAACCCGAAACCCTAAACCCTAAACCTTGAACCCTAAATCCTAAACCAAGTCCCTGGAACCTGAGTCTCCCAACCCCAAGAGCTCTTTCGGGTTTAGGGCTCTAACCCTAAATCCTTTTGGCTTTAAGGCTTAAACCCCTAAACCCTACAGGGTTTAGGGTTTGGGGTTTAGGGTTTAGGCCTACATGCGAACTTTGTTACGAAAGGATGAGGCCGCCACTCGCCACTTCCCGGCCGGCACCCAAAACAATGGACGGCTGCTCCGCTCTCGGGCTCAGTCTGGTTTGTGAAGATGTCTGTGAGGGGGGCTTTGTGGCACCTGCTCGCAACCCAGCCAGAATACACTTCGCTGCCTTTTTTGTGATTTTGTACAGTGATCCCATGAATCGGGGTGTCGGTACGAAATGTGGCCGCAACGGCTGTTGTTGCTGCTGGCTGTTGTTGCAGATCAGGTTGGTCCAGCATTCTCACGCGAGTTCGGGCGTCACTTTCAATTGCACTGTCTAGGGTTTTTTGTGCGTGTAGTTCAACGGTCAGCTGAGCCTAGAGTGGGCCAAACGGAGAATGCACCACGGGATGGTCATGGTATGCCACCACTCTGCTCTCCACGAAACGGTGAAGATGATGCGAAGGGTTTTTTCTTACTTGTAACCCCCAAGAGGACACCCAACACACTCACCAACATTTACGAGGAACCCTAAGTACACTCACCAATAACAGCAGTATAAGCCTACTGTTATATGGGGGTTTCCGAAACCTTATTGAGGTCCCGATTTTCAGGGAATCCTACTATTTGGAGGTCTCCCTCTTTTCGGAAGCCCTAAACCCTAAACCCTAAACCCTAAACCCTAAACCCTAAACCCTAAACCCTAAACCCTAAACTCTGCACCCTAACCCTAAACCCTTATAGCTTGCCTTGACTTTACATGCCGCACCGGCTCGGAATGCTGGTTTTGCACCCAGGCATGCTGAGTACAACACTTGCGAGGCACCCCCAGCTGGCAGCCAGAAAAGAATTCCCCCCAACCCTAAACTTCAGACCCCTGAGTCTTAAACCCGAAAACCGTAAACTAAACCCTGAACTCCATAACCCTATAAACTTTATAACCCCAAACCCTGAACCCTATAACCCTAAACCCCTGAACCCTACACGCGCGTGCTTTTCTGAACCTCACGTGGCAGAAACCCGAACGTCGTAGGTGCTGGTCTGTGGACAGCTCGCGTCCTTGTGCCATCTTCGTGGGGGGGGGGGGGGGGGGGGGGGGGGGGGGGGGGGGGGGGGGGGGTGCATCCCGGCACTGGTGCGTTTAGGGATGCTTAGGGATGCTTAGGGTTTAGGGATTAGGGTTTAGGGCTGCGGGATGTTTAGGGTTTAGCGTTTTGGAGGGTCTGGGGGCGTTGGCTGCTGGGAGACTTTTGCCTGCGCTGCACTGGAGGGGGGGAAGGGGGGAGGGGGCGGTCCTTCTGTTCCCGCCACCGGGCAAAAGCATCCCCGCGCGTCGGACAGGCAGCCTGGTCCAGGAGCCAAGTCGTCTCTTAACTTGGCTGCACTTAGCAGGGTACCTATAAATTTGATTTTTAGCTAGCTTGTTAAGAAACCCAATAAACCCAAAAAGGCTGAGGATCTAAAGCTACAGTAAAGCACCACAGAGTTAAGCACGATACCTTTTCGGCCTTTTATGGATTTAGGGGATTTGTGGGGTTTAAGGGTTCAAGGAGTTTAAGGGGTTTAAGGAGTTTAAGGGGGTTAGGGGGCTTAGGGCTTAGGCTTGAGGGCAGCCCTATAGGCCCGGGGAATCCTAATCCAAAAATGATTGCCACCATCAACCAGAAAATCCGCAGGGCCAGCGCATGACACCCATGGCCCAAGTGTCACACGACGTGGGCTGTTGGCTCTTTGCTGCATTTGTATAAGGCGCGTCTGCCACTTTCCTTTTGTCTCTCTGCAGTTCAAGTCAGGTCTCACAGGGGTAGGAGACTGGACACATGCCAAGACACGCAGTGAATGCACTGATTTTTTCGGGAAGGTCGCGGAACCGAACCGGAACCGCTGAACCGAACCGCTCACGAACCGAACTGCAGGAAACGGTGACTACAGCGAACCGCAGGAAACGGCCGAACCGGAACCGATGTATGTGTTTGTGTTGTCTCTCTCTCCCTCTCTGTCTCTCTCTCTCTTCTTCTTCTTCTTCTTCTTCTTCTTCTTCTTCTTCTTCTTCTTCTTCTTCTTCTTCTTCTTCTTCTTTTACGGGGCATGAGGGGAGTAGGAACCCGCCCCGCGCGCGGAGCGCGCCCAGACCGTCTCCAAGGTCTGTGTGACACCAACTCGGTCGAGGCCGCGGGTATTTGATGCACAATCCTCCCATCCCCTCTCTCTCTCTCTCTCTCTGTCTCTCTGTCTCTCTGTGCCTCTCTCTCTCTCTCTCTCTGTCTCTCTCTGTCTCTCTCTGTCTCTCTCTGTCTCTCTCTGTCGCTTTTTTGTCTCTCTCTGTCTCTCCACCCCTCCAGCCAGCCGCCCACGCCTCCAGCTACTCCCCTCCACTCTCTCCAGCCACCCCTCAGCCACCAGCCCTCCAGCCACCCACCCCGCCAGCCACAGTCGGGCTGGAGGGTGGCTGGAGAGAGAGGTGGGTGGCTGGAGGGGCGTGGTGGGTGGCTGGAGAGTGGCTGGAGGGGGGTGGGTGCTTCACAGAACACTTGACTTCACACAGGGCGGACAAACACTCACCTGACCCGTCTGTGGCCAGCTCAGCTGGCAGCTGCGTCCAGCCCCAGCTTGCGGAACAACCGCGAAGGGATGCCACTAAAGAACCGCGAAGAACCGCGAACCGCACAGAACCGAACAGTCCCCGAACCGAACCGCCCGGAAACGCCCCATGTGCGAACAGAAACGAACCGAATGGAACCGTGTACTTCCTGTTTTTTGCATGGATGGCAACGCAAGACGTTTTTTCGACCTTTCTGGCAGACGCAGCACATCCGCTGTGACGCACACGGGGCGTGTGCATGTCTTGCGGACATCCAGATTTGCGGAAATGCGAGGTCGAACTTCGACCACAGCAACCGAAGCCCTGAAACTTTCGACTAACCACTGCAGGCCATGCACTGCCCAAGTGAAAAAAGAGGACAAAAAAAAACACTCCTTCATGCCCCAACCGTCCGACGCCTATCAGGCGCAGGGCCAACCACTGAATCCCTACAAGTAAGCGCGATAAGCCCAACAAACCCTACTATGAACCCTCTATACCGCCCCATAAAACCCTAATTAGTAAAAAAAACACCCAATAAAACCCTATAATCCCCATAAACCCCTCTTAAAACCTGTAAACTCTGCAACAACCTCCCTCGCCGGCCTCTGCAACCCTGCATCAGCCGTTCAATGTCAGGCCGTCCCACAGGCAGCTCTCGAAGAAGCCGCTGTCCCCGCGCTTTGCCGAGCGTGCGGCCTGGAGGACGGAAGGAGTCTGCTTCCTCGGGCCATCCCCTGTTTTCCCTCCTCCAGGGGGTTAACACCTTGACCCGAAAGAATTGGTACTCCTGGGCCCGAGTCTGCCAGGGCACGGGCACAGAAGCCCGATGTTTTTGCGGCCTTCCTCCCTCAGCCCCTGGTACGGCCCCCAACACCCTGAACACCCTGACCTGAAAACTCTAAACCCTAAACCCTAAACCCTAGACCCTAAACTCTAAACCAACACCCGAAACTCCCATGTGAGGGAACCTTCGCCGTGCGCCACAGGCACTGCAAAGTCTCCAGGTTCGCCTGCCGTCTAGGAAGTGAGCGGGTTTAGGGTTTATAGGGTTTAGGGTTTAGGGTTTAGGGTCTAGGGTTTAGGGTCTAGGGTCTAGGGTTTAGGGTTTAGGGTTTAGGGTTTAGGGTTTAGGGTTTAGGGTTTAGGGTTTAGGGTTTAGGGTTTAGGGTTTAGGTTTCAGGGCTTAGGCTTCAGGCTTCAGGGCTTCAAGGGGATCCTTTGCTAGGAAGGTCCCTGTGTGATTCAAGAATATAGCATTTTGGGGACTATCCGGGATGCCCTATCTGGCTTAGGGCGGTTTAGGGTGTATAAGGTTTATTGGCTTCCAGGCTTCTAGGGTTCAATCCCTACACCCTAAATGTAACCCCTGAACCCTAAACAGGGTTTCTCGAGCCCATCGTACGATGGGCCTGGAAGAAACCTGGCTCGTGGTAGTGAATGTTGTGCTTCTTGCACACCTCTTTCACAAGCTTCCGAGCTTCGCCTCGGCGGGTTTAGGGTTTCGGGTTTAGGGGCCTCGGTGGGTTTAGTTTAGGGTTTAAGGTTTAGGGTTCGGGGCTTAGTTCTTCCGTTCCGTGGGTAGTACCGACCCAGGGGCTCCCCTTTTTGCAATGCAAGGCCGGGCCCCAGAAGCTTGCGAGGCTTTAGGGGGTATAGGGTTTAGGGTTTAGGGTTTAGGGGTCATGACTTTAAGGCAGGGACCAGAGGGTTCATTCGATGTGGGTCGGCTTGCGCATGCTTGCGCCATCGAGGTGTGGGAGGGCTTAAGCCTCGGCCCTCTAGTGTAGGGGGGGGGGCCTAGGACTTGAGTTGAGGGGTTTAGGGGGGGGGGGGGGGGGGGATTTTCAGGGTTGAGGGTTAGGGTTGCGGTTTGAGGGTTAAGGATTTCCCAGGGTTCAGGGATCCCAGCATTCAGGGATCCGGGGTCTCCCCCAGATGGCAATATGGGAGCCTTACTAATTAGAACAGGGCTTTTGAGGGTCATTCTAGTATAATTACAAAGGGACCATACTTAAGGGATTGCTATTCGTAATTATCCCTAAACCCTAAACCCTAAACCCCAAACCCTAAACCCGAAACCCTAAACCCCTATAGTACACTGCGCCGAGAGGCGGAGATTGTGACGAGGAAGGCGCGGAAAAAGGTGATGCTCGATCTGAAACTGGAGACCAATGTGCACCCAGTCCAGCCTCCGAGATGCTCCAAACAGCATTATGTGGGTTTAGGGTTTAGGGTTTAGGGTTTCGGGTTTAGGGCTTAGGGTTTAGGGTTTAGGGCATGTGGTGGGTGAGGTTAAGGCTTGGGAGTTTGGGCCTTTGGAGCTCTAATTGGGCTTGCAGGGAATGACGACACCGAATGCTGCAAAGGAGCACTGGCGGCGTGTCAAAGTTCATGGTGGTCTTCAGCTGCGTAATGTACCACTCGTCGTCTGCTCCATTGTAGGCCTAAAATTGCTGCCACGACACAGGGGTTAGGGTTTACGGGTTGAGGGTCTAGGGTTTAGGGTAAAACGACTTGCAGCAGGCCCCACACCCATGGCGCTGAGGGGTCGGCGTGACCGTGGTAGGTTTCCATCGAGAAGTGCGAGCAGCAGATTTGGACCTCGAAACATCTATCCGCTCACTTTGCATCTGCCGCTCGCTCCCTACCCAAAATCCCCCCAAAATCCCCTACCCAAGAACCCTAATCCCACCACAGCGTCAAAACTCGAGACAAAGCCCAGGTCAGGGCTTCCCCAAAAGGGTGCCCACTTTCCGAAACCCCTAAACCCTTCACCCTAAACCCTAAACCCCAGATCGTGAAGGGAGTGAACAGGAAGGCTGGGACACTGACATGCAGCAAGCCAGACATTGCATGGCTCACCAGAAGCCACCCGAACCTGTCGGGTTTGGGGGGTTGGGGGTTTCGGGTTATGGGGTTTGGGGTTATGGGCTTAGGGTCAGGGCTTAGGGCTTAGGGCTTAGGGCTTAGGGCTTAGGGCTTAGGGTTTAGGGTTTAGGGTTTAGGGTTTGGGGTTTGGGGTTTGGGGTTTGGGGTTTGGGGTTTGGGGTTTGGGGTTTGGGGTTTGGTGTTTGGGCTTTGGGGTTTAGGGCTACGGGGCTTCGGGATCGAAGCTCGCGCACGCTGCGGCCAGCTGAGAGAAGCTCTCGGGTGCGGGTGCGTGTGGGTCTACGGGGCGCAATAGGGTCCATCCGCTCCAAGCAAGGGTTTTCGGATTCTCCCCCCTGATCCTAACAGTCATTTGAGAGGGATTACAAAAGGGGGGGGGGGGGGGGTACGGTAATCCCTGAAAAAGGACTGTTAGCATAAGTGGGAACCCTAAACCCTAAACCCTAAACCCTAAACCCTAAACTCTAAACCCTAAACCCTAAACCCTAAACCCTAAACCCTAAACCCTAAACCTAAACCCTAAACCCAAACCGGGGATGCAGAATGAGGAGCATCTCAGACCACGTCGGCAGGGACAAGACGAGGCTTCCGATCCAGGTGAAGTAGACGGCAAAGGCGCACAGCTCCGTCTTTCCTTGGCCGGAATCTGGGATGTTCGGATGTTCCCCCGTATAACTAAGAGTCCTTAATGAGGATTAGAGTACCCCCCCTGCTATAATCCCTAGTAAGGACTGTTAGGATAGGGGGGGGGGGGGACATCCCAAGCCGGAATGCAAGTTCACCCTGGAAAAAAAAGTTCGACTCCTAACCTAAACCCTACAAACATCACGACATTGAAAGTCTTTCATCTTGCTGGACGTTGCATCCGAGCTGCTGTAGTGCAGAGGCTCCTGGATGCATTAGTCTTAGGGTGGTTGCATGGTCCACCCTTGCCCCTTCTCTGCCCTATGAAACCCAAGGGCCATCGGATATGGATGTATCTCCCGGGCGTCCCCCGAATAGACACAGCATTACGCCCATTTTCGGAAACCCGCCCCCCCCCCCCCCCCCCACAGTCCGAGTTAAGTCAGAGATGCCCAGACAGGAAAGAGGCCAGCCTTGCAGCAGAGCTGGATGAGGGATTGCGCGTAGAGGTTGAACCGCGCGACCATCATGATCCTTGCTGGCGCCAACGTTTCACTACATGGGGGTTTGCGAAGATAAGGGACCTCCAATATATACCCCCAAGCACCAGGATTCCCTTATAAAAATGACCATTAAGGACCCCAATAAGGTAACCCTAGGTTCGGAAACCTCCACATGGGCGGATATGGGCTGCGGGTGTTGAGGGACAGGGCTTCGTTCTTTCTTCGGTTTCCGCTCAACTCGAAAACCCAGAGACATCGTGCAGAAACCTCCCCCCTGGTTCTTAGTAGGGAATGAGGGCAGTAGCGCCCGATATATACCCTTTGAGGGAGTATACAGGGTACCTCATTCCCTCATTCCCTACTAAGAGCCAGCCAGAGAAGCCTCTGTTCAGCCAGGTTGAGGGATTGAGGGGGCTTGCGAAATAGGATGCGGTGCAAACGCTCGAGAACTAAGCCGCCAAGTACGGACGGAAGCCACAACTCTTACACCGGGAGCCGCAGACCCTAAACGCCGAAACACCTAAAAACCCCTAACCCCTTAACCCCTAAACCCCTGAACCTCCTAAACCCCTAAACCCCTAAACCCCTAAACCCCTAAACCCCTAAACCCCTAAACCCCTAAACCTCCTAAACCTCCTAAACCCCTAAACCCCTAAACCCCTAAACCTCTAAACCCCTAAACACCTAAACCCCCTAGACCCCTAAACCCCTAGAGGCACTGCAGGTGCAGCGTCGGGTAGAAAAAGATGTGCTCGTAGCTGACCATGAACTTGGTGATTCGGTCCATGGCCTTGAGCTCGTTGTAGTACGTACTCCAGAACCTGGGTGTAGGGTTTAAGGTTTAGGGTTTAGGGTTTAGGGCTTAGGGCTTCGGGGCTCGGAGTTGAGGAGGATTTCGGGCTTGGGGGTTTTTGGGGTTTTGGAGCTCGGCCGGAGGTTTCGTCTCGGCTTAAGGCTGTTGTTGGCATCTGGAAGAAGCCGAAAACAAAGGAAAGGACTGGGACCCCCCTTGAAAACCCCATGGAACCGGAGATTCTACGAGACAAACCCCAAGGACCTGGTGGGAATTTTGGGAAGCTGTCTGGCCGCAGGACCACTGCGTCTAGGGTTTAGGGTTTGGGTTAAGGGTTTAGGTTGCTGGCGGCTGGCAAACCCTGCACCCTAAACCCTAAACCCTAAACCCTAAACCCTTTCTTGGCAGCTCACACCGCACCACCCCCAGCCCCCAACTAAGCACTGACGGCTTGGGCACCCCCCCTTTGCGACGCCCTTTAAGACGAAACCCAAACCCGAAACCCTAAACACCGGATGGGATGTCGACGGAGCCGAATTTCCCTAAACCCACGGCTGTTTCTAGTCGTGTAGGGTTTTATAAGGGTGTTACATAACCGGTCATGAAGGATTCAGAATAGGTTCCTGCAATGTTTTATATGGCCAGTTCCTCAAAATGAGGGTACCCCAAATAGGCCAGATAATTTGGGTTCAGGGTTTAGGGTTTAGGGTTTCGGGTCAGACCCTAAACCCTAAACCCTAAACCCTAAACCCTAAACCCTAAACCCTAAACCCTAAACCCTAAACCCTAAACCCTAGGGAACCAGGCCAAGGGGCGGCTTCTTGAAGATCTCTGGCGTCACAGCAAAGGCCGGCATGTGCTGAATATCAGGATCGTGCCTTGGCACCGAGACAGCGAGGTGAGAAAAGAGCAACGGGAGGGCTTCGGGAAGTTTAGGGTTTAGGGTTTAGGGTTTGGGGTTTGGGGTTTGGGGTTTGGGTTTTTTTGTGTCGGGTTTGGTGTTTAGGGTTGAAAAATTTAGGGGTTAGGGTTTGGGATAAACAAACTGCGTGCAAGCCACTCGATGGAATTGCAGACTATATGGTGCGTATTGTGGTTGCGCTTCCACCAGCACACGGAAATGCCCATGAAGCACACGAGCATCGAGCAGACTGAGTGATCCTGGGCTGGATTTTCCACTCCTCCTAAAACCCAAACGCCTGTAAATAGAGGGGTTAGGGTTTAGGGTTTAGGGTTTAGGGTTTAGGGTTTAGGGTTTAGGGTTTAGGGTTTAGGGTTTAGGGTTTAGGGTTTAGGGTTTAGGGTTTCGGGTTTAGGAAGCGCCCGAGGTTCTAAGTGGAACTTGTGGGTGATGCCGCTGTGACCCATGTCGTGACCTATTCCAGCCAACTGCTGCCAGAACAGGCCCATGACCTTGGCAGCCAGAACAGGAGAAGCAGCTCATCACGACCCCTAAACCCTAAACCCTAAACCCTAAACCCTAAAGCTCAGGTTCCGAGCTCCTTGCAGCTGCACCTACCATGTGTGCTGTCGCAGAGGCGCAGCCTGGAACAGCAAGGGCCACGGAGAAGGCAGGAAAAGCTCTAGGGTTTAGGGTTTAGGGTTTAGGGTTTCATTTCGAGTTTTGGGTTTAGGCTTAAGGATCGAAGTAGGGCTTAAGATTTAGGGTTCAGGGCTTAGGCTGAAGTATCGAAGTAGGGCTTAAGGTTCAGTGTTTAGGGTTTAGGGGGGCTTTTGTTGAGGGCCAAAACCCTAAACCCTAAACTCTAAACCCTAAACCGTAAACCCCCAACCCTAAGAACCCAAAACCCTGTAGGCCAAGAGTCGCCCAGCACTAGTCCCGGCTGAGGAGGCTCAACTCTTAGGCGCTGCGACAGGGGTTTAGGGTTTAGGGGTTTAGGGTTTTAGGGTGTTAGGGTCTAGGGTTTCGGGTGCAGGGTCGGGGGTTTCGGGTTTGGGGTTTCAGGAACAAAAGGCATTGTGGCTCGAGTTTGGCTTATTGTTTTAGTGCAACATCTGCTTCCCCACCCTAAACCCTGAAACCACGCTGGCACCCGGCCTAGAGACAGGTACAGGGACAGGAGGAAAAGGGACACGAGCCTTGGTCGCAACTGCATGTCGCACAGCTTTTCGTCTACGGTAGCGCTCCACGTCAGCCATTTTGAAAGGTACCCACAAGGGGACCCTGATTCAGAGCATGTGTGACCTGCACGACTGCATCCTCAAGTCCTTGAGTACCGAAGTTCAGGGCTCTTAAGAACCCCCCCCCCCAAAAAACACATAATATGCTTCCTTAGTGTTGCCATTTCACGGACTCTAAACCCTAAACCCTAAACCCTCAAGGCCAGGATAAATAGAAATCATATTAGGGAATCTTGATCTTCTGTTATTTTGGTGGTTCTTAAGCCAAAGTAGTAGGGTTTCGGGCTTAGAGCCTTAGCCCTGCAGCCATCCCTTCCTTATCCTGGTTTAGGGTTTAGGGTTTAGGGTTTAGGGTTTAGGGTCCTGCCACTCTCAGGCAGCGGCCACGCTGCCATCTTGGCGTAGAAGCGCATGTCCTGCACGACTTGGAGGTTCATGGTACTTATTAACCAATCTTATAGGGTTTAGGGTTTAGGGTTTAGGGTTTAGGGTTTAGGGTTTGAGGTTTCTTATAACTGTACTCATAACCACATTGGGGCACTTAAAGGGCTCATAAGTGAGAGATCCCGGTTTCACGTTGGCACGACAACATAAGCCCCCCCTTTCGACACCAAACCCCCCCCCCCCCCCCCACCCCCCCCCCACCCCCCCCCACCACCCCCAACCCCCCCCCACCCCCCCCTACCCCGCCCCCCCCCCCCCCACCCCCCACTTAGCAAACAGCACCCGCTCAGAAGGACGCGGAGGGGAGGGGGGGCCGGGGGGGGGGGGGGGGAAAACTGGAGCATCTAACTATAAGTGGGTTAGAAGTACAGTTATGATTGGTGAACAAGTACCATGAACCTCCCAGTAGCCAAGCCTGGTGCAAGCCGCAGTTGAGGGAGCACCCTACAAGGAACGTCCCTGCGAGACCGAAACCCTAAACCCTAAACCCTAAACCCTAAACCCTAAATGCCCTTACATCTTTGAGCCTACGGAGGCCGTGTCATCACGCCCTTCAGTAACCCAACGATCTGAGAGCCCGAAGAAACCCTCTGAGGGCCCCAAACTACCGGAAACCCTCAGCCCACTAGCCCTAAACCCTAAACCCAACTAACCGTTACTAACCCTAAACCCTAAACCCTAAACCCCACCACTAGCCCTACTACTACTAACCCTACGAACCCTAAAAGCCCCATCGCAGAGAGCGCGGCGCACCGTCTCGAAGAGCCCGCGGCGAAGGAGCTCCTGGCGGATGGCCCGGAAGTCCTGCAAGCCCCAGACTGCACGGTTTATGAGGGTTTGTGAGGGTTCTACAAGATTCTCGATAAGGGTAAATCAGAGTCTTTCAGGGTATATCAGGGTATTTAAGGGTATATCAGGGTTTTCAGGGCTTGTAAGGGTTTACAGGGGTTTCCAAGGGTTTCTGAGGGTTTCTAGGGGTTTCTAAGGGTTTAGAAGGGTTGACAAGGGTTTCTAAGGGTTTTTAAGGGTTTCAGGGTGTAAGGGTTGCAAGATTTCAGGGTCTTGAGGGTTTAGGGTCTGGAGGCTTTTGGGGAGTGCAGATTTTGAGGGTCGTGCTCAGGGCCCAATTGTGGGCCCGTAAATCTAGGTCCAACTGTACCTATCTCATGTTAGACCCTGTCCTTACTCATTTTGTATCCAACACATGTATAGACAATATGGACATGTGAACATGTGAACCAAGATCATGTTGCACCTGGTTTTGTGGAGCCACCCTCATAATAATCACAAGCTTCCTGAAATTATTGCGCGTACTCAGTTTGCCAGTCAGGGTCCTGGACGTGCGGAGGCACCTCCACGTCCGTGGCCTTCCGTGAGGGCTGGGACTTCGCTAAACCCTAAACCCTAAACCCTAAACCCTGAACCCTGAACCCTGAACCCTAAACCCTAAACCCTAAACCCACCCTAAACAAACGACCCACCTCGCCGATGAGCATGGGAGGCCTCAGTGCAGGATTCTTGCACACTCCCCTGGCCCACCCGGCCACAGTCCTTTCCCCAGGCTGCAGTTGAAAGCTCCTGAGTGGCTCCTGGAATCGTTCAGGGATTTCGGGTTTAGGGTTTAGGGCTAGGGGGTTTAGGGTTTAGGGTTTAGGGTTTAGGGTTTAGGGCTTAGGGTTTAGGGTTTAGGGTTTAGGCGACCACGACTCTTGTCAAAATCCTGGCTCATGGGGCTGAATCAAGATTCCGGCAGCAAGTGCTTGTACACCCTCGACGTGTGGTAGTTCGCAAAGGCATCCGTGCCTCAAATCGCCAGACAGGTGCCAGACTGATGGGCTGAATCCCGAAACCCTAAACCCTAAACCCTAAACCCTAAACCCTAAAAAGCTAAAAAGGATTAACCTTTGGTCTGAGGTTTGGTTGCGGGTGGAGGGTTCGCTTCAGTGTGCAGCCGTTGCCGCTGCCAAGCGCCTGTTTTCCATCATGCTGCAAGTAACTCGTAGACACTCCAGGCCACGGGTATAGGGTTTCGGGTTGAGGGTGAAGGGTTTAGGGTTTAGGGTTGCTCTGGCAGGCATGGGAACTGTTTGAGCCGCCGCCAATTTGGAGCACAGACACCGACCTCTCAAGAAACCCTGAATGTCGAGGTTGCTCGGCGATGTCACAGTGGCGAACCCGGCCTCTACTGGTGGGATTCGGGCTTGGAACGTGGCGCACGAGGCCCGCGCAATCTTTTCCGGCCATGTTCTGGATCATCAGATGACCCCCGGGATGTTTGTCGATGTACCTCCAGCCGCTATCTCGAACCCTGTGGCATCGCATGCCATCTTGTCGACCACTTACCGTGCATATCTTCGTAGCCGACATTCCCGAAACCAAAGCCCTAGACCCCTGAGCCCACATCCTCAAACCCACTTCCCCGAACCAAGGAACCCTGAACCCCGAAGGCCTAAACCCCGAAAGCCTTGTCAAGTCGTAAACGCGGCCGTCGATGATGACCCAGATGCTTTCTCGAGAGTTGTGCTTCGCCACCTGCGCAAGCACTGCCGAAGAGAAGGTTCAATAGGGATGAGAGGGGTTTAGGGTTTAGGGTTTAGGGTTTAGGGTTTAGGGTTATAGGGCTTAATGCTTAGAGCTCTTTCGAGGGGGGTATGGCTTGAGGCGCTTTTGGTGCTTGAGGGAGTTCGCGCTTAGGGGCTTTGAGTGTTGAGGATTCAACTCCATGCGAGACTTCGTGACTTCGTGTTCGAGAGTCGAAGGCATAGATCGATACACAGTCCTAAAGAACACTAAACCCTAAACCCTAAACCCTAAGGCCCTAAACCCTCAACCCCAAGACCCTAAACTTCAAACCCTACATAAGCTCTAAACCCCAAAACCCTGGCACCAAGCTGGGCTGTGGTCGTGGTGGCCATGTGCGCGCCTCAGCGACGGTGTACTTCTTGAGTTCCTGACTCGCCCACCGGCGTGAAAGAACGTGGCTTCACTTGCAGATTCTCTACTTCTGCGGTTTAGGGTTTAGGGTTCAGGGTTTGGGGTTTTAGGGTTTTAGGGTTTAGGGTTTAGGGTTTAGGGTTTAGGGGAGGTATCCCTCTTTCCCTCATTCCCTCATTCCCGACTTAATCCCTTGAGGGTTATCGGGGGTAGAAGGTACGTAATCCCCTTAGTACTGAAGAGCCGGAAGGTTCATGAATAGAGAACCCTGAGCCGCAGCGATCTCTCTGAAAGCTGGCTAGCGAAGCCTATCAGTTTGGGGTTTAGGGTTAGGGTTTAGGGTTTAGGGTTTAGGGTTTAGGGTTTAGGGTTTAGGGTTTAGGGTTTAGGGTTTAGGGTTTAGGGTTTAGGGTTTAGGGTTTAGGGTTTAGGGTTTAGGGTTTAGGGTTCCAAAGACAGGGGTAGTCCCTACATACCGCAACTACACACCCCTCCGTCCTCTAGACACCCCCAAGTAGGTACCCCACTTGTAACTTTGGGAAAGACCTTAAACCCTAAACCCTAAACCCTAAACCCTAAACCCTAAACCCTACACCCTACACCCTAAACCCTAAACCCCAACCCACATCCCAAGCCACACGGCCTGCTTGCAGTCTGCCCGTGGCTCGGGAATCAGAGGGACCAGCTTGGTCAAGCCATCTTCCTGCCGCTCGGTGGAACCCTAAACCCTAAACCCTAAACCCTAAACCCTAAACCCTAAACCCTAAACCCTAAAACCCTAAACCCTAAACCCTAAACCCAATCGTCACCGGAGTCTTTGGCAGAGGTGCAGAGGTTTAGAACGACTCATTATAGGGATTTAGGGTCATAGGGGCCGATAAGGGTTTCTAAGGGATTTAGGGTCTACAAGGGTTTTGTGGTTCAGGGGTCTCTAGAGGCCTGGTAGCTTTGGGTTTTGCATGTTTGGCAACGTTGGTGGTAGCCATCCGAGGCTTGTTTGGGATGTACTAGACCAATGGAACTAGAAAAATACTACTCATAAAACAACAATCCTTCGTATACTAATCACACATGTAGCGAAGTCAGAATACACTTGTGGTTCTCGTAGTCGTACATGGTCACTTCTACTGGCAGGCATGAGACTTTCGCGGCGCAACACCTTCGCTACCTATGCGCTCCAAACCAGCCGCATCGGAGCCGGTTTTGCTAAGCGTGAACATTGTGTCAAGTTGAATCTCAAAAGCCCAAGCAGCCTCGCGGAAGGTCAAAGTCTTATCCTCGTTCTTCTCCAGCTCTTTGGAACCTCTTCATGACCACGGCGGTGGCACACAACGGGTTCATCGCGGACGCGCATTCTGACCAACGACTCTCTCCACCCACAGGCCTTTGCCAGCGCGTTCCAGCACGCACAACTGAACCTGGCTTGAGTAAACCCTAAACCCTTAAACCCTAAACCCTAAACCCTGAACCCTAAACCCTGGGTTTCGGGACCCAACTCAAAATCACCTGGAAGGGGCTCACAGATCTGAAAAAGCAGCATGGGGTGTGACTTGAAGCGAAGTGGCCGCCAAAGCAGCAGCTGCAGCTGTGGTTCCTGCAGAAGGCGGAAAACTACAGCAAGGCTCCGGGTGGCTAAGGGCTACTTATAGGGCTTAGGGCTACTTCAGGTTTAGGGTTTAGGGTTTAGGGTTTAGGGTTTAGGGTTTAGGGTTTAGGGTTTAGGGTTTAGGGCTACTTCAGGTTTAGGGATTCTTTAGCCCGGCTCCGTCCTACTCGGAGGGTCCGCGCGAGGACGGGCTCGTCCAACGCATCGATTAGCGGCCTTTGCGCAAGTGATGGCTGCTTTGAGTGGTAAAAGGAGGGACCCCTAGAAGGGACCCCTTCTGCATAACCCCATATATATATATATATATATCTACATCTATACAATATATAGTCCCTATATACCTAAGTAGCCCCCCCAAATAACCCCTAAATGACCCCTAAGGTCCCTTTTGAGGGTCCCTCCTTTAGTCCCTTGGCTGTTACTGTGCCGACCTCGGGGACCAAATGAACCTAAAAGGGTTTAAGGCTCATATACCTTAATAGGAGTTGTAGGGTTTAGGGTTCAGGGTTTAGGGTTTAGGGAGTTTGGGATCTCGGACCCCAATTCTTCGGGCTCATTTGGTCCCCCCGGGACGTGAACTCACGACTGCGCGAACGGAGTAAGCTCCCTGCGAGGCACCTGCAGCGCAGGAAGCACAACATCTGCAACCCGAGGGCCCCGACTCCCCCCCCCCCCCAGACCCCAAACCCTAAAGCCTTGCGGTTTAGGGTTAATTAGGGTGTAGGGTGTAGGGTATAGCCCCTTAAACCATCTAAAGCCACAAAAGCCCGAAGACCGACGTCGAGTAAGCCAGCGACTGTACCCGGCAGCTGTTCCAAGGCACCCCGCCTCGGGGCGCGCATTTTTCAAGAGAGGCCGGTTCAGATTTTTGGTTTAGGGTGTAGAGGGCTTTGGGTTCAGGGTGTAGGGTTTGGGGTTTCGGGTGTAGGGTCTTTGGGGGTTCTGGGGAGTCTTAGGGGTTTTGGAGTCGTAGGGTTTTGGGGTTTCGGGGTTTCAGGGTTGTACTTGATGCAACTGAAACGCTAAACCCTAAACCCTAAACTACCTCGTGGAGACCCTTACCCTCTGAAGTAAAGATCGCTGAGTTCAGCGGGAGGGGGTGTAGGGTTTAAGGTTTAGGGCTCTCTGGCACCATCACTGGCCCCCAAGGCCCTGACGAAAATGGAGCCCAACATCGCCAACTGTCTCCACAGGAGTCACCTCGGCAGCTACGCAGAGTCGGACCGGAAAAGGTCCGAAACCCTAAACCCTAAACCCTAACCCCTAACCCCTAAACCCTAAACCCTAAACCCTAAACCCCAAACCCCACCGCTGGTCCAAGACCCTGGCTTCCACAGCAACATCTGCGAGTGGCTGCGAGGTTTGGGCCAAGCTCAGGTGCCGGTTGCTTTGGGGGGGGGGCTTCAGGGGAGTTGGGGTTTAGGGTTTAGGGTTTAGGGTTTAGGGTTTAGGGTTTAGGGTTTAGGGTTTCGGGTTTAGGGTTTCGGGTTTAGGGTTTAGGGTTTAGGGTTTTAGGGCTTTAGGGCTTAGGGTTCAGGAAGCTTTGAAAGCGTTTTGGAGAGGGCGCATGCAGGCAAAGCCCTCAACACTTCGCAGCTCTCCGCCATGTTTCTCCCCTTCAAGAGTCGCCCCAGAAGGTTCCCGCGTCGGCCGCGGGGCGCTTTGGCTCGGACGCTGCCCAGTCCTCCCAGGACCACAGAGTCACGCGACGCCAGGTCGAAGCCCCTCAAACCCCAAAGGCGAAACCCTAAACCCTGAGCCCTCAACCCGTAAGCCCGAAGCCCTAAACCTTAAACCCTAAACCCTAAACCCCAACTCATAACCCCAACCCGCAACCCCAAAGCCTATTCTGAGACAACGCGCATGAAGCGTGGAGTTGACACCGGGCCGTGGCGTGAACAGCACAACCCCCACATAGGCTTCAGGGGTTTTAGGGGGCAGGTACGGCTTCTTGGGATGTGTCGAGCTACCTAAACTACAGCCTTAAACCCTAAACCCTAAACCCTAAACCCTAAACCCTAACCCCTAAACCCTAAACCCTAAACCCCGAGGCCTACATGAGGTAAAGTGTCATCGGTGCCTGGTTCTTCGTCCAGCCTCCGCCGCGCCAGCCTGCAGGAGAGGTACAAGTTTAGGGCATAGGGTTTAGGAGGGTTCGGGTTTAGGGTTTAGGGTTTAGGGTATAGGGTCTAGGGTTTATATAACAATCATTGCTCATCAAAAAACTGTAACCATACGGGTTCAGAAGTAAGTATTCGCAAACAATGCAGAAAACTTGAACATTTGAAATCACTGAGTTTTAAGTACCCTTAAAAATAAACAACAATGTTACCCCCACTAATTATGACAAAGTCTTTGCAGCCAAGTTTGACTTCTCCCACCGCCCTACCCTGGGCAGGCCCGGCTGCCTTCTGGGGTTTAGGGTTTAGGGTTTAGGGTTTACGGTTTAGGGTTTAGGGTTTAATTAGGGGTTAGGGTTTAGGGCGTCTACAATTACCAGTACGGAATGCTGAATATTTTGTGGTTATCGGTACTGTAGGTTTCTTGTAGCTCATGGTATCTCGTACCTACCGGATTGTTCACGGTTCTTAACTTGTAGCTTCCTTCAAGCTGAAGAAAAATGCGAAAAATTGAGGTCGCAGGCCTCGCGTGCGTCCCGCTGATCCCGTGGTCTGGACCTGCAGATGGCTTTCACGTCAAGAAAGCAGGTCCAAACCTCTACCCTACGTTATGGGGCCCTTTTTGGGACCCTAAACTATGACTATACGGAACCTGCCCGAAAAAGGGCCCACGATTGCATTCCTCAGCCAAATCCCCCCCCCCCCAAGTCAAGGCCACTGCGCTGCCGTGGGAGAAGCCTGCAAGCATGCGCGTGCTTGCCCCAGCAAGTACTTGGCACAAAAGTGAAGGCAACAGCTCTTGTGGACCAAGGCACGGCACTTGTACCCGTACTTGCAGCTGCCATTCTTCTGGAACTCCCAGCAAGTTTGCGTACCTGCTCGCGGGGGGGGCGCTTGCTGAAAATGCGCGCGCGCGCGCGCGCGCCATGCGGAGTCGGTGCCCCATAGCGTCTAATGGTCGCACTGGCAGTGGCATGGTTGGCTTCAGCCTGCCAGCTATCACCATCCGGCGTGCTGCACAGAAATGGGGGGTTTCCGAAATTCGGGTACCTTATTGGGGTCCTTATTATTAATAAGGGAATCCTCCTATTTGGGGGGTCTATATTAGGGGTCCTTATTTTCGGAAGCCCCCAAATGACACAAGGGTGTTGGTTCGAGGGCCCGGGCGTTTTCTTTCGCCGTGCCCTGAGACGCTCAGACATCCAAACAGTGCAAGAAGCATGCGCACCACAACGGCAATTTCCGCTGCCTGTCACATGTCTAGGGATGTCTACAGAAATATGCAACGGTGTCGGGGTTCTCGAAGCTGAGAACGCAACCTTCTCCTCCCACCAGTTCTTTCTGTCAGGCTCCTGCAAAGATGCAAAGAGCGAAGCTGGAACCCTGAACACTAAATCCTAAACCCTGGAGACCCACGCACTCCTGGCAATTCTTCGCTGCCACTTGTGGCTTTGCAATCTCAGTTTCTGACACACTGAGACTAATCATGATAATCCTATGACCTAAAAATATTAAATAGTACAAATACAAAAGGGTAACCGCATGCATACTAATACCAATAAACATCGTAGCAACCTGATAACAATGCCAAGATCAATATCAGTATTATTATGAGCATCAACATCGACATCAGTATCAATGACCACGCCAATATCAACATGACACTAGCAGTATCACGAAGATTGCTCTCTTTCAGTGTGCTTCCAAATTGCAATGTGCTGTGAGAGGCCAGAAGAAGGCGTTGAGGATTTCGACATGTTTGGGACTCCGACACTTTAGGGTTCGGGGAGGCTGCGGGGGTTTAGGGTTTAGGGTTTAGGGTTTAGGGTTTAGGGTTTAGGGTTTAGGGTTTAGGGTTTAGGGTTTAGGGTTTAGGGTTTAGGGTTTAGGGTTTAGGGTTTAGGGTTGCGGGTTTCAGGTGACTTGGGCACATGCGAAGCGCACGTTGGGTTCGGAAGCATGGTCTGCACTTGCTCGAGCAGGGTCACCCGCCAAACTCGAATTTCCAAAAACCCTGGAGCCTAGAGCCTAAACCCCGAAACTGTCAATCCTAAACCCTAAACCCTAAGCCCCAATCATGGTGGGCTCCTTCGGCTGCTCCTCCACTTTCCGGTCCCACATCTCCCGCGCCCGGCCTGCCACGAGGCGCACTTCCGAGGGTTTAGAGAGTTTGGGGTTTAGGGCTTGGGAGATTTGAGGTTGTGGACTTGAGAGCCTGGGGGAGGGGGGGCATTTGGGGGGCTGAAGTACAGGGTATATAAGGGGTATATAAGGTGTACACTTTTCAGGGCCCATATTTAGGGACCATGTAACTAGCCTAAGATGAAGGGGCATGGGGACGCGAAGCCCCAAACTTCGGGGCTTCGAGGGTATTGCTTGGCAAGCCCTGGCCTACACCACCTCACCCTTTTCACATCTGAAGCCTAAACCCTAAACCCCAAAACCCTAACCAAACCCCAAACCCTAAACCCTAAACCCCAAACCCTAAACCCCAAACCCCAAACCCTAAACCCTAAATCCTGGCTGAGCTGGGAGTCCGGGCGCTTCCAAGTGCCGTCCTGAGGGAACGTGCCCCGTGAGGGAGCTTAGGGGTTCAGGATGTTTGGAGGCTATAGTGCTTCAAGCGGCTTGGGGTTTAGGGTTTAGGTTGAGGGTTCAGGGCTTAGGGTTTAGGGTATGGGGGCTGTAGGGGCTCAAGCGTCTTGAAGTTCATTTGGGGTTCATAGTTTCGGGTGTAGGAATCAGGAGCCCCACCACCCAGGAATTGCAGTAAGGCGTCTAAACCCTGTACAACCCTAAACCCTAAACCCTAAACCCTAAACCCTAAATCCTAAACCCAAAACCCTAAACCCTAAACCCTATGAACCCCAAACCCTAAACCCGAAATCCTGAACCCTAAACCCTCACGCGAAGGCCTGCCACGGATCGATCTCTTGCACCGGCTCGGCAGGCACCAGGCTCTGGCAGGGGGGACAGGTTCAGGGCGGCCTAAAACCAAAGTCCCAAACCCTAAACCCTAAACCCTGAACCCTAAACCCTAAACCCTAAACCTTAGGGTTCTGAAGGCTGCAAGGTTTGGGGGTCTCGGGTGTTGGGACGTTTTGCTTGTAGAGCTTTACGAGATTAGGGCTTCCTTTTCCTTTTTTCCGTGAACCCCCTTTTTTGGGTTGAGACTTGAGGGCTTTTTGGGGCTTAAGGTTTTGTGGGGGGTGGGGGGCGGGGGGGGGGGGAACAAACCAGAACTGTTTGAGGGGTGCGCGGTGGGCTCCGCAATTAATTCGTGCGGGGCGCCTTTGAAAATTAATTTCGGGCCTCGCCGTCCCTTTAAACTCATCCAAACTCATACGTTTTGAAATCATATAAGCCCACCGTGTACAGAGAGCCAAAACCAGCCTCGACTGTTCGGGGGCGGGGGGGGGGGGGGGGGGGGAGCGACGGAAAACTAAAGCAGGTGCAACATTAAGGGATTCAATTAACACAATATTAGAATATAGCTTCATATGAAATGAAATGAAATGATATGATGAAGTATAATCATATGTATCAATATGTGTATGCGTATATATATATATATGCTAGACAGAAGGGGGTTTCGTGAAGTCACCCTTCATACCCCCTCGACATGCACTGCCGCAAGAGCAAGGCGGCGACTCTGCGGCCTCCATGGGGACCCGGCTGAGATCTAAGAGGAAGCTCCAGATGTCTTGTTCCGGAGCCATGTCGTCCTCCGGTGCTGATGGCTCGGCTTAGGGTTTAGGGTTTAGGGTTTAGGGTTTAGGGTTTATAAGGGTTTAGGGTTTAGGGTTTAGGGTTTAGGGTTTGAGGGTTTAGGGTTTAGGGGTTTAGGGTTTAGGGTTTAGGGTTTAGGGTTTAGGGTTTAGGGTTTAGGGTTTAGGGTTTAGGGTTTAGGGTTTAGGGTTTAGGTTTAGGGTTTAGGGTTTAGGGTTTAGGGTTTAGGGTTTAGGGGGTTTAGGGTTTAGGGTTTAGGGTTTAGGGTTTAGGGTTTAGGGTTTAGGGTTTAGGGTTAGGGTTTAGGGTTTAGGGTTTAGGGTTTAGGATTTAGGGTTTAGGGTTGTTTTTTAGGCTTTAGGGTTTAGGGTTTAGGGTTTAGGGTTTACACAACACAGGGCTTCACGGGGTCACTCAGACAAGCTGAAAGGCAAAACACATCAAAACACCCACGCTCGCGGCTCTGGGCTACGGAGGCTGTCCACATTCAACCACAACGTCTCGTGGTTGGAGAGGAGGAACTCGAGTTGCTTGCCATCCTGCCAGGGCTTTAGGGTTTAGGGTTTGAGGTTTAGGGTTTAGGGTTTAGGGTTTGAGGTTTAGGGCTTAGGGCTTTTAAGGAGAGTCCCCGGACAGCCAGGCATCGCGCCCCTGCAGGCCGGTGCAGGCAGTACACACGCGGAGTTCAAAGTGCCCTGAACACTCAACCCTGAACCCTAAACCCTAAACCCTAAACCCTAAACCCTAAACCCCGAAGCCTATGTGGCATGACACAAGGTGGTGCCTTGTAGATGGACTTGAGCCTGGTGGAGCTCAGAAGCCCAAGCATTCGAGCCTGTTCAGACCTCGGTTCAGGGTTCTAGTCGGGTAGTTCTCTACTTTAGGGTCCCTCTTTGGTTGCCCCAAAACAGTGCAGCCCCTAATTTAGAGAACTCCCCCTGGTAGCCGCCAGTTTGTGAAGAAGCTTTCCTGGTCATTTCTAGCCTCAAGATGGGAGGTAGGTTCCCTCGCTGTAAATGAGGTACCTGATTCAAAACCCTAAGCCTCAAACACAAAAGCCCCTAAAGCCTTGCAGCCGGGTCCAAGGCCTGAACCCTAAACCCCAAAACCAAAACCCTAGATCCTAAAACCCTAAAATACCTTCAACCCCAAAGCCCCCAAACCCCACTAAACCCCAAAATCGAAAATCCCAAAAACCCAAAAACCCAAAAACCCAAAAACTCTAAACCCAAAAACTCTAAATCCCAGAAAACCAAACACCCCAAAACCCTAAACCCTATGAACCCTATAAACCTTAAAACCCCTATAAACCCTATGAACCCTATAACCCTGGAAACCCTGCAAACCCTACATACCCTATAAACTCTATAAACCCTGCAAACCCTAACACCCCTAAACCCTAAAGCCCTAACCCTAAACCCTAATAAACCCTAGACCCTAAACCTCTATGAACCCCATAAACTCTATAAAGCCTATAAACCCATGAAACCCTAAACCCCCCCCCCCCCCCCCCCCCAAAAAAAAAAAAAAGAACTCCAAAATCCCCAAAGCCGCAAATCCCCAAAAACCCCCCACCCCCCCCCCCCCCCCCAAAAAAAAAAAAAAAAAACAAACAAAACAACCTACCAAACCCAAAACCCGAGAAAAAAACACAAAAACTAAAAAGCGTCCAGCTGGGCCAAGGCCATCGGACCAGGGCCAGTCATCATGCGGACATCCTCTTTGCCAAACTCCTGGCTTTTTGAAACAACACAGGGGTCTAGGTTTAGTGTTTTGGGGTTTGTTTGTTAGGGTTTTTAGTTGTGGGTTTCGGTTTTGTAAGGTAGATTTCTTCAGGCCCTGGCTCCGCTCCAAAGCTTCCCAAGACACACAAACCCCCCAGACACCTCAGCCAATCTCACCCTAACCCTAAACCCTAAACCCTAAACCCTAACCCTGAACCCACCCTAACCCTAAAGCCCCTGCCTCGAGACCAGAGACCCCGGCGTTCGCCCAAGCAAAGGCCTGCCAGCCGACTCAGATTTAGACAGCGCTGATTTGATTTGGGGTTTTAGTTTAGGTTTGGGTTTTAGGGTTTAGGGTTTAGGTTTAGGGTTTGGGTTTAGGGTTGAGGGTTTGAGGGTTGATGTTTGAGGGTTTTCGGGTTTAGGGTTTGGAGGTGCCGTCTACAAAATGCTCATTTCTATGGCTTAGCTTAGTCGGGTTGCTAGAGGGATCAGGGCCCAGAGACAGTGCTAATTAAGATGACCCCAAATCACCCTCCCATTCCACACACACACCCCCCCCACCCCTAAACCCTAAACCCTAAACCCTAAACCGCCTAAACCCTAAACCCAAAACCCTAAACCCAAAGAACCCCGTCGCAGCTTCCCACCGCACCTTCGCTGCCTCCAGGTCTTCGAGGCCAGTGAGCTGCCGCAGAAAGATCCACACATCCTGGAGAGCCCGTAAACACTCAGGGGGCTTTCGGGCTCCAAAACCTAAACCCTAAACCCTAAACCCTAAACCCTAAGCCCTAAGCCCTAAGCCCTAAGCCCTAAGCCCTAAGCCCTAAGCCCTAAACCCTAAACCCTAAACCCTAAACCCTAAACCCTAAACCCTAACCCCAAACCGGCCGCCCTAAAGCCTAAGGGCTTGAGACATTTGGGGAGTGAGGCGCTTAGGGTCGTAGGGCCTCAGGCTTCGCAGGGTTTAGGTGGTGGAGTTTGGGTTCAGGGCTGATGGGTTCTGATGCACGTTGGGAAGTTTTTTTTGGGGGGGGGGGGGGGTTAGGCTTTAGGGCCTCAGGGTATGGGGTTTCAGGGTTTCGGCGTTTTTTTCGGGAGTTCGGGATTTCGGGTTTCAGGGTTTTGGGCTTAGGGTTTGGTACCCAAGTGCCCTCATACTTTTGGGGGTCCCTTCCTGCGAGATCTCTCTATAAGGGGTTCTACTAGAATGAGCTTTTTACTTGGGATGTTCCCCCAGTCCTTAATGGGGATTCTAGTACCCCCAACGCTCATCCCTATTGAGGACTGCTAGTATCGGAGAACATCCCAATGTATAACCCTCAAGCTTTCAACAGTACTTTAGGGTGACCCGCGGCCCTCCCTACACCCTGTATTGCGGGGTGCAAGGAGGGAGCCCTCGAAGAGACCCTTCATCCTATTCTCCTATATGAGCCCTCTTGCATACGTTCTATATAGGGACACCTATAAGTAAACCCTAAACCCCAAACCCTAAACCCCAAACCCTAATCCCCAAGCCATAAAGCCCAAGCCCTACTCCCCAAGCCCCAAACCCCAAAACCGAATCCCCATAATAAGCCCTTAACCCCAAACTCCAAACCCTAATCCGCATAAACCCTAAACCCTAAACCCTAAACCCTAAACCCTAAACCCTAAACCCTAAACCCTAAACCCTGACAGCAGATCTGGGCCTCCTCCTCTTTGGCGTCGTGCAAGCCGAGGTGCAGGCGTTCTTGGAGGGCTTTGCGGGGTTTAGGGTTTAGGGTTTAGGGTTTAAGGTTTAGGGTTCAGGGTTTAGGGTTTAGGGTTTAGGGTTTAGGGTTTAGGGTTTAGGGTTTAGGGGTGGAGGGGCTTCGGGTTTGGGGTTGAGGGGGCTGCCGGCACCCGAACAAAGTTCGTTAGTTTTGCTTGAGGGGTTACGGGGTCTAGGGTTTAGGGGTAACCAGAAAACCCTAAAACCACCTTGCTTTTCGCCAGGAGCTGCATCAAGCCGTAAACCTTGCAAACCTGCAACCCTAAGCCAAAACCTAAATTTTTGAAAACCTTCAACTCTAAACCCTAAATCCTGAAAAACATTGAACCCTCAACCCTGAAAACCTGCAAACGGAAAAACCTTAAAGTCCTAAATCCTGAGAAGCTTAAACCCTGAACCCTGAAAACCCTGAACCCTGAAAACGTGAAACCTTGAAAACCCTAAACCCTGAAAACCCTAAACCCTAAGCCGTCAAAACCCTAAATCCTAAACCCTAAACCGTCAAAACCCGAAACCCTAAACCCTGAAAACCCTAAACCCTAAACCCTAAATCCGCAGCCAAAGCCCTACACCATAAACCCTAAACCGTCAAAACCCGAAACCCTAAACCCTGAAAACCCTAAACCCTAAACCCTAAACCCAAAGCCAAAACCCTAAACCCTAAACCCTAAACCCTAGAATCCTGTGCACCCCCTCAAATCGCCCTGCGGACGCCAAGTGGCTCCCCGTCTCCGGGAAGTACCACTCGTAGGACCTCTTTTCCACAGGCGCCTCGGCTTAGGGGGGTTTAGGGTTCAGGGTTGAGGGTTAGGGTTGAGGGTTTAGGGCTAGCGTTTAGGGTTTAGGGTTTAGGGTTTAGGGTTTAGGGCCTTGAAGAACGGGTGAGAAATGCTTTCTTAACAAAAGGTTGCCTGAGCCCAGGCTTCAAGGCATAGGTCGTTTTAAGCTCCGCTCCTTGGACGTGGTTATGAAGCTTCGTCTGAAGGATGGCTCGGGCATGTTCGCATCTTGCAGCCGGCAGGGTTTAGGGTTTAGGGTTTAGGGCTTAGGGCTTAGGGCTTAGGGCTTAGGGGCTTAGGGCTTAGGGTTTAGGGTTTAGGGTTTTGTATACCAGCAGGCCCCCACAAAGCGCCGCCTCCGGCTTGTACTTCTGTGTCCACTGGGAGCAGA
The DNA here is from genome assembly GCA_905221605.1 of Symbiodinium natans. Classification (NCBI taxonomy): domain Eukaryota; class Dinophyceae; order Suessiales; family Symbiodiniaceae; genus Symbiodinium; species Symbiodinium natans. Next base: position 444,811 of record CAJNDS010001324.1, on the reverse strand, counting down.
CAGGCGACCTGCCATTGGCAGCTCCCCATGAAGTAGCAAGAAGGAGATCCCTAAACCCTAAACCCTAAACCCTAAACCCTAAACCCTAAACCCTAAACCCTAAGGGCTTGAGGTTCCCAGGGGCTCACGGCACAGAATCTCGGTGTTTTGACAGACTTCCATAGCCATGCTGCCAGGGCGCGTCACTTTGATGCCGTGTGCCCGGGCCTGGCATTGTGGCTTTGGGTTTAGGGTTTAGGGTTTAGGGTTTAGGGTTTAGGGTTTAGGGTTTAGGGTTTAGGGTTTAGGGTTTAGGGGTTGTGGTTTCAGGGAGTAAACGGCAGTAGCATGCCAAACAAGATCACTACGGTGCCATTTCCAGTGAAGGGCTCACATCATGGTCCTACAAACGGCCGCAAGAAAAAAGAACCTGCTCAAGAGACCTCGGCATCTTCTGCCGTGTTCACAGCACCGTACTAACAGCCAAAATGTATCCTTTGCTCCCCCCCCCCCTTCTTTCGCGCCTTTTGAGAGAACCGGATGTAGAAGGAATTGATGAGCAAGGTCTCCTCCCAGCACCACCCTAAATCCTAAACCCTAAACCCTATTGACCGACCCACAAATCGTAGCAAGAGACCAAGACCACATAAAACGTCTTGCAACCTCCGCGGTGCCTCTGAAGACAAGATCCTTGGACATTTCCCCCTGTAGCGCCTCAGCATAGCTGGCAGATGCCCTCAACCCTAAATAATCCTCCCCAGTGGAGCTTGAAGCACCACTATCGCCTTTGCACCCTCCAGCATCTGAGTTTCCAAAACATTGCGGTTCCCCCTTGAATTGCACCGCCAAGATATACAGCCACATGCCCCCCACCCCCTCCCGAAAGGGACCCATGAGCCCCCACATCATCTGGACCCTACAAAACCCCGTAAACCCCTGCGAGGGCATCACACATCGCGGATTCTCTCCACGAAGTCCATCTTCGTGAAGATGGTCCTCTGCAACATTCGGGTTTTGAGCATGACTCTTCCCAAGCCCACCACCCGCACATGGACCCTGGTTCTATATATGTTCTATATGGGCGGGGGGGGTGTTTAGAAGGTTTTGAAGCAGGGATGGACCAGGGTTCTTTTAGGGACGGGTATTGTGAACAGCTACCACAATCAGCATTGGCTATTAGGAATTGTGCTCTCTAAAGGGCCTCTTCTTTTTGAAGGGTTAGAGTTTTGCATTTCAGCACTAAAGCATCTACAGGCCCGCTCCGGAAGGTCACGGCATTGACTGTGGCCGGAACTGGTTCGGGATTGGGGTCCTGCACGCGAGGTTCAGGGTTTAGCGTTGCCTCGACTTGCTATCGAACTCCACTGCCTGCCGCCCCTTTCCAGCAAACTCCAGGAATGAACTTTGGCCAAGGCGTGCGGAGCGGTCCTCTTTCAATTCCTGCACAAAACGTCACGCGATGAACATCAGTAGATGCAGATAGCTGAGGTTGACGCCAACCCACATCCACACACATGGGTGGTTGTCAAAATCATGGTCCCTTTTGGGGTACCCTAAATATTAGGTGCCGTATTCTTTGAGGGATCCAAAAAGGGACCCTAATGTTGACAGCAACCCACATGCACTGCCATAACGCAACTTTTTTCTCCGCAGCAGAACAGCTGGCAGCGTTGTCGCATGCCATCTGCTTCGACAGGGCCAGCCACACGGGGTCCTTTCGAGCGCGAGCAAGCCGGCACACACTCTGATCCTGAGAGATCTTGCACATTGCGCTTGCAACCTAAACCCTAAACCCTAAACCCTAAACCCTAAACCCTAAACCCTAAACTTTCCTCCAACCCCTTCTGCGTCCTCGTCATCCGAGTCGCTGAGATCATCCAGCTGGTGGCTGTCGCCATAATCGAAGCACAGTTCTTCGCCGGCCTGGAATTCTTTGGGGTTTAGGGGTTTAGGGTTTAGGGTTAGGGGTTTAGGCTTTAGGGGTTTAGGGGTTTAGGGGTTTAGGGGTTTAGGGGTTTAGGGGTTTAGGGGTTTAGGGGTTTAGGGGTTTAGGGGTTTAGGGGTTTAGGGGTTTAGGGGTTTAGGGGTTTAGGGGTAGTTCAGGGTTTAGGGGTTTAGGGGTTTTAGGGGCTTAGGGGTTTAGGGGTTTAGGGGGCTTAGGGGCTTAGGGGTGCTTAGGGGTTTAGGGGTTTAGGGGTTTTGGGGTTTAGGGGCTTAGGGGTTTAGGGGTTTGGGGGTTTAGGGGCTTAGGGGTTTAGGGGTTTGGGGGTTTAGGGGTTTAGGGGTTTAGGGGTTTTAGGGGGCTTAGGGGCTTAGGGGTGTTTAGGGGCTTAGGGGCTTAGGGGTTTAGGGCTACTAAAGGGCGGCCCCTGATGCTGAGGGTACCACAAAAGGGACCATGATGTTGAGAACTGACGCCATGACCCGTGGCCTCCTGCTGGCCAGAACCCCATGCAGAACATTGTGCAAAAACTATACATCTGACCCCTAAAACCCGAAAACCCCGAAACCCCTAACACCCCGAAAGCCCTAAAAGCCCGAGAACCCCTAAAACCTTTCAAGTTTTGAAAAAAAAATCTAAGCCCCACAGCCCCGAAAGCCCTTAAACCCTCAACCTCTGAAACCCTAGAACCCCCGAGCCCGATGGATGACCCTGCGAGCACCCAAAAGTAACCCTGAAAAGCCCCCTCAACGCCCCTGAACGCACCCCTAAACCCCCTAAAGCCGAAGCCTAAACCCTAAACCCTAAACCCTAAACCCTAAACCCTAAACCCTAAACCCTAAACCCTAAACCCTAAACCCTAAACCCTAAACCCTAAACCCTAAACCCTAAACCCTAACCCCTAAACCCTAAACCCTAAACCCTAAACCCTAAACCCTAAACCCTAAACCCTAGCCTCGATGTCTCGGGCCGCAAGCAATTGCACGGCGCGCGGGCCCCGGCCCTGTGAGGGGTCGATGCGGACGCGAAGGTTCCTTGGCAGCACTCCGGCTTCGGGGAAGTAGGGTTTAGGGTTTAGGGTTTAGGGTTTAGGGTTCAGGGTTCAGGGTTTAGGGCTTAGAGTTAGGGGTTAGGGTTTAGGGTTTAGGGTTCGGAAGGCTCCTGCTGGATTCGGGCCCCGTGTGAGCAGCTTCAAAGAAAGCATCCCCTCTGAAGCCTATTTGATAAGAGGCTCTCAGGGAGTACGTACCCTAGTGCACAACAGCTAACACCGCAGCCCCAAACCTCTAACCCCTAAGCCCCTAAGCCCTAAACACTAGACCCTAAGCCTAAAGCCTAAACCCTAAACCCCTAAACCCTAAACACTAGACCCAATCCCCCGTCCCCCGAAGCCCACCCCCACCCGAACCACTTCAGCGAGCCGACTGCTGACAAGCAGCGGTTTCAGCGCGGTTCCAGCCTCGTCCACGCATCCTCACACCACCCTCCCAGACCCGGGTTTAGGGTTGAGGGGTTCAGGCGTTTAGGCGTTCAGGGTTTCGGGGTTTAGGGGGTTTAGGGTTAGTAGGGTTGGCGGTTAGGGTTTAGGGGTTTGGGGGGTTTAGGAGGGTTAGGAGATTGGGTTAGGAAGGCTAGTGGGGTTGAGGGCTTCCAACGTTTCCCCCAATCTCCCCGAACAACACAGCATCGAACACAGGCACCTGCATTTTAAAGGTCTACTTTCAAAATTTTGGGTATGCTCTGGGAACGTTTGCTGCTGAGTCTAAAACTAGGGGCCGTTCATAATATATTACATTTTCCTGATATTTCTCTGTAAATTCACTTTTGCATATTCTCTACTTAACCCTGAACCCTAAACAGCCTAAACCCTAAACCCTAAACTCTATATAAGCCCCAAAACCATAAAGACTTTCGTCCACCTTGCCTGCGGGGCTGTTGAGGTATCCGGCCACATGCGCAGCAAAGGGCCGGCCGCCACCGGTGCCGCCATCGATGGCCCACTCCTAGGCTCAGAGATGTTGCCCGGTTTAGGGTTTAGGGTTTAGGGTTTGGGGTTTGGGGTTTAGGGTTAAGGGTTAAGGGTTAAGGGTTTAAGGGTCATGGCCTTTGAGAGGGGTCTAGGGGGCTTTAAGGGTGGCGAGAAGGGGCTCTAAAGCCCTAAACCCTAAACCCTAAAACCCTAAACCCTAAACCCTAAACCCTAAACCCTAAACCCTAAACCTGGCAAGGGCCCTTATCAAGTGCGCGTGCCGCCGGGGTGCGGCGTCCATGGCGAAGTGGAAGCGCTGCGCTCTGCTGCCTCTGCGGAGGCACCGCCTTTCGGTGACCTTTCCGCGGTAGCACCTGGGCTGCGAACTTGAACCTACAAGACAGCCCCACTCTAGGGTTTAGGGCCTATATAGGGCTTAGTAGCAAGTACTTCCGACCCCTAGAGTAGATGCGGGTATAGGGCATGTGCCCTAAAGCCTACACCCTAAACCCTAAACCCTAAACCCCAAACATGGGAGTCCCAGGCTTTTGTGGCGAGATGCACCACCAGGTCGCCCTCCCGACGCGGGGGAAGCGTGAAGACGGAGTGGCCCTCTCCAGATGTGGGTTAGGGTTTAGGGTGCCCCATTCATGCCCCAAACAGAAGAAGGGGCCCCCGAGAAGGGTACCCCTCTATTCGGAAACCCCCATGTCTGCAGTGAGAGGACGCGAAGGCGCGCACCTTCACCCGCTTCCCGTCTTCACGGCGCGCGAGTGGCGAGCCCACTCTCAATCTTGCTCTACGCGCTTGCCTGGCAACTGCCCCCCACGCACCCAAAGCGCAGAGCTGAAGTTCATCATACGCACCCATGTCCCCCCTCCCAGCCTCTGAATCCTCGATGCTACCCTCATCCAGCTATCACCTATGAGACAGTGACAGCAAGCAGCATGCCACTTGCACCCCAGATGCCAATATGTGGCTTTCCGGTACCTTTCCTGGGGTCCTTATGATACGGGCATCATACTTTTTGGGGCTCCATCTTAGGGGGACCCTTACTTCCGGAAACCCCCATATGCAGTGACTTGCCACCTGAAGCATCTTCACCCTCTTCTTCGGTTGATGAGCAAGGACGCACCTCCGCAGCAAGATGAGGCATGCTTAGGGTTTAGTGTTTAGGGTTTAGGGTTTAGGGTTTAGGGTTTAGGGTTTAGGGTTTAGGGTTTAGGGTTTAGGGTTTAGGGTTTAGGGTTTAGGGTTATTCGCACACAGCAAGGTGCACCACGAACTCGAGCAGTTCAGAAGTGCCAAAACAAACCAGGCGACTTAGCTCCGAAAGGACTGCGCGAAGCTATCGAAGTTGCTTGGAAGAGCAAGTCCATAGCCCGCCTCCTCGGCCCATGGCAGGTATTCATCCTCCTGCATCGTGACGTCTGAAGGGATCTACCCGAGACCCCAAACCCGTAGGGTCTAAGAGTCTAAACCCAGGGGCAAGGTGTTTGAAGTAGAGCCACGCGCCTGTGGACTCCCAGGAACACATAAAGCCCCAAAATCAGAGGTTCAGGGACCCCCCAAATACCCTAAAGCCCGAATACTCAACAAGCCCCCAAAACCCCAAAGCCCAACACAAAGCCCCAAAACACCTAACCCCTAGCCCCTAACCCCTAACCCCTAAACCCTAAACCCTAAACCCGAAACCCCAAAATTCAGAAGCCGCGTCCTTGCCATTTGCCAGCACCACTAGTGGCCGGTCGCCCGACTCGCTGTCGGGAGGCCTCGAGATTCACCAACGCGAGGTGCAAGAAAAGCAAGGGGCCTACTGTTAGGGGATAGGATTCGGGGGGTTTTTGGGGCTATCGACCCTCTGAATAAGGTCCCTGTTTAAGAGAGCCAGAAGAGGGTTAAGAAGGGGTTCCCTTTTAAGGGTCCCCCTTCTCCTACCTAGGAACTGTAGGGGCCTTAATATTTCTAGAATAGGGTTTTGGGGGTTGCTATAATATACTCATATAGGGACCCTAAGGGAATCTTAGTCGCACTTGTTCCAGCGCTTTTTTCTTGACCGTTGGTACGATATGTAGATATGGGCCATGACTGACGGTGGTACTATTGGTATTCACTTCGGCCGTAAACTTGTGAAACCCCAAAACCCTAAACTCTGTTGGGGTTGTGGGGGGTCGATGAACGGACATCAGGCGTTGTGGGTTTTAGGGTTTAGGGTTCGTTTTTGTTGGAGAAGGGGGGGGCGCTTTGGGGCGTTAGGTCTCTGGAGGGCTTAGTTGAAGAGCCTAAGGGCTTAGGTCTCTTGACCTCGCACCCCACAACGAGAAACCCTGTTGGGTTCAGGGCTCCAAACCCTAAACCCTTAACCCTAAACCTATGCACTCTGTACGCACCAGGGCACGCGAAGTCGATGGCCACCCCCTGGTCGTCGATCTTGACGTCCACACTTCGTAGGCCCTCCACCTCAGGCAGTCTGAACCCTGCAGGGTTTAGGGTTTGGGGTGAAACCTTAGTATCACAACATGCCTAGCTGGGTTTTGGGTCTAGGGTTGAGGGTGATGCTGATCGATCTATATAGGATCCTAGGCTTTTCGGGGGAAGACCTCTCTTCCTATACTTCTCCCTTAGAGCCTTCACAACCATAACATGTCAGTAGCTCCTTGAGAGTGTACATAAACCAAAATGAAACCTTAACCCTAAACCCTACACCCTAAACCCTAAACCCTGAACCCGAAACCCTAAACTCTGAAGCCCATAGCATTCCGCCTCCCCAGTGATCTGGAGGTCCCGATCCACCATGTCTCCGAGCACCCTCCGGGCCTGGCGTTCAGGACCTTTGGGGGTTTAGGGTTTAGGGTTTAGGGGTTTAGGGTTTAGGGGTTCGGGTTTAGGGTTTTGGGTGTTAGGGTGTGGGTTCAGGGTTTGGGCTGCATGGGCTGTATGGGGTGCATGGGGCGTATGGGGTGTATGGGGCGTGTGGGGTGTATGGGGCATATGGGGTGTATGGGGGTTGTCGGTGTTTGGGATTTATAGGGCTTGGGGTTTAGGATTGCAGCTTTCGGGGGCATACAGGGCTTAGGGCTTGCGGGTTCTTGGGGCGCAGGGTTTCGGGGGTATGGGGCAGCTTGGTTTAGGGTTTAGGGATCCCTATATGGTTTAAGGCAAATCTTCCTTAGCTAAGGGGTAGTAAGGGCTCTTTGGGTTCATGGACGCAGGGTTTGGTTGCAGCCCTTCCCCCCACCAGGGAACTTCGGGATGTCAGGATTTCAGGCCAGGGCTTGCTTGCAGTCGTGCTTGGCGCGCCCTCTTGCTGCGGAGCTTTCATGTCTGTGTGGAGCCTTCAATCCTGTGTGAGCCACTTTACCCCTAAACCCTAAAACCTGAGCCCTAAGCCCTAAACACTCAACCCTAAGCCCTAAACCCA